>JAPDOI010000001.1:6287500-6625000 GCA_029168955.1 Aplectana chamaeleonis | reverse complement strand
TTCAACACCTTTCGACAAATTATATATAAACAAATCAATGGAGTTCCGCAAGGTGGTAATTTTAGTCCCTTACTTGCTGATTAAACGCTTTCAATCTTTGAATATGAATTTTCAGTGGAGAAAATTTCTTCCCATAGAACGTTTTATCCCTACAGATATACGGATGATCTTCTTCTTATTCACAACCGTAGCGAAAACTACATTCTAGATAGGCTACAAAACATATACAAAAATACAATGAGTTTAGAAAGGACTCACTTCAATGAATACCATTGTGGTTATTCGGACTTTGACTTGAAGATAATAAATGATGTGATTATAACCAAACCTTTCAATAAAACAGATAACTTTAAATTCAGTGTGATACGTTTTCCTCATTTTCATTCGAATATTTCAATTCGTATTAAATCATGTGTTATATATACAGAGGTGCTAAGAACAGTTTATTTAACGACTTCATTGATCGTGTTAAGTACTTGAAAAGTTTGTTATGTAGAAACGCTTATTCTGAAAACGTTATATGTACAGAATAGCATTTCAAGATGTATAAATAAAAATTCTTTCATAGTTCTCAAATACGGGTTAAATACAAGTTTAAAGCAGCTTCACAAAATGATAAGACAACTATTTGATAATAACACACAATCATCATCATGAAAATGATTACGGAATCAAACCGAATGCAAATCCATTTTCCATTATCTTTTACGCAAGATGGTGGACCGCCTTCTCATCTCGTGGTTTACCTGCGAGATTAAATGGCTCATTATATATTGTTGCAAGAGCGACAAAGCCGCAAGCATGTAGGTTATGAATAATATTCTTCCTGTTATAATTTGAATGATCCTTTGGAGAATTTTCCTTTTCACGACTTTTTCTCTTGGGCCCTTCAAAAAAATTTTCACCTGGCTACTTGTCCTAATACATAACATATTTTAATGCAACAATATTAGCCAAAAGTTTCCAACTGATGAAACAGTCTTCTTCTTCAATGAAGAGACCCGGGAAGATTGAACCAATAAAGTTCGTCTGAAGGAAGGGTCGAAACAAACTTTATTGACCTTTTTGCAGTGAGATTCCAGTGAAATGAAACTAGATTAGAAGAAAAAAAGTAATACGGCAAGCTTTGTATTTGAACAACTTTCGGTAGAAGAGACAGAAAACAACGTCGCTTAGCTAAGAAGTTTAGAGCGTAGAATCCTCACCAACGTTTCGACTTACGAAATTCCACAGCGCGCAAAACTCAAAAAGACAGGCGTAATACAGTGCCTTGCAAAAATATACGACATACCACAACTTCCGCGGTTCCGAACTTTGCGTCAGTTAAGGAGACAAACGGTAAACGCCAATCGATGCAGCACCCTCGAAAACCCATGGGTACGAATCTTCATGAAATCAGAGCCACTAGCAGGAAACTGGCAACGGAAATTGTCAAAAATGGCCGTTGCAAAATTATACGACATAGCTGACGTTCTCGCAGAAATTTCTATTCTATTTCATCTGTATCAATTCGTTTTTGGTAAGAACCTCGAGAAACCTCGAGTTATTAGTCTTAAAGGCATCGTCCACGATGAAAACCGAATTTGGGTTTATGCGTTCATTCGGACTAGTGGGCCATGACAATGTCACTCAGACAGTTTGGAGTTACAAAACCGTCTCTGAGTGGAGATTCGCTTACCTCAAAATGGCTTCCTGGGTTTGGGGGGCCGGCCTTGGGGTCGATCCGCTGTTACAAGGAACAAAACTCCTGGGTTGCTGACGGCAGGCGTGCCTTGACGCGTCGTAGGGCGCAATACACACGCCAGTCGATTTCGAATTCGGCATCGATCGAAAGCAGCCGGAAGCACTGGACGCAGCAGGTGGGTAGCCCATTTTAATTTCGCTGAAGTCGTAGTTGAGCGGCATCCTCGATGAATTGCTTCCAACGCTGCGCCGAGGAACGAAGCGTACAACTGTTCCTTGCATTCTCTGCGCAACTATCACAAGTTGATGCCGGCGCGAAATTCAAATTTGCTATGAACTTTCTAAAAATGGGTTTTTCTCAAAAAGTTGACGTTTTTGAGGGGGCGTTTTGCAACCGTTAGTCACTATAGGGATAGTACAACACGAAAACATCAAAAACCCAAATATGGTTTTCATCGTGTACGATGCCTTTAAGAAATGTACTGGCGCTGAACCACTTCGAAAACTCTGTTTGGTATGTTCCAACTCAGCTTTTTGTGAACGCCCCTTACAATCTGCGCCCATTCGCTTATAACGGCTAGTTTAAGCGGAGCCACACGCTCGTATTGTCTGTTCTGAATGTAGGTTCAGCGCCCGAGTTTACCTAACACGTTTTCCACAGGGTTGAGGTCCTGTAAACCGGCCGGCCATTCTAGCGAATTGGCAGGATCGGCCTGAAACCAAGCCAGCGTTGTCCTACTGAGAAGAAGTGAAGGCGGAAACGGACTAGAAAGATTTGGGAATGATTCTCCGGCACATGCTGATAATCTGTGCAGTTCATAGGCCATGTCGCAAAAAGCTGGTCCAGCTTAAAACCCCACCTGGATCCGCGTCAATGCATTATTCTTTTTCCTCCGAAATTCCTACTCAAGGATGAGTTCGGGTCCTTTTGTGGATCTCTCCAAGGCTTGGAATGCTTGGTCAGAATTAAATAAATGTAATAGAATTGGTCAAGCTCGTTCGGATTGCGCTTGTTTTAGAACGATAAAAAAGGATTTCGAAGGATCCACACAAGGACCCGAACTTATCCTCAAGTAGGAATTTCGGAGGAAAAAGAATAGTGCATTGACGCGGATCTAGGCTGGGTTTTAAGCTGGACCAGCTTTTTGCGACATGACCTATGAACTCCGCAGATTATTAGAATTTGCCGAAAAATCTTTCCCAATTCTTTCTAGTCCGTTTCCGCCTTCACTTCTTGTCACTAGGACAACGCAGGCTTGGTTTCAGGCCGATCCTGCCAATTCGCTAGGATGGCCGGCCTTTTTGCAGGACCTCAACCCTGTGGAAAATGTGTGAGGTATTCTTGGACGTTGAATCTACATCCAGAACAGACAATACGAGCGTGTGGCTCGGCTGAAACTAGCCGTTATAATCGAATGGGCGCAGATTGAAAGGTGCGTTCATAAAAAGCTGAGTTGAAACATACCAAACAGAGTTTTCGAAGTGGTTCAGCCCCAAGACATTTCTGAAGACTAATATCTTGATGCTTCTAATGGTTCTTACCATGAACGAACTCATACAGATGGTGTAGAATAGAAATCTCTGCGAGAACGTCAGCTATGTCGTATAATTTTGGAACGGCCATTTTTGACAAATTCCGTTGCCAGTTTCCTGCTAGTGGCTCTAATTTCATGAGGATTCGTACCCAGGGGTTTTCGAGGGAGCTGCATCGATTGGCGTTTACCGTTTGTCTCCTTAATTGATGCGAAGCATGGAACCGCGGAAATTGGGGTATGTCGTATAATTTTGCAACGCACTGTATAACAATATAGAGTTTTTGAACCAATTTTTTTCTCTTCCAAAATTTAGGGTTTTTGTGGGGAGTTTTCGCAGATAACCTTCTCTTCGCTAACTAAATTGCACTAAAACATCGAAAACTAGGATAACGTTTTTCAGCGTAAACACTGTCTTTAGTATTAATGCAGTATAGAAACTTTGCCTTCACTGCTAAAAATTTATTTTGTGAAATTATTTATTTATTTTTTATCGGTTAAATTATTTTGTGTATTTCCGCCAAAAAATCTAATTTGCTTATTTTTTTAAGAGAATCAATATAATTTCGTCATAGGATTTAAAATATTATAAAAAAACTTCTCAGAAATAGTAATGTCGCCGTGGTATTACACAATTGTACTGTAATGTGTGGTTGCGGTCGCTCTTGGTGATCGCTTCTTCAGTGTTTGATGAAAACAACTGATAGAAAGCCGCGGGCGTTATCTATCTGTCTTGTCACTCGTGCTGGAATTCCATGACCTAGGAGCCGTATTCTCTTGCATTTCCAAGAAATACGTTGTATCATCCGTTTTTTTTTTATATTTTTTGAATAAATGTTACAGATTTTTTTTAGCAAATATGAATGTTAAATATAAATACAAATATTTACAAACATAAATATTGAATACAAATAATATAAATCAGATGGAAATATTAGCAAATATAATATCAAATACATATAATAATATCAAACACAATTATTAACAAATATAAATATTAAAAACAAATATTTTTGTAGATTTTTTTTTAGCAATTTTGAATCTCAAATACAAATTAAAGTATATGTCGATCGCCCCGAACGACTATTTTCAGTTCCAACTTCTCTGGAAATTTTTTGATGATATACTATCAAAAATTTTGAGGCTGAATATTCCAATGTTGTAATTCGACAATTTCGAATTTCCGAATAATCCGAACTTTTGAAAAACCGGATAATCTGATCCAACGATCGAAACATATGTACAAAAAAGAAAACCAATAAAATGATTTTTTTAATTAATCAAACATTCAAAAAGGCGTTTGGAAAATGAGAAATCCCTTTCGAATCGCATACTGTAAAGTTGATATAATTGAATAAATAATCGACTCGCCCCAAAGTCTAGCATGTACATTTTGAATGAAATACATATTCATAACCTCGCTCGGGATCAGGTATGTGAGAAAATTTTTCGAAAACGAGAAATCGAGAAATGGAGACTTTTGTTCCGAGACCAATTTTTGGGTGCAGATAGGCTATTCGGAGATCATCGATTTTCCAAAAATTTTTCGGGATTTTTTTTTACATTGATTTTTCTTAAGAATCGAAAAATGAAAAAAGGTGCAATTTCGCTACGTAGCATATTGTAAGCATTCTACAAAATTTTTACAGTAAAAATTTTCCTTTTCCAGTTCCCAAAATTTTTCGCACGTCCCTGCCCGGGGCGGATGAAAATAGCCTATCTAGAGTCCAAAAATGCGAGTTGTCCACCCACATGTGTTTGAATTTTCGCATTTCTTCACTGAAAACTGCCTGAAATAGCCTTTTCACGAGCAAATGTTTGCTCGTGTGCTTCCCAGATGCTTTGGCTTTCCTGTATTCGCTCGGAGTTTTTCGCCCTCACCTCGCCAACGCGCACTCGACGACGACCACTTGCGCTACCATCTGGTGGTGCTGCTGTCTTTTCTGGTTTTGGGAGATTTTCGTTGACCATGTAGAGTATGTATGTACTTTATCGATTCTCTTTATTCTACTTATAAGCTTCTCGACGGCTTCTGTTTTTCCAGCTTGTTGGATTTTTCCAGCTTTTCCCACCGAACTCACCTTGGGAAGACTGGCCTATTGTCGACCCCTATACAATTTTCATGGGTATCTAAGCCTGCATAGTTTCTGATCTACTCTAGTCCTACTGATTCGCGAGCCGAAACCTGAAGCCACGCCCATTATGACAAGTTTCGTTTTTTTTCCAAAAGAGATTAACGAGTTCGTTTTCAAGTTATCAGATTTCAGCAACTTCTTGTCATCACTCGTATTCTCACAGTTTTTTTTCTGAATTTTGCGTTTACGTTCTCATGCCCGGAAATTTTTTTGTAATTTTCTTCAAGTTTAATCCGATTTTTTTCAGTAACACCACTAACACTTCATTATTCAGCTGAATAATGACGCTGCAGCTGCCAATATGCCACATTACGGTACGTTTTCTTCCTACAAATTGTTGTTATTATCTTATTTTTCGATTTACCACTGTAGCCTGACTTGATTTTTTTCTTCCTTTTTGCTTTGCATATGTGTATTTCCATATAGCTGATGGAAACGGTTTTGTCGACCGGTGAATCCATCAAAAATTAACATTTCTTTTTCAGGTAAAAAAAAGTTAACAGAATTAGTATTAAAAGGAAAAAAGTTTTTTTCAAAGCTTTCTTATTTTTCCTTGTCGAAGCTTCAGAAGATAAGATTCAATTAAAACAAAATTTGCTTGGAGGCAGTTTTCACGATTAAAATTCGTATCGCGGGTTTCCAATTTGTTGCGGTGGCAAATCCATGAAGCAGAAGATAATAGAGAAAGGCCTTCAAGGAACTTCCTTATGTTGAAGAAAAATCTGTTCAAAAAACTTTTTGAATATTTAACTACGGTTATTTGGTGTGCTTGGCGCACTGCGGAATTTTTGAAAATCCAAACGGTGGAAATGGTCTTGCGATGTTAGGATCTTTTGGAATACTGAGTATTCGAAATTCTGGCAAATGTTCCTTCGGTCGGACAACTGTTACCCATATGACACGGGCTGGGTGATCCACTCAGAAAAATCAAAACAAGTTACTTGTAATATAAATGTAACTTACTTGAATGTCTCAAGTAACTTACATTTATATTACATGTAACTTACATTTATATCACATGTAACTTGCATTTATATTACATGTAAGTTACACTTATGTTACATGTAAAATACATTTGAGTTTCCACCGTGGGTGGCCATCTCACGCACCCGACACGCGACGCAGAGGGCGCGTTCCAGACCACACACTAAGCGAAAAAATGCTGTGCAGAGCCTTTCCTGCTGGTATGGGGTCAAGTACCTCTAACTTGGGTAATTGAACCAACAGCAATGGCAGTCGTATGGCTGACCCCGCGAGTGCGTCGTACATCAGCCTTGGAAATATCTTCTTGGCCGATTTAAGTTACTTGCGACACTCATTGTGCCATTTAAGTTACATGTAACATATCGGAGGTGCAGCGCACGCAGTATCCCACCGAAATGTTACATGTAACTTGAATGGCCTGAGATAAGTCGCAAGTAACTTACATCGGCTCAGATATGTTACAAGTAACTTGTTTTCGCCCTTTTATGTTACAGGTAACTTGTTTTCATTTTTCTGAGGAATGCGTCGGCTAATCCACGAGATTTTACGCACTTGCTGACCGTTTTTCATGGCACTTTCAGCCTTATTCTTCTCAGAGTGACCCAAAGCTTACTTTTCCACCAAAAAAAAACAAAGACTTTTTTCTGTTTTAAACACAGCTTTTGGGTTACGTGTCGAACTTTTCAACAATATCTTCCTGGAATTCCGGCATTAACTTAATAAGAAAATATTTTTCCATATATTTTTCCATTATTGTTATCCTTTTCCATTTTTCATTATCAGACTTTATGTGGAGTTACGGCACCATTATGTGCTGGGCAAACCTATCTCAAGTGGTTCCTGGCCCCGAGCCGCTCAAATGCAGTGTTCACGATAGACGTCGTTTTTCTGTTTTTCCGCCTATCCTGAAAACGGTCTCACGCTGATTCCAATGATGTCCCTGGAATCGTACAAGACCCTCTGGAAACGGAGCTATGGCCCCTCGAAATTTAGCAAGGGAAGCATTGTGGACGAGTTGTCCGAGGCTTCTAAACTCCCGTTTTTTGCAGCCGATGTGTGCGAGCTGACCTGTGTAAATAGAGAAGTTGAGAATGAATGGAAGAACGGGACTTTTGATCGGAAACCATCGCTCATCTAACCACGAGTTCAGGGCAACTGTTATAGGACGTGAGCGGAGTGGCCCAATGGGCTGTCTGGCCCACAAGATTTTCACCCACTTACCGGCCGTTTTTCGTCGCACTTCCGTTCTTAATCTTCTTATAGGGGCCCAAAGCTTACGTTTTAGCCAAAAAAAACGGGCAGCTTTTTCTTCGTGAACACTGCCTTTCGAAATTCGGCTCGTTCTCCCAATCTAAGGGTCGGCTTTTGTTGCTGTCCGCGCCACCGCTGCTGCTGTCCCAGCTCCTCCAGTTCGCCCCAACAGCAACAGCAGCGGCTTGGAAATTGGGAGAACAAGCAGAACTGGCATGTGGCTCCAACGCCTGTTCGGTGCGGATCGTGGCAGAGAATCGCCTGAGTTAGTTGATATAGACTTTTGAATCCGTGTTCCAAAAAAATTACCTTGCGTATGATGTCAGCGAAAGAGAATCAAATTTTAAGTGCTTGGGTGTGTTTGAACTGCGGCGATTTTGCTTATCAGAGAGCGCTGGAGCAGAGAGTCTTTGTTCCGGTTGGATGTATCAGTTCCTGCTAAAAGGTTTACCCGCAGAGCTGATAAGGTTCGAACACGGCTCGCTCGTTTTTTGCTTTCCTGTTGAGGGAGGAACAGTATTTGAATTAGTAAGAGTGAACAAGAAGCCATATAAGTCCTATTCAAAAAATTTGGAAGATTTCACTAGTGTTGTTAAAGTGCTATCGAAAAGTTGTCCTAACCCTGAGGAATCCGCGGATGCCTGAAGTTGTTTCCTTACATGGTTGTAGAATTGGAATTTTTCAATCGTCAATTTGAGCATTTTTGATAGAAAAATATCCTTTTAAGCAAGTTTCAGAAGTCAGAATAGACTCAGAAGCTCTCGAGATCCACGAAGACTCTTTTTACTCTCTGTGTAAAAGAATATGGAGTGATCCCCGAAAACCAGAATACCAAGGGTGAAATCCAGCGGGATTTGGTAGACTTGACAATAACGTCGTTGTACGTTGGATGGTCGTAACCGCCACCCTATTTGCATAATCTACTTATATGTCGTCAGCCACTCGTTTTTACATATTTTCTCCATTCCTTTCCTCCAATCTCCCATTTTTTGCGCTCGAATGCTAACCTGAAGAAATACCTTGGCTGATAGAATAAAAGAATGGTCAGAAATACAAACATTCTGCATCCTCTGTTGCTTATCTAGATGAGGTCACAACTTCGAACACCCCTTCGCTTTTTTCCGTTCATACGAAAGGATTTCTAGATTTTTCTTGGTTTCTCTAGCGAGTGGAGCCATAACCCCTTCCAAAGCTGAATCTTCCTCTGTTCAAACTAATACCTCACCTGGACCTATCTGAGACCACCTATGACCTTTAGGGTCACAAAATTGCCTCTATGAAGTTGTGGTCTTTTGAGGTTGGTTTCGGGCTCCAAGTCATGGGTAGGCATCTCGCACCAACTAGGAGAAATCACCGCTCGGAGCGGACCCGGAGAACAACGCGAGCGACGCTGTCCCTCCGTTCCGTGCGAAAATCAGCTATCTGTTTCAATGACCGCGGCTGCTGTACGGCGACCGCGATTCTGCTCCTAGCGATTTCTTAAACTTTTTCAACCTTTGATTTTTCTTTATTCCTGCCTTTTCTTAGAAGGATGAATTTTTGTGCGAGGATAGGAGGCACAGCCTGTGGGCAGGGAGTGGAGTTTCTTAGACTTTTTCCCTATATTCCTCTACCTCTTGGACCCACCTGCGCTATTCGCAAAAATTCGCAACGGCTTTCAGCGCTTTAGCGGCCTTCAAAGGTTGGAAACCTCATGTGATTGGAGTGATTGGAGCGTCGAGTAGATCAGGCGTAGACCAGGGGGTATGGGTTCCGACACGATTGTTGCAAATGGTTTGAGATCATCTTCATCACAAAGCGCGAAGGAACGCCCGCGTCTGTGTCTAGCGCCAACACGAGTTCGCACAAAGCTAACCTCTACAGCGACTGCAAAGTGTAACTCATCTTAACTTTGTGCCCAACTTAACTGTTCTAATATGTCGCGACGTAAGCTACCCTAAACACCGAGTCTGCGTTTCCATCCATCAGTTGTGACCGAGTGCGAGTAGCCGCTAGGCCGACACAACTGAACCAGAGAAGTTACGGCGCGTTCCTTGCTTGAGCCTGCCAATCGGACACCGAGTATTATGGATACTAAATGTGTGCTAGGTCCTACAGACTCCGGTAGCAAACTACTCAGTTTGCACGCCCTTATTCACAGAACACAGTCGACTCCGGGGCAGGTTTTAACCGAAAGCAACCGCCATCGCACGGTTCACACAAAACACAGCATGTGTCACTAACCCAAATATAGACCGGCTGCACGGTATGATATTGCTACACAAAGAACACTGATATATGTAAATATGCGTTCACCCCTTTAGAACTACGACTATTATACGCTGATATGAATATAAGCAAGTCAACAGACAACTCTGCCTACCCGTAAGGGGGACGGACCTTGCCCAGCTCAGAAACGCTGACGATCTCCCAGGCTCGGCAGAAAACCGGACGTACGGGTACTGAGGGCAGGATCTTTACCAAACCCCCGCTCTATAATCAGGGGCGACATGCACGTACGCGAGTGTTACGAATGGTTTGCAGCAGGGTTTGGAGCGTGGACGCATTTGATGATTGCAGTGCGAGGGCTGGAGATCATCAATGAATGGTGTCTCAGCGGGGTCTAGGCTGCCCTACCCTCCCAGGGGCGGCATGCACGTGCGCGGCGGGTCAGGTTGGGGTTAGGCAGGGTTTGAAGCGTCGGCGCGTTTGATGATAGCGGCGCGAGAGCTGAAAGGGGGTTAGGCTAGCACTGAAAAATCTTTCCCTCGCAAACCCTACCTAGGAGGGTGGGGCAGCCGAAACCCCGTTGAGACCCCAACTATTGATTATCTCCAGCACTCGCGCATCAATCATGAAGCGCGCCGACGCCCCAAACCCTGCCTAACCCCAACCTAACCTGCCCCGTACGTGCATGCCGCACCAGGTAGGGTTGTCGAGGGAGAGATTTTTCAGTGATGTCCAGCCCTCGCACTGCCATCACCGAATGCGCCGACGTCCCAAACCCTGCCCCAGCTCCTTCGTAACACTCGCGTACGTGCATGCGGCTATTACGGAACAGACAAAAACTCCTGGCGAATCAAGCCGATTGTGGAAATTTTTGCAAGTTTTGACCCCGATTTTGCCATATCTTAGCCACCGTTGGAGCTGTCTTCTCACTTCCAAGTGGGTTCAGAGCTTCAGCCGCTGATCTCTGGAGAAGAACCGTGTGTGAATGAAGACACACCGCTCTGCATTCCTTTTATACCCTACCCCTTATTAAGCAGGCATTAACAACAAAGTGCACACCCACGCCTCTTCGCGGCCTACTTGTGGGCGTGCTTTAGGATCTATGGATTATTTGCATTGCAGAGCAGTGCCTCGCTGTGCTAAACAGCCTTGAAGTCACAGTGCAACATCAGGAGTAAAATTTGATATAATAGCCCATCCACCGTGGGTAGCAACCCTGCCAAGCGAGAGATCTCAATTCACTCTAATAAGTGAGAAACTTTAAGGGAAAAGTCGACCCCCCCCAAAGCCTAACTGCGCACACCGCCTCGGAAAGGGAACCAAGAGCTCTGCTATTGTACATTATGCTTTTGAGCATCGCCACACAAACTAATTTTTCCGTTTGCAAACATTTTGGTTACCTTCTCGGGGTCGAAACGCTTGATTATGCTTTTAGGGTGTTGTGAGCGGGGCCGACTTTTTCCGTGTAGCTTCTCACTAATTTGATCGAAATGAGATCTCGCGCTTGGCAGGGTCGCTATACACGGTGGACGGTTTATAATATAAAATTTTACCCCTGAGGTACAGTACCGCACAATTTTTCGCAGAAAAAGCATTTTGTGGCGTTTTTTGCGCTCAGAAAGCGCTGCATTGCCATAACTTGCCTTAAAGTGGTCCGATTTCAGTTTTGAAGTAATTTCTTAATTGCTTTCATTCAGCCCTATACAACAGTTTTCGAACACAATAGAAGGAACTCAAGAAGTGCATCCAAAATGCATATTTGCACCAAAAAATCCCTCACTATGAACTGGTCAGATGATCATGATAGCAGAAATCTTTCATTTTCAGATCTGTGGTCGATATGAATTTTAGAAGGAAATACCCCTTTTTCAACAGGACACCGGAGTCGCAATGACTCTCTACATTTGCCTCACTGAGAGGAACACGAAAACTACCTCAAAATTTCATTTCGTCAATTTTGAAGCGAGATATGGCGATGTGGCGCTTTCTCTGAGAAATATTGCCGTGACTCTTCCGCTACTGCCCCACGACTCCTTCGCGATCCCGGACCATCCCGCGACTCCCAAGCGACCCCGAAACTCTTCAGCAACCCAACCGCTATTTGGTCAATAAAGAATCGTCCGCGGTTCTGCCTCGCGTCTCCCCCGCAACTCCTCCAGCAGGCGTCAAACCGGAGGAGTTGCGGCGAAGTCGCGGCAATATTTCTCAGAGTTGTATGAGCAAAAAACGTCACAAAAAGCTTTTTTTTACAAAAAAAAACTTGCGCGCTATTGTATGTTTTCACGGGAATCAGTTACACTGTGCTCAATCAAGCTCACGCAGGGAACTTTTGCAATGCAGTGCATAACGCTTCACAGTGTGACACAGATTTGAAAGAAGAGAATCTGCGGAGAAAGTTATGTCACAGTTTTCTATGGTTTGGTGAACTTTTCGGGGTAGATTGATGTCCTGCTCAGTTCTTGAGCTCATCCCAGAAAGCTGTCTCTCGCTAAATATGTGCAGTAGAACAGTACCCAGAACTGATTGTTCTCTTGTTTGTCCACTGACACGAAAGCGAGGTCAATGACCACCGCTGCATACGTGGACAGTGGGTGTGACAGCCGGGTGTCACTTGTTAACGACGGGTGACGATGACTAATTTCCGTTCACTCTCACACACACACACACATACACCCAGATGGTAACACACCAAGTCGCGTATATTTAGTAGGATTCTGTTTACAGTGAACCGCCTTAACCTTTTGTGTGTTTCACAATAGCCCGACTTCCACGATATGCGATTCGTCGTGGGACCAGTGAAGGGAGGCTAGACAGCGGCCTTTAGATGATAAAGTCGTACGGAAGTCACGACATGGTGCTTAGCAGGGCTGTGCGTTATAACGTTAACGTGTTAACGCATTAGCGGGTTAACGCGGTTTTTTTTTCTAGAAAATTAACGATTAACGCTTAACGAAATAGCCTTGAAATCCCGTTAATTTATACATCGTTAATTGTCGTAAAATTATGGCACCAGGGTACTGCACGAGGCGCGGATCGGCCAGTTGTGCTCAGACCCCCACTCCAACGGCAATTTCGCTCAGAACCTCCCCCAGGAGCGCTCAGGACCTCCCCTTCCCAAGTTTTGACCGTATTCTATCTCCCCCCTCCCCACCTAGAGCTGATGTATTCAAGTTTGATTGCAGTTAAATTACTCTTGTCGTATTAAAATGGTGAAGCTAGTTCTAAGCGAAAAAATGCGGATGCTTGCGAGGACGAACAGCGACCACCGCTTTCATGTATAGAGGGGCTAAAAATGCAAAAGTGTATGTATAGTGCAGTCCAGCAAATTTCGTACATGTACTTATCAATGAGAAGCGGTCGGCAGAAGATCAATATGCATGTATTCCTATGCAAAACGCTCGCCACCGGTTGAACGAGAGCGGTTCTCAGAAAAATGAAAACAAGTTACTTGTCACATAAAAGGCCGAAAACAAGTTACTTGTAACATATCTGAGCCAATGTAAGTTACTTGCGACTTATCTCAGGTCATTTAAGTTACATGTAACATATCGGCGGGATACTGCGTGCGGTGCATTTCCGATATGTTACATGTAACTTAAATGACTTTAGATAAGTCGCAAGTAACTTACATCAGCTTAGATATGTTACAAGTAACTTGTTTTCGGTTTCTGAGAGGATCCTGCGAGCAGTGCGCCTCCGATATGTTACATGTAACTTAAATGACACAATATAAGTCGCAAGTAACTTAAATTGGCCAAGAAGATATTCCCAACTCAGAAAAATTAAAACAAGTTACTTGTAACATATCTGAGCCGATGTAAGTTACTTGCGACTTATCTCAGGTCATTTAAATTACATGTAACATATCGGCGCGATACTGCGTGGGGTGCGCCTCCGATATGTTACATGTTACTTAAATGACTTGAGATAAGTCGCAAGTAATTTACATCAGCTTAGATATGTTACAAGTAGCTTGTTTTCGATTTCTGAGAAGACACTGCGTGAAGTGCGCCTTCGATATGTTACATGTAACTTAAATGGCACAATATAAGTCGCAAGTAACTTAAATCGGCCTAGAAGATATTTACCAGGGGGATGTACGACGCACTCGCGGGCTCAGGCTTAAGATTGGTGTTGGTTCAATTACCCAAGTTTGAGGTACTTGACCCCCCACCAGCAGGGAAGGCCGTGCACAGCATTTTGTTGCGTAGTGTGTGGTCTGGGACGCGCCCTATGCGTCGCGTGTCGTCTGCGTCACGTGATGGCCACCCATCGTGAAAATTCAAATGCAAGTTACATGTGCAAAAGTGTATCCTACATGTAATATAAATTTAAGTTACATAATATATGTGTATGTCACATGTAATATAAATGTAAGTTACTTGAGACATTCAAGTAAGTTACATTTATATTACAAGTAACTTGTTTTGATTTTTCTGAGTTGTGCTGCCATGAGTTTCATGCACATCGATCTTCAACTAACCACTTCTCATTGGTAATGGGATGTGCAACTTTTGGTGGACTACGCTATAACTGGTTACAGCCTGTGCTGGGTAATAAAATGCGGATGGCTGAAGGGAGGGGGGGGGGGGTGGGGTTCGATCCTGCTCGAAGTTCATAGTTATGCAACAAAGTACGGATCACGAGAAAAGGATATTTTAGTCAAGCGGGGTCTACTCACCCTTTGTATACACTTTCACCGTTTAGGGTGGAGGGTGAACACTACTGCTACAGTGTGTACGCTCATACTTTCTCAGGTGTGGACCCGCCGGAAGTCGACAATTTGAAAAACTAGGAGTCACGAGAGTAGGATATTTGAGTCGAGCGTCGTTGATTTACCCTGCATACGGAATTTAACGGTCTGAGATCTACACTGAAGGGCGCTACACTGTACTCGTAAACGTCGAAGAAAAAAACGTGCGTCCTCGAAAGAAGCAGGTTTTTAAAGGTTATAAGTTGAGTAGTAAATGAGTTATATGGAAAAAACCTGGCTTTGAGAAACTAGACTTTATACTCTACCATCTGCAACCTTCTGCAAATCTGAAGAGTGCCTTTGAAGAACATTTACCTGTTGTGAGTTCTTCTCTAAAATGCACTGTGGGTCCACGTCTAACAAAGTACTGAGAAAACGCGAATATTGACGCAGAACCCATACCAGGAAAATTTTTGCGAAGGGCACACTCCAGGGGTGCCGTAGGCTGCAAACGGTAGGATACAGAGTGTAGTTTCCTTAATCTAGGATTTTTCCAGTTACCTCATTTAAAACTTAAACTGCCGCAGTTTTAAAACCCTAGTTTAGATTCGTGAACTTGGATGTTTTTTGTCTTCTTCCTCTATCGGTATAGCGGTCTTAGGCGTTCATTTTAGACGCTGAAACTCAGCATAGAATAAACTGGTCACGCTGGACTCAAATATACTACTCTCGTGACTCATAGTTTTCAAAATTACCGACTTCCGACAGGACCACACCTGAGAGAGGTGTTAGCCCTCATATTTTAGCGGCGCTCGGCCTCAATCTTAAACGAGGAGGTGTTTTGTACAGGGTAAATCGACCACGGTCAGCTCAAATATCAACTCTACTGACTCATAGAAATCTTTCGCAGAAATTATTCAGCATTTAGTAGGCAAATTGCTTCAGGCACTTCGCATTGAGGATTTATATGTCTTGTCTATCATTTTGAGAACACCTTCACGAGACTTCACCCTATGCTTCACAAAACGCAATGCATAGTTGAATTCCATTTGAAAAACTGCTCCGGGAGGTTTTCATTCACATACACAATTATCCAGTGGGTCTTCCTCCGAAGGTCAGACGTTTCCGAAGCCTTCCATCCCCTCCGCAGCTCAGACCCCCCTGTGGGGCCCTACACTGCGCCGAACTCTGTATGGCACTGATTATTACGGGAGATCTGATACTTTATTGATTTTTGACGTGGTAATGTTTTTCTTTTTGATGGTTTAACGAAATGCAAAATTAACGTGTTAACGCATTAACGGGTTAACGCGGTTCATTTCCGAAAATTAACGATTAACGCTTAACGAAAAAAATAATTTTCATTAACGCACACCCCTGGTGCTTAGCATCCGAAGTCGTCCAAACCTGGTTGCTAATTTGAATATCCTCTGCGTGAGCGTCTAGCAGTGACTCTGAGAAAATCGGTACCGCTGGTTTCGCGATAGCCCCGAGATTCTCGCTGGTATCGCGATGGGGTATCGGCAGTTGATTGGCGGCTCCGCGATCGTGGAAAAGTGGTGTGTGACGCAGTCGCCCCGCGATAGCCTTATGTCGGCTCCGCAGTCCGATAAAGAGGTAGCGTAGACAACACGGCTCCTCGGTGAAACAGCGTCGGCACCGCGATGAGTGTGCAGGCTTTCAGTATCCCGTCGGCTCCGCGTTCGACACACCTCCAAACTGGCACACGTCATACTGCAGTATCGATCAAATTTCCAACTAGACTCGCCGATATCTATTCCGGTGCTCTCCGAATTCGTTTTTTTATGTTATCCACATTTTGACCATAGCATACACTGCCAGTAGTAAAATTGGCTTTATACTGAATTTCCATCTCAAGCGTTAAGTCTTTTTTATGTTGCGACATTATCTAATATAATCTTGAACGCCTGTTTGTGCTCATGCGTCTCCGCGTATTACGCTTTTTGTATTCTTCGAGATTTCGGTCTCAAAGCTGCAGCAACCACGATCTGAGAAACAATGCCGTGTGTTATATTTCCTGAATTTTCGGGTGTTTTCTGCAGTCCACCTGACATTTGGCATTCATCCCTTAGGTGGAGCGACGAGTAGACATGGTCATTCGACACTCATTTTCAAATAAACGAAAGAATATTGCATTTTCAAAAAACAACTGCTCCCGAAAAATTGAAAATTTCAATGGAAACTGTCAGAAAGTTTCATATGAACGAATCTTTAAAATATCGCCGTTCGAAAGTTATGAAGGAGGGAGTGTAATTCAATTATCTCTTTTTGAATTGCCTGATTGAATGAAAATTCCAAATTAAAACTTTTCAAAATTTCCGAATGAGTGAACTAATCTGAAAACCTTACTCTATCCGTTTGGTATTTATATTCGGAAAAGCACTCTTCCTATTTGATTCGGCTTTTCAAATTTTCCATAGATATTTCTGCACATTGTTTTCAATCGCAGAATATTAGCCCGTGACCCGAAATGAGCGAATAGTTTTTTTTTAAGATTTTTTAACAATAATCGAAGTAATTGGACAACAGAACTCTTAAATGTTTCTAAATGAATCCTTAAGGATTCAGCGGATATTTGGATTTTATAAAACGATCGAATTCACGAGAAATCCGACAATTTTAGTTCCCAGGTGGATAGAATATTCGAGTACTCGCGTATAAAACGAATAATGTGATTGTTGTTCGATAAATTATCCGAACCCAACTCTAATACGCTGTTTGTTGACGATTTCTCACCAAAAAAATCGCTTCATCCGAGCTACAGACTTCGTTTTCATTTTTTGTTGTTTCGAAAGCCGTATTTTTTTGAACGGTCGACTGGTCGAATTACTCGAAAACCACACTTTCTTACGTTCTCGGTCTTCGCTGGGGAATATAAAGACGCTTTCGGGAATAACGTCGAGTGTTTTTTTTTTCTAAAATGGCACATGGCTTACTCTCGAACAAGGCATATAGACGTGGCGATGGACACATCACTCATAGCTGCTTCGAAATTGAAAGCGCGTTTCCCGTGCTGATTGTGTTAAAGCTAACTTTTCCAAAATATCTTGTTCCAGAGTAAGCAATGTGTCTCCTAAAAAGGGCTCTTAATGCTGATTTCAGATATCTCTTTATATCAATGAATGGTCTATTTTAAACAGAGTGTTGAAAAGAAGCATGAAAACTCCTTTTTGTGCTCATAACGCAAATGATATCAGCGGTATTGCACTTCATCCTGGCATCGCACCCGTAAATGGCGAACACTTCTCTAAATGCTGCGTCGTCTTGGAACAAAACGATTCAGAGGCTCGAACTCTGACATAGCAGCGAAAACAATAACGGTTAAAATCTGTAGTCATTTGCATAGCGTTAACGGTTCTCGTAAGATTCTGTCTAATTTTTACGCAGCTGTCATGAAGACTACATAAATTGAATTATTGCCCGATTAAAATGGGTGAGGACTCCTGCTTTAAAGTATCAAAGCTAGATGTTTGCAATTTGCGTTCCGAAGAAAAGGATCCCGAAGAAAACGTAAGATGGGTGACAGGCAAATGCTGGAAAGCTGTATCATCAGCTGTATCGGTGCGTTGCTTAACAAACAACTATTCGATATCCACTATGGGGAGGGCAATTATATTTGGCTCACCTCGGAGGCTTCGCAGCGAGGTCGCGTAGGTGTCTTGAAAAACACCTACGCGGTGTCAACGCTCAGCCGACGCGGCAATCGGCTCTTCAACGAGCTGCGATTGCGGAGCCTACTTCGCTGTTTGCGTGCAGGCAGTACAATTTGTAATGAAGGCACCGCAATGACCCCATGTAGGTGCCTATAGGGCACCTACACGGCCGCATTGCGGTGCCGTCACCACAGATTTTCTCAGAGGAGTGATCCTGGCACGAGTAATCTTACCCCAAGAAAAGCATGACTTCGCGCCCTCCTTCCACGCCAGTGGCAAGTATGTTTGATTATCGAAAGTGTGGTAATCGAAATAGTTTGGCCCCGCAGCCGCCGTGAAAGTCAGCTTTGAGTCACGAACTCATCAAGTCATTGTTGTTCTTAATCCTTTCCCACCATTATATGCATATTATAGCATAAGTTTGTTTCTGGAAATGATTTCTTCTGTCTCAGGTGAACACTTCGATCGTCGTTCAGTAGCCCTATATAATTTCTTCACACGTAGCAGTTTTGCCGCGATGATTTGCAGTGGATAGAAAGTCGAGATAACGGTGGCTAATAGGCTAGGCTAGGAATAGTCCGTCGTCACATCATCATCATCGCATTAGAACCGGTCGTTGTCACCAACGGGCACGGGGCGAAAGTTGTGACTGAGGCTCTAAAACATTGCACATTTCCGTGCATCGCGCTGAACGAGGTTCGGCCTCATGTTTTTTCTAGATCAATAGTTTCAACTGGATTTCTTCTACTCGTTTCTTCCTAGCTTCCAGTGAATTCTGTTCAAGGCGCTTTGTCTTCCTGATGGATGGTTTCGTCAGCAGCTCATTTCAATCCTCCCAGGATTAGCAAGACTTTCGTTGCTTCCGGACTTGTATTCGTGCAGCCATCGTTCACTTTGCAACACTTTCGCCTTTCTTTTTTCACGTCCCAATTCCTTCTCTTTTCATTTTCTTTCTTTTTTTCCTCCATAATGTCGGCGCCTGTACCTGTTTATTTTATGTGAAATGGGCCACTCTTCTGTAGCAACGAGCCGCCACCGGTTTTTTATTGCACGGCAGTCAACTCGATTCGACTTCGGGCGTTAGGGGAAGAACGATGTCATAAAATGCGTAAAGAGTCGTTGCACCTCTGTACTTCACCATTGAGGTTTCTGGTCTACTAACTAGGGAAGTATACAAGGCGTAGGTCGGATTTGCCAAAACGACTAGTATCGTTAGTATCTCTTTTGGCTCAATAGTAAAACCGCGCAGTATTCTGTCCCGAGCTGCAACTTCCAAAAAGTTACAAGCTCAAAAAGGTCGTTTTTTGTGTTTTTTGTAGTTTTCAAAAAGCGCATTAGTCTTCGGAAAATCCGAAAACGGACCTCATAAATGTGTTCGGCGCCAAAAACTACCCCCTAAGCAAAGTTTGGGTAAAGGCATATTTTCCATACTATGTCCAGACTGACAGCGCTTTGGACTTGAACGGGTTTTCGGTTGGGCGTTTATTTCTATCGATAAGAGGGCTCTGGAAGCACTTTAGAAAAATGTTCCAGATTTGACTAAAAATTCTCCCAGGGTGGTATTTTGGGACGCTGATCACGAATCTGGGATTTATTAGTCGACTTTCCAAAGTTTTTGGCTGTTTTCGTTGGAAACTTCTCAGGCCTATGGTATACTTTGTCGCTGTAATGAGCGACAGGCATACAATCTAACACAAATCGCGGCGGGACCCGCATCGGAGAAACGGCAGCGGTCGTCGTAGGAACAGATGTCGCGTGTGGGTCGCAGCGACGTGTCGCGGAGGGCTGACATACTGCAAATGTGCCATAGCCTCTCGCTACCACTGTCGATGTCGCTGTGCAGTGCACTGCGACAGCGACAGATTTAAAGGACGGGAGGCGGTCGCTGTCGCTGTGCAGAGCGACGCGACCGTGTGTTGCAAAAGTATACCATACCCCTCAGCCGGGGAAAATTTCGAGGGAAAAACGTCACTTTTGAGATTTCCGGATTTCTACGATGATGTGTCTCAAAATCATTCTCTGGGGGTTATTTGGAGGGTTTAACATGAACCTGGAGTCCGCTTATTGATTTTCTGCAGATTACGGTAGATTACGGTGGGTACACGGTGGTCAAAATCTCAGATTTTACTCAAAATTTGTAAAAGGGGATCGGGGTGGAGAATACGAATTTAACGTCCGTTTGTCGATTTTAAAAATACTGAGGTGGGTCTTAACCCCTAACTGACATGTAACCGACCGTAACCTACAGAAAACCTCAGATTTTCGACAAATGGACTCCAGATTCGTGTCCACCACCCTATATTACCCCTACATACAAGTTTTGAGCTAAATCGGGAAACTTTTTTTTTGGAACTCCAAAAAAAAATGTCTGATGGCCTTTTCGCGAGACTTAAAAAATGCTCATAACTTTTTTGAGCCTGCAGCTCGGTGCCGGATACTGCGAATTTTTACTATTGAGCCAGAAGAGATACTAACGATACTTGTCGTTTTGGCAGATCCGACCTACGCTTTGTATACCTTCCTTGTAAAGCCTCTTTCACACTTGCCCCACCGACGTCGGACGACTCGTTATCGAATGTTCAATATCTATCTACCCTACCCTTCCCATCTTATCTATCTTAAAGGCAAGGTCCGGTCAGATTTTGACACCACCGAAATTCGGGTTAGATAGATTGGGCTGGTCTAGCTGGACACCGTCCAAAATTTTCACCAACTTTAAGTCCGTATTCTGGAGAAAGCAGCCTGAAAGTCAGGGATTACCGTATTCACAGCATGATAATCATGGCTGGAATGACCGATAATTACACAGCACTTTTGAAGAATGCGTGGGCAACGGCTAAAATACGGACGATGGCTACACTTTTCTGACTTTTCTGGATCACCGGCTCACGGAAGTGGCTTTAATAACTTGAAGAAGAGCGGTTTTAACGCAGTTTTCGAATGTTCCTTCGGACTACCTGTACCATGAGCACAGATTCAGCGGAAAATCTCAGGATCGAAATTCTGCCCGGACCCTGCCTTTAACTTATCAAATTTTATAACGAGTCGTCCGACGTCGGCCGGCAAACTATGAAAGGGGCTTAAGGGGATTTATTTCGATTATAGTGGCCGTTCCAGACAAACGTGTGTAGGACCATTTCTAGGCGAAGAATACGAATGTGACCTTCAGAGTTGCCCACATTAACTATGAACAATGTTATTGATGTTTTTGAAATTCCGCAAAAAAAATTTTCAGAGTCTCCTCTTGATTCAGCGAAAAATTTTCGACGGGGTCACTGAGGGTGTTGAGCACGAATCTGACTAGGGACTGCTTTGAACTTCTCGTGGAGATTTGGAAAACCATGTTGTCCTTGCTGTAGGTCTGTGACAGTACATGAAAAAAACGTGCTTGAGTTTCCCTAAATGGCTGCGGGGATTACAAAAAATGGCATTTTCATTGCTTTAAAAAAGGGGGCATCAGGGAATTTTCGGGGTGTCTAGAAATTTTTTTTCGGATTTGGCTCAAAACTTACATCTGGCGGTTATTTAAGGTGCTGAACGCGAATCTGGGGTCTATTCTTTGCCTGACTTACGGTAGGTTACGGTAGGCGAATGCTTTTTAACTGGCGTTAGTTACCTTAAAATTGCAAAAATTGAAAAATGGACCCCAAAATCGTGTTCAGCGTTCCAAATAACTCCCACAGTGAAATGTTTACTCGAATCTGAGACTTTGAACGAGCTACCGTATACCCACTATACTTGTTATCTGAAGATAATTCTTCGGATAATGGGTCGATTCGGATAATGCCGATTTTAAGTTTTCCGGATAATGGCTCGATTCAGATAATGCCATTTTTCCAATGATCCGGATACGGATATCCGGTCGGATGATTTCGGATAACTTCGGATATTTTCGGAATAAAGTCGAGGCAAAGCGGTGAAAAATAAACCAGGTACTAAAGGCAAGTCTTTGAAAACATCAATAATTAAACAAACAGTAGTACTTGATCGCACTTGCACAATGTTCACTAACAAACTTCAAACTTCATATATGCATATTAATGAAAATATGAAAACAAATCTTCAATTACTCTGTCATCGTTGGGAGGCACAGTATTGTCCATAAACAGGTTGAATTCAGGAGAACTAGCTAGTAAAAAATATGCAAAGCGACTTTACAAAGAAACTTGGGCATCTCACTTGACCACGCCTATTTTTCCGCACCGCAACAACTCTTCCGATTCCGGAAGGAGTAAAACCCTGGGTTGATGAAGGCGGTACGGAAAAATGGGCGTGCCCGATTGCAATTTTTTTCCGAATTTATCCGAAAACTATCCGATTTTATCCGAAATTTTACCCGAATTTTATCCGATTTTATCAAATTTTTATCCGAATTTATCCGATTTCGTCCAAATTTTTGACCCTTCGGATAATGGTTCGATTCAGATAGTCCCGATTTTAAATTTCCCGGATATTGGTTCGATTCAGATAGTGCGTCTTTTTCGATTTTTCGGATATCGGATTATCCGAATCTCGGATATCCGGTCGGATATCCGAAAAGAAGTGATTTGGATACTAAGTATAATACCCACCGTAATCTACCGTAATCTATCGAAAATCGATATTGCAGATTCGGGTTAGGCAGGTCGATGAATCCTTGTGTACAAGTTTTGAGGCGATTTGATCGTAGCATTCTCGAAATCGTCAAAAGTGGGGTTTTCCAGAAAATTTTCCCCCGTTTTGAAGCTTTGGACCAAATCAGACAAATTTTTTCAAATATTTACAAATGCGCCTCAGATTCGTGATCAGCATCTAAAAAACCCGAGAAACCTGTTTTCAGCCCAATCTGAGACAATTTTTTTGAACATCCTGAGAATTGCCATTCGTGTACACCTTTTATCTACGCAAAGCTATGAAAATGCCCACTTTTGGAAATCTCCTGTAAATCTCTGAGGCATTTAGGGGATTTTGAAAACGGATTATCAATGCTGTGTCCCATACCTACAACTCTCAACACATGGTTTTATAAAAGCCCACCGAAAATGTAAGGCAAGCCCTAGTAAGGTTCCATTGTGAATATTCTGAGGTCTACTGTCGGTTGCGGTCGGTGCAATGCCAAAACTGCATAACATTTCGGCATCAGAAAGCGCATTGAAGAAGTAACAAAAAGGCGAAAATAAATCATAAAGAAATGGGTAGTCCGAACTGCCGATGAAGCTGTCGCGCTCCACGGCTTTTTTGCTTTCAGTTTTTGTACTGGGGAACTTTACTCGACTACATACGCTGAGAAATTAACCGAGATTTTTTTCCGGAAAATACCGGGTAAGTAAGCTTGTGAATACCGGCTAAGAGCCAGATTTACTGGCTTCCCTTTAACCTCGCGGGTGATTCGTTCATGAATATAGACCCAGATTTTTTGACAAGAAGCGGTGGTGCTTTTGGTGATCCTCATAGACGCTACCCTGCAGAAACCTCATATTCCGTCCTTTGCTCAGACCCCGTGCTATTGCGCTTCACTTCCCACCCCGAATCCTGCTTTGACCACGAAAATTCTTGTAACCCTTGAAAAACCCTGAACAGCTGTCCAAGTAGGAAGTAAACACTACAGTGCGGGACGTGCACAATGTTACCACATAGAGCGACAATGTTTACAGTGCGCTTAAGATGTTCCGTGGAGATGGTTGATGATGTTGAACAGCGGGATTGACACAGCGGCTCTTTCTCTTGCACTGTCAGCTTACCACCACCACTTGTTTCACCAGTATAGACACTTCAGTTGTCTCACAAATTTGTGCTTATTGAAAATGCTAAGCATCTTCCTTTTCTTTTGCCTCGAAATTTGTAAATTCTAGTTGTTAGAAAACAAGCACCACAGAAAAATCCGAGTGTTTCTGCTGTTGTCTATCGAAGTAGTTATGAAACATGAAATGTGGTGTCAGCGTTTCAACACATGCGCTTAGTACAATACCTGATATGAAGAAAAAAACAGTAAGAACAGTATTGAAAACCGGTAATAAGAATATTGTGGTGTAAGAATAGCAATTTTTCGAGGTTCTCCGATGTCAACCTTTTTCGAAAGTCCGAAGCAATTCTTCGAGCGTTAGTGAATGGGCGTTAACCCAGTGGCAGGTTGTTTCAGTGGTTCTATTTAAAGGACGCAAATGTTCTATTCAAAAGACGCGAGAGTTGGGTCAGCATTTGCGATTAGAGCGCGGATCGCGCACCATAAGTTTGCGTCAGAATCACGGCGTTTCTTATACAAGACGTTGAAGCTAGGAATTTTTCAGGCGTCACCATGTACCATTACAGACAATCATGGCGGGACCGCTTCGCCATCAATTGGCAGCAAGCCAAGAGAGCTAAGCGAATGGTCCAGAATATGACTCGCGACGGGGAATACGGGTGTTTGGGCCCCTTTTTTGTTTGTCAGCAGTTTATTAGTTACTCAGATTTCGATAAATCGAATAGACCATAAGTATAAGGCTACGAAATGGACCGAAACAGGTTAGTGGCGGAAAGTACACATGCTCATCAGAATGTACCTTTATTTACCAAAAAAGTGATAACAAACCTGTGCTTGGCGTCGAGGAATACTTTTCTGAGTAAATTTCTGGCTAATTTAGGGTCACAGGCGTAATCATCCTTATGCATCTACTCACAATTGCCCGTAAATAAGTTTAAGAAGCTCGAATTCATGTTAGGTACCTACCAAGGAGAAGTTTTAGGCAAGCTGTGTCATTCTCAATCAACAGAACAGTTCTGCAAGAACCCTGCCTTTGCTTTCTCGGCGGTTCGCTGCTTTTTGCAGTGTCTTAACTTGCTGCCAGTGGATTTTCAGGTGGTCCCGTAACGATTGCCTGTAACGGTAGGCGGTAACGCCTGAAAAAGTCCTAGCTTCAACGTCTTTTGTTTGTTATTTGTCGAATTTTGTCAGCGATTGCCGCTTATCCTTGGTTAAAACACGTGTTTTAGTGTGGTGGCGATTTTCCAACAACTAGAATTCATAATCTTATCATTTGTGATATTGGGCCACATAGTCTCTGAGCTGAGCCCTTGATCAAATAACTTATAATGTTGCACGATATTGGCAGTGTCATGGCAGCTCCCTAAATTCTCTCAAAACACACTATCGCTGCTGCACTTTTCGCCGTAGTTTGGCTTTTTATTTGGACGACGTCCAGGTGCCGTACAAGCGCCGAATGATTCTCTCTTTAGATTACTACTCAGTATGTGGCGTCCTTGTATGAGTACGAGTTATTTAAGGGTGCCAAGGTTACCAGGCAAACTCAACATCAGTTTTTTAAGCCTGAAATTGGCGATGATACACTCTGAGATGGGAACGACGACTCTGTCGAACTTTACGATTTGGAACGTCGTCAAAAGACGATGTCGTAAAGAAGAGTCGTTGACCCGAGACACGTCGTTGATCGGGAGTAGGAGGTGTATAGCACCTTCTAGAGTGTACTGTGTACTTGCGGAAGTGCGGAAGAAGAAACAAAAGTTGTGCGCCCACCTCCTCATGAATACGACTGCACTTCAAATGAGTCATAGTCGGAGAGAAAAATGCACCGCACCTGCTCAGGGCACAACTGCTCCCTAACAAGGAAGGTATACAAAGCGTAGGTCGCATCTGCGGAAACGAATTATTTTAAAAGTTTCTCTCGGGCATCTTTAGTCAAACTGCGCAGTACCCCGTCCCGAGCTGCTGCTTCCAAAAAGTTATAAGCTCAAGACGGTCTTTTTTTGTGCTTCTTTACCTCCCGGAACGCTCAGTAAACTTTCAAAATCTGGGAACGGACCTCATAATCGTGTTGAGTGCCCAATATAACCCAACCCCCCACCCTGAGCACAGTTTGGGTGGGTCACAGTTCATTTTCCGAACTTCATACAGTGTGATAGAGCGTTTTGGACTTGTACGGATTGTCAGTTGAGCGTTCACATATATCAATTAGGGGTGCTAAAAATGCTCAAGAAAAATTCTCCAGATTTGACTTGAGGTTCTCCCATGGGGGTTATTTAGGGCGCTAAGAACAAATCTGAAGTTTACTTGCCGATTTTCCAAAGTTTCAGACCTAATTCGTCCAAAACATCCTATCCTGGCAGGGGGAATTTCTTAGGACAAAGCGCAACTTTCGAGATTTCCGGTTTTTCCGGAAATGTGGCTCAAGATAATTCTCTGGGTTTATTTGATGTGCTTAACACGAATCTGTGGTCCGCTTGTCAATTTTTGACAGATCACGATGGGTATACGGTAGAGTGTTGGAACGAATAATTTTTTTTCGAATAGTGGAGTAAACGAATAATTCGAATAATACACTTCTTCGAATATTCGATTATTCGAATAAATCGAATATTCCACTTCTTTGGATATTAAATTATTCGAATAACTCGAATAATGCACTTCTTTGAATATTCGAATAATATTCGAGTAAACGAGTATTCAGGCAACACTCTATTGCGTGCCATCCCATCCAATTCACTCAGGCAAACTGGGGCATCGACAACAGGTTTATAAGTTGCCATTTCATACTGCACCCTCTTGACAACTCGAATCGCTTGCATTGTAAGCCTGAATCCTGCCCGTTGCCCAGCGACGTCCGCCTGTTGTCGGGCTGCTGACATTTGGACGTTTCGCTTTTAGCCGCCTATTTAGCAGCGGTTCACATCCTGCAAGACTTTTATCTGGCTTAGGAACTACTTTGCACCGAAACACATCGCGGTCGGAAAACCGACACGCGTCGCGGTCGGCGCATCGACATGCGTCGCGGTCGGCACACCTACAAGCGTCGCGGTCGGCACACCTACACGCGGTGTGGTCGGTACACCCACGCGTCGCGACCCAACCTCCACTGAGGCAGCCCCGGGAAGGGCAGGGCTCCCAGATGCTGGGCGGGGCCAATGTATCGCATACTTGGATAATTGAACCGGCTGCGCTCTTGTCACTTAAATTCAGCATACACGCTCGTGAACGTGGTTGAGATACGAACTACGGAAATTGAGTGGTATGGCTCAGAACACAACTCCTACACATTCTGAAGCGTCAAAAACGACCCAAAGTGACGCTACACGACTGAGGAGTTGGCCCCGCACCTGTACCTACCCGCCCCTGTATTTGCGTCCTCCTAAACAGGGGTGCTGGTCAATTTCCACCGTCGGCGACGTTTGTGGTTTACCTATTGTACCTATTGTACCACCCACAAATGTCACCGACGGCGACAATGGCTCAGTACCCCTGTTTTGGAGGAGGACGCAAATACAAGGGGCGATAGCCGCGAAATAGCCGCTAAATAATGCTGGCCGCGAAATAGACGCCAAAGAATGCTCACCGGGAAATAGTCGCGAAGTAGTCGCTAAATAGCCGCCAAATATGTGGTCTGCTTCGGTCTAGTTTGGTTTAGCTTAGCTGAGTTCAGTCGGGTTATGTGCGGTTTATGCAATGGCAAACTTCCTAGTGCTGCTTAGCCGTGCCCTTCTCCGAAATCTCAGCGACAGTAAGACAAAACTCAGCGAGATTTCGTAGTTAGTAGTTGAGATCGACACCATGTCTCTGGGATCTCGCCGTGTAATATCTCGCTTCCCAGCTCCAAGAGACGTCTGGGCGACAACAGACGGATCTGGCACGAATCTAAAACTATGTACATCCAGCTGGTCGTTCTAGGTGGCTGGAAACCATCGAATTCCAAGTCCAGCATTATGGAAAGAGAGAAATTAGGCTTTTCCGTCAGAATTTAGGTGAAGTCCACCGTGAAAGTAGACAAATAGCATCACCTCGAACCAATTTGATAAAAATGTGCATGAAAATGGCTCATTCTGGCCATCATCGTGAGAAATAGCCACTTTGCTCAAGTGTTGCCATACTTATGCGTTGCTCGAGATTTAAACTTTTCTTCATAACTGAAGGTGGAATGGGCATTTATAGCGTTTTGACGAAATCCTACTAGCGATTTAATATATTGTAAATACTTGCTATAACTGTATATTTATGAGGTACTGAAGAATTGTGAGAAATGAGGAGCCATTACGCTAAGATGTTTGAAATGTAAAATCAGGGCAAAATGAAGCGCGATCTTGTCGAATATTCAAACTGTTCGTGCCTAATATTCGAATTAACCGAATATTTCACTTTTTTGACTATTCGAATAAACGAACATTCCACTTCTTTGAATATTCGATTATTCGAATATTCGAATACTCGAGTATTATTCGAATAAACGAATATTCAGGCAACACTCTAGTATACGGGAGTTTGATCAAAGTCTTAGATTTGACTCAAAACTTGTATGCGGGGTTATTCTAGGTGAGGAACACTAATTTGATGTTCATTGGCCGATTTTCAAAATCTTAAGGTAGGCTAGCCCCCTAAATGGCATAGTAACTACCGTAATCTACCATAAACCTCACAATTTCGTCAACAGGCCGCAGGTTCGTTTCTAGTACTCTAGATTACACCTACATACAAGTTTGAGCGAAACCCGATTTTTTTTTACATAACACTTCAAAAAAAATTTTAATGAAAAGAATCTGTCAAGGACACTGTTCGCGATAAGCCTCGTTCTCGAGTATTGGGTGGAAAAAATCTAGATATCTAGCTTTCAGAAGAAGAACAACGTCGACACAAGCGTCCCCATCAAAGGTGAAAAACCTTAGAAGAATGCTCTAGTGTTTTGATTGCTCCTTCTTGAAGTCTAGTTGTTATCATCAACACGGACATTCTTCAATTGAAAAGCAAGAACGAAGTTCAGGATGGGCAGTGTCTTTGAGCTGATACCCACCTTAAAAATCCAGAAGAACCTTGAAGTTGTTATCAGACTGTGATGCAAAGAAGGAACAGGCTATAATTGGTTTGTCGCGGTACACTTGACCCTGATTGATTGCGGTTTGCGTGGCCGTTTTTACTGAGGTCAAGCATGAGTTTTCGCTAGCCGCGGCGCTCATAGCAAACAGAACTTCTGCATCAAACCGCACACACTTATCATAATTGGATCATCCTTTGCTGCTCTCGGAGGACGAGGACACTTTTCAGAAGACTCATTGCTCTCTGGTAGTCACACCAAATGTGGGAGGACTGCTTGTTAGTGTTGTCAATGATCTTGGGAACTCGCGATAATCTCATATTCGAATCTGAATTTTATTGATCTCGCTGTTTCCGAAATCTTGTTTGTTTGCTTAGGCCTCTCTGGCTCTTGATGATCTTATCATGTCTCCCTCTTGAACAAGATCGAGGTCTCATACCGTGCATAGCTTCGGATTCTGAACATAGGCTCAAATTCTTCTTCATTGACATCGAAAGTTACTGTTTATTGTTCGCAAGAACCATGCTTTCTGACGCAGGGCTTGCCCTTTAGAGTCATTATGAAACGAAGTGTGTGCCTTTTCCCAAAAAAAAAATAGAAGGACCTCCTCGAGCTCTCTCATTGTCAGAAATTGAAGATCCTCATTGTGGTACACCCAAATGCCAATTATCCATGAATCCTTGGAACAGCAGGAAAGTTAGGTGTACCAAATTGTTTTTTGGCTTTCATGGTTTCTCTCGATATGGCAACGAGAGAAATTTCAAGGAAAATTATTTGTAGACGCAGCGTGCGCGTCGGCTTCTCTTTCATCGCCCTCATGGTCACGCGTCCCGACTCACCGCTTTACTGTAATTAGATCGTAAATTGCTTTTGGGTAAAGTTATAAATCTTTTGCACTTTCGGCGAGACCCCCGGTCAAGGCTTGTGTGCACAGTTGAATGACCTTGAAGGGAGAAAAGACTTGCATGAAATCACTGTCTTGTATGTACACATGTAGGAACCTCGGTTTTTTTGAAACGCAAGCACAAGGTATAGGCCAATTATTTTCTCGATTGCCAGCCAGTAATTTCAAGTCTTAGGTTGAGAAGTGAGAACTGAGAAGTGGATGGCATGAAAAAGTGCAAGGTATCCACTCCTCTGCCAGAGCACCGGGTGCGCGTACATGGAAACAGCTGTTTCGATATTGCAGTCACGATACTTGCGCGCGAATCAGAGATTTCCGCACGCAGAACCCTTGAGGCATTTTGGATAAACTCCAAAAATCCAAAGATCAATAGAAAGGACGAATGTGTGGCGATTACTCAAGAACTAGCCCCTTTTGTTGACCTTTGTGGGTTTTGATCTGCTAATGAGCTTGATCAGCCTTCTGAAGGCTAACGAGGTGGGTGGTCCGATATGGTCCCACTCATTCACCCGCCATCTAAGACCATATGAGGGTGTCTGGCAGGCTTCAGTCTGCATACTAAAGGTTAGCTTTTCATATTGCCATACGATGTCGCTTTTCTCAGTTTTCTATTGAAATAGTCCTATCGTTCTGAAATAGTGCTTGGACGGCTAGTTTCCTTATGTATCTTTGGCTTCCAGGCTCTGACGAAGGCGTGATTGCCGAAACGTAAGCCGAATAAAGCTGTATAATCTCGGTCTACTGCTCAAGAATACCGATATGAGAACACATAAAAACTAAGCACTTTATTCACATTGATGAACATACGCTCCTAGACCTTTCATCTCCATACTATGTAATGTTAAATACCAATAAGTGCTGTCATCCCGGGCTGGAATTCACGAAACGTTAACCACGTTTCAGCCATGATTTGAGGCCGATCGATTTGCACACGATGTGCATAGCCATGGCTACGCTAGCCATGGTTGAGACGTGGTTAGCGTTTCGTGAATTCCACCCCCGGTGTTTGAGCATTTCAAACTATATATTGCGGCGTTCCAGTGATGCAAAAGTGTAAAGGACCGGACGGAAGCGGCGAGAGGATCCCGCAACGAAGACCTTGCGCCGCAATTTTCGTATACGATGAACGATTTTTTTTGGTTCGAGGATTGTAATTGTGTCTGGCCTAAAATAATCTCATGGCAGAGAATGTCGACTCTAACTGTAGCGCGTTGTGTTTCAACGGAATGCAGATGCCACCGTAGTCATAGAACTGCCAATCATTTTATTTTACGCGCAAGAGTTCAACTTATCTCACTTATCCGTGTATGTCGCATATTCTCACAATGTACTGAGAGTCTCGGTGTGGCCTCGTTCAGTCGCGTGCTTGCATCTACCCGGGAAAGCCTCTGGTATTCGCTGTGTTGATGTGGTGTGTAGGTACATAATGCTATAAGTCACGAGCATCCCAAGGGAAGCCTTATCTCCAAGTTCGACTCTCGATAAACCTCGGCATCAGAACAATGTGTTGAACGTTCGTCTGTAGCACGCACGAGGTTGTAAGATGACTTTATTGACTAACGTTTCGGCGGATTCGCCCTCGTCGGAGTCTGAAACGGTCAAATTTACTTGTAAAATTAATCGGCCAAATGTAGATACTATCCTACAGAAAAGCATTATCGTTATGCACTTCAAGCGTTTTATGATTCCGTTCTACGTGCTTCTGGCTGATCTGCCTCATTTACAATACCCGCCTTAAGTTTTGTAAAAACGGAGAGCATTTGCCAAACGTGGCAAAAAATATCCGATGCTTGTAACTTTTGTGAACGAAAACTTGATTGAATTCTGAAAGCGCTATCATATTCACAGCTCGATTTTTTACCTAATGTGTCTTTGGGCCGAAGTTCCTCATAATTGCCTCGTTTTAGAATGAAGCTGTTTTTGTGGTCGTTCCTCAAAAACGTCACGCGCCACAAAGTGCGGCGAATTTCGAGTAGTAATTCTTCATGTATTAGAAGAGTAATCTCTATGTTTTCTTCATGAATCAGATGCAGAGTGGACAGTCCCAAGACTTGTGCAGATAGGACTCTGGAAATTCTTCCTTCACTAAACACACTTAGGAACTTCCTGAGAAGTCGGACTTGTGTTGCGAAAACCCCAAAACGTGGAATGAAGGAGTTCGAGAATTCAACTTGCACAAATCTCGAAACTGTCCCACCTGCATCTGATTCACGAACAAAACACAGAGATTGCTCTTCTATTACTTCCACAATTACTATTCGAAGAATCACCTCACTTTGCCGAGCGCGACGTTTTTGAAAAAACGACAGCAAAAACAGTTTTATTCAAAAACAAAGCTGTTTGAGGAGTCTTCGGTCCATAAGGTACATTATTGCGTATGGAATTGAGCTGTGAATACGATAGCATTTTCACAAATCTGAAAAAAACAAAAAAAAATTACTAGCATCGCTCATTTTTCCGCCATGTTGGGCGAGTGCTCCCCGTTTTTACAAAACTCAGCAGCGGTATTGCACCTGGAGCCATGCCAATCACTGCTCCTGCAGGTTGATGCTCCTAGGTGACGTTGAGTCCACGTAATCAATTTAGTCAAGTGAATGAACGGTGCTACGACGGTAGATCGCCGCGCGCGATAGAAACCGCGTTGGCAGGTATTGCCGCCAACGCCTCAGTGCCAGCCGCAATGATCGCGCCTAGTTCATTCACGAGACTAAATCCGATACGGATGTCATTTAAGACAAATACTCTATTGTCGGTTCCGTTTTTTTGCCACTGAATATTAATCGGTAACTGGAATGGGATGTTATCAAATATAGAATAGATAAGATTAATTTCAGATATGAATTGTTTCGCCCCTGTCTTCAGACAATTCATATCTCTAGCTACCGCGGGGCTCTTCAGTGAAGATGGTAGCTAGGAGTTTTTATTTTAATTATTATACGCAAACCGTCTTCGATTTGAAGACGCTCGAAGACGGTTCTGATTTTCAAGAAGGGAGACAAGGAGGATATTGGGAACTACCGTCCTATTGCCCTGCTGTCGATCCCGTATAAAGTCTTCACTAAGATAATCCTCAATCGTCTGGAGGCCACAGTTGACGCTTACCAACCCGTAGAGCAGGCAGGATTCAGGAAGGGTTTTTTGTTGCATGGATCATATTCACACCGTGTCTCAATTAATCGAACGATGCCGTGAATACAAACTGCCGTTGTGCCTGACGTTCGTTGATTACAAAAAAGCATTCGATTCGGTGGAGACAAACGCTGTTTTAAACGCCTTGTTGCATGCCGGCGTGGATTCTGCATACGTGAACGTTCTGGAGCTGTGCAATACAGGAACATCTACAACGGTGCAGTTATTCGAAAGGAAGCTACGCATTCCAATCGAGAAAGGAGTCCGGCAAGGTGACTCAATATCGCCGAAGCTCTTCACGACTGCTCTACAGCATGCGATGAGCAAACTTGATTGGGAAGATAAAGGTTTGAGCATCGATGGGAAGAAGCTGTCCAATCTAAGGTTCGCGGACGATATTGTGCTTATCAGTGGCAGCACTCAAGAGATGAACGAAATGCTGAATGAGTTGAATAGCGTGGGCAGCGCGATTGGTTTGACAATGAACATGGGGAAGACTCAGACGATGACCAACCGATGGTGCGACGGCGGACCAATCTACCTGGAAGGAAACGAAGTGGATCGAGTTGATAGCTATGTCTACCTAGGACGAGAACTCAATATGGAAAACGATCTGTCGAAGGAGATTGACCGACGAAGAAGATCAGAGTGGGCAGCGATGAGCTTAATCCGAGAAGTGACCAGCGAGATTCAGGACAGCAAGCTGCGTGCTCACCTGTTTGACTCTACGGTACTACCTGCATTGTGCTATGGTACCGAGACGCGGGCCCACACCAAGGGGACTTTTGTTGCCCTGAGAACAACACACAGGGCATTGGAAAGGTGCCTGTTGAGAACAAATCGTCGAAGACAATGGCAGGAAGGGCTGAGCAGCTGCGAACTCCGGAAGCAGTCTGGCATACGAGACGCAGTATCCCATATTGAGTCTGCGAAGCACAGATGGGCAGGACATGTGCTGCGAAGAGTTGACGATAGATGGAGTACCAGGATCACACACTGGTATCCTCGCGAAGTCAAAAGGACTCTAGGACGACCTGCGACGCGTTGGGCGGACGATTTCAACAAGTCATTCAAACAAAAAGGCTTACCATACTGGATGATTGTTGCTCTTTCTAGAAAAAACTGGAGCGAATGTGGTCCACATCGAGAAGACCGCCGATGAAGATGGACCATCAAGGTATCAAGGTATCAAGGTACGCAAACGGTAGAATGGTATTATTGTACAGATAAAATGTTTAGTTCATTTTGTGAATTCCATTGATGCAAAATCTGACATGGGCTTTCGTGTTATTGTCTTCCGAGAGGTCGTCAATTCCCCCTCATCCTTGAATAAAAATTAATTCCAAATTAGCTAGTGACCTTAATTTTAATTTAATTTTGATTCTTGATTGGATCTTCAAGAATATATCAAGGAAAAGTGTGAAAATAGAGGCGCACATAAAGGGATAGATAGAAAGAAAGAAAAGAATAATTATGGAAAGAGAAAGAGATGGAAATAAAGAAAGATAGAGAGAGAAAGAAAGAAAAAGAAAGAAAGAAGAAAGAGAGAATACAAGAAAGAAAGAAAGAAAAGAAAGAGAAAGAAAGAAAGAAAGAAAGAAAGAAAGAGAGAGAGAGAAAGAAAGAAAGAGAGAGAAAGAAAGAAAGAGAGAGAGAAAGAAATAAAGAAAAGAAAGAAAGAGAGAGAAAAGAAAGAAAGAAAGAAAGAAAGAAAGAAAGAAAGAAATAAAGGAAAGAAAGGAAGGAAAGAAAGAAAGAAAGAAAGAAAGAAAGAAAGAAAAGAAAAGAAAGAAAGAAAGAAAGAAAGAAAGAAAGAAAGAAAGAAAGAAGAAAGAAAGAAAGTGAAAGAAAGAAAGAAAGAAGAGAGAGAAAGAAAAGAATGAATGAATGGAATAGGATGAGATAGATGAATGAAAGAAATGAAAGAAAGAAAGAAAGAAAGAAAGAAAGAAAAGAAAGAAAAGAAAGAAAGAAAGAAAGAAGAAAGAAAGAAAGAAAGAGAGAGAAAGAAAGAAAGAAAGAGAGAGAAGAAAGAAAAGAAAGAAAGAAAGAAAGAAAGAAAGAAAGAAAGAAAGAAAGAAAGAAAGAAAAGAAAGAAAGAAAGAAAGAAAGAAAGAAAGAAAGAAAGAAAGAAAGAAAGAGAGAGAGAAGAAAGGAAAGAGAAGAAGAGAAAGAGAGAGAAAGAAAGAAAGAAAGAAAAGAAAGAAAGAAAGAAAGAAAAGAAAGAAAAGAAAAGAAAGAAAGAAAGAAAGAAAGGGAGACAAAAAGAGAGAAAAGAAAGAAAGGAGAAAAATGAAGAAAGAAAGGAGAGAAATAGGAAAGGAGGAAAAAGCAAGGAGGGAAAGAAAGAAGGAAAAACGGAAAGAACGAAGGAATGAAAGGAAAGAGGAATAAAGAAACAAAGGCCAGCAAGAAAAAAGGAAGGATGGGAAAGCAATTTAGATGAATGAAAAGAGAAAGAAGAAATGGAGAAGGAGAAGAAAGGGGAATGGAGGGAGAAGAAAGAAGAAGGAGGAAGACCGAGAAGAGATAATGTAAAAAGAGAGGAACGCAGAGAGAGAAGAAGGTGGGGGAGGGATAATTGAACGGAAAGAGAAGATGGAAAGGTAGGAATTGGAGAAAAGAGGTGAAATCTAATGAGAAATAAAGAGGGAGGAAGAAAGAGAGGGATTATAATCATATCACTCGACGATGTCAGGTGTTGATTTGATTTTTGTGCGTTGCTTTTGTGTGCTTTTTTCTTCCGTCTCGTTGCTATCTGAGCTTTGCTTCTGAATTCCTTCGTCGTTGACATGCTCGCATGAGCGTATATAACTGAACACATAATGTCGGAACAAATTGGCATGTTCTAAATCTGACTAGATGGAAGTCTTTTCGAACCCTTGAAGCTCCTCCAATAGACGGTCTGAGAAAACCACGGGAAGGTGTATGTGTGTGGTGGGACCGCTCCAACAACTTTTTCATGCAACCAGTTTTTTCCCTGTATCTTCATTTGTATATTGACTTTTCATGACGACGTCCTTGATAATGATGATTATCAAGAAGACAAGCTGGAAGGTCGCCTAGGTGAGAGACCATTTAACAGAGTTTAAATCCACTAATTCGATTTGCTCAAAAAGGAACGGCGCGCGCGCTCGTGTAATCATCTCTTATCAGCTCGTAAACGGATTGGCTGATTATCAACAAGTTTTCGAATAGAAAGAATTGATTGTATAAAAATAGACGCAGTGGAGTAGGCTTTATCATATCATATAACTGGATTGATGATCATTAATTGTAGCCTTTGTCTTAGCAACTGAAATTATACATTTTTGCCTAAACTCAAACACTGTGTTGCATTCACGGGTGTTGAAACGAAAATGTCGCTAAAAACCTCCATTTCCAAGAAGTGCGGATTTGCGGGCTTCGAAAAGAGCCTGTAGAGTTGCTGATTCACACTAAGCATTAGCTTTCTCATGTGAAAGTTTGACAAAGGACGAATTGTTCTGCTTTTCTGTACTAAAAGTACGCGGGCGGGAACTCAGTCCAGTTTCGCTTGGGATGGAAAGGACAGAGTTGTGAGTTCTCTACGAAACTGTATAAATTGACTACTCATACCGCTCATGAGGTTCAGGTCTAGCCAACTTTCTCCTTTAGGCTTGTGGAGGCTCCCGTCATTTGTTCATTCTCGTGGAAACATTTTTCTGTTCATTCATTCATTCATTCATTCATTCATTCATTCATTCATTCATTCATTCATTCATTCATTCATTCATTCATTCATTCATTCATTCATTCATTCATTCATTCATTCGGTCATTCGTTCATTCATTCATGCGTTCGTCCGTTAATTCATTCATCCATTCATTTACTCACTCATTCATTCCTTCATTCATCCATCCGCTCATTCATTTATTTATTCATTCATTCATTCATTCAATCGATCGTTCATTTTATTCACTCATCCATTCGTTCGTTCATTCATTGATTCATCCATTCATTTTTCATTCGGTCATTCATTCATTCATTCATTCATTCATTCCATTCATTCATTCATTCAACCATTCATTCATTCGATCGTTCGTTCACCTTTTTCATTCTATAGGATTCCATCTGTTTTTATCACTAGTCCAATCATTCACTCTCATTCATTCCTCCATTTGGCCATTCATTCATTCATTCATTCAATCATGCATGCATTCATTCATTCATTCATTCATTCAATCATGCATGCATTCATTCATTCATTCATTCATTCATTCATCTATCCATTTATTCATCGATTCATTCATTCATTCAATCATTCATTCATCCATTCATTCATTCATTCGTTCACTTATTCATTCATTCATTCGTTCGTTCATCCATTCATTCATTCATTCATTCATTCATTCATTCATTCATTCATTCATTCATTCATTCATTCATTCATTCATTCGCTCGTTCGTTCATCCATTAATTCATTCATTCATTCATTCACTCATTCATTCTTTCTCAATTCATTCTTCATTCATTCACTCATTCGCTTCATTCTATTCATTCGTTGACTAACTATTTCATTCATCCAATTCAGTCGTCCCATTTAGTTGATTCATTCATTCAATCATTTATTCATTCAACCATTCATTCATTCGATCGTTCGTTCACCTTTTCATTCTATAGTTCATTCGTTTTTATCACTAGTCCAATCATTCACTCATTCATTCCTCCATTTGGCCATTCATTCATTCATTCATTCAATCATGCATGCATTCATTCATTCATTCATTCATTCAATCATGCATGCATTCATTCATTCATTCATTCATTCATTCATCTATCCATTTATTCATTGATTCATCCATTCATTTTTCATTCGGTCATTCATTCATTCATTCATTCATTCATTCATTCATTCATTCATTCGCTCGTTCGTTCATCCATTAATTCATTCATTCATTCATTCACTCATTCATTCATTCTCAATTCATTGTTCATTCATTCACTCATTCGCTTCATTCTATTCATTCGTTGACTAACTATTTCATTCATCCAATTCAGTCGTCCCATTTAGTTGATTCATTCATTCAATCATTTATTCATTCTGTCATTCGGTCATTCGATTTATCCGACCCATTTAAATCACTCGATTCACTGGACTTATTCTGTCATTCACTCACTCACTCATTCATTCTTTCGATTTATCCGGCCCACTAAAATGACCCAGTTCATTCAATTCACTCACTCGTTATTCATTCAAATCTATTCAGTGGATTCATTCAATCATTCAATCATTCATTCTCTGATTCATCCACTCATCAACTCATCCATTCATTCGTTCATCCATTCATCTAGTCCTCCATACAATCATTCATTCGTACGCTTCTTCATTAATTAGTTCACCCATTCGTTCATTCATTCACTCCTTCGATTGATCCTATTCATTCATTCACTAGCTCTTTCATTCATTCAATTCATTCGTCCCATTTAGTCCATTCATTCATTCGCTCATTTATTCATTCTGTCATTCGTTCATTCATTCATTATTCTTTCGATTCTGTTCAGCAAATTCAGTCATTCATTCATCCATCCATCCACCCATTCCGAATTCACCCGACTCATCCTACTCATTCGATTGTTTCCTTCATTCAGTCATCCGATTCACTCGATTCATCCATTAATCCATTCACCCATTCATTTATTCATCCAATCATTCATTCATTCATTCGTTCGCTCGTTCGTTCGTTCGTTCATCCATCCATCCATTCATTCATTCATTCATCCATTCATCTATTCATTCATTTCGGTATATGCAGATCAAAGTATAAACAACTAAATAAAAAATCTACACCCACGAGCCCTTTGTTCGTGGTTTCGAAATTTGAAGTGCAGATGTTCCATGTGCAATCTTGAGATCGTGTTCTTGCAGCCTCGGGAGTTTTTCGCTATAGCATGCACCTGTTATTGCTGCTGCTGCTGATGCTGCTGCCTCCCTCTCGTGGGCAAGGTCAGACTCACTTCGTATGATCGTCGTCTTGTGGTGTTCGAGCCACCGCCACCGCACATTTCGTTTACAGCGTGTTGCGGCTGCTGCGGCGGCCGCTTCCGTAGTGGCCATGACATTTTGAAATCGTGTGAAACTGGCGCCATTTTACGAATCGCCCTTCGAGGTGGACAGCGGCGGCGGCGTCGCCGTCCACCCATCTGAGTCATCTGGTCGCCTGCCAACTCGTACACTAGTCTATGAAGTATTTTCAGTTTTTTTTTCACCTAGAGTATATAGGGAAGGCATGCATACACTCCAAGTTTTCCGCTAGTGTTTCAACATTGCTAAGCTATCCTCGAAAAATAGCAAGTTATGTATAAACTAGATATGTATATGTGTATGCCTAACCTTTATTTAAAGACATCGTACGCTCAGAGAACCGTATATTATTTTTTGATGTTTTTGTGTACCTTGGCCTCTCTAGTGAACGAAAATGTTGAAAAGCCCCATGAAAATGCTCCATTTGTGAAGGAAATTCAGTCGAACACATTTATTTATTTATTAGAATGCACGCTAAGGTGCGTCGGAAAAAAAAACAATATGTTTAACAAACAAATCAAACAAATGCAGTGTCGAGAACAGAAACATAAAAGTAATTAATATACAACCAGATTGACTAAAAAAAGAAGCTTAAAGCAAACTAAGCTTCTCGCCCGCAAAAACAGTGCTTCTATTCGAAAGATCTGACGTTTTGATTATAAGCTCGTCGAAAATCAGTGGCCGATCACTTAGAGAAAACATTGTGTTGAGTAAGATCCGTAGCAGCCAACAGTTTTGGGGTTCTAAAAGGGATGGCTAATTGAGAAAATAAATAGAAACAAATAGAGCAATCGAGATTTATTTTTCTGTTATTTTTCAAGCAGCATGAATGAGAGCTTTCGTTGACACTCTCGTTAACATCACTTCCGCCCAAGAAGAGGGTTTGACCAGATTTTGACCATTGAGCAGCTGTCTGTAGGATAACCCTACCGAGATCCAGCGCAACTGGTAGGAGACCATTCACGAGCGGATGCGGAGGCACCTCTTTGATCTAAATACGAACTCATGGCACTGACTCACGACACATTTTAAATTTGAATTCGAATTCCGCGCCAAGACCGTTTTTTTAGATTTTCTGGTGTTTGGAGGCGTCGTCACCGTCAATTTCGAAGTTTTTCTGCATGTGGAGTTTGTGCTCTGTTTTTAACGTTGTTTGACGATCGCATCAACATTCTATGAAAAAGTGCTAAATTACTGGTGAGAACTGATGGCGGTTTCTCATCTTTAACCACTTCCAACCTCATAATACAACGTTTTCGATGTGCCAAAGTTTACCGGTGTGGTCGACAGGGCTCATTCAGAAAATTGAGCTTGAAAGATAGAAAATGGTTTCTAGCGCGAACGATGCATTTAACACCCAAAGTAGAGTTCATCTACGCAATGGTGTTCAGTCCGCAAAGTGCTCGCCGATTGCGAAGGCGTGTTGCGGCGCGGTTCCGAGTATCTTCAGACAGGTATGTAGGATCAACCGGGCGATTTCTGCCTTTTTTTGGCGCGGCGAAAAAAGGCGAAAACCGCCCGGGTGAAGGGGTCCGCAGAGTTGAAGTAGCGGCGATGCTCGCAGCGACGAACAGCACTGGGTGATGCAATATCGATTACATTCGACGACGATGGCGACCGACGCGGCGTGATGGGCGACGAGGGGTCACCGCAGAGTGTATTGTCGCCGCGACGGCCCTACATCACTGCCAGCGAGAGGCCATCGATAATGTTTCGGAACATTTCTGTCGCCGCGTCAAGGCTGACGCTCGGCGACCACTCGCCGGTCTCTGCAACTCTGCAGACCCCTTGATCCGACATCCTTGTCTGAGGATCCTCGAGACCGCGCCGCAACATGCCTTCGCAATCAGCGTGCACTTTGTGGGACTGAACGCGATTGCGTAGATGAACTGTACCTTTGTCTTGGTTTTAGTTATACTCTGTTTATCTTTAATTGCACAAAACACGGTCCGCCAATAGTCCTCTAATTGGCCGCTAGTACCGTAGTGTACGTCCACGAGGCGTTCTCGACAGACCCGGGTGTGCACCAGGGTGTGCTGAGCGATCGATTCATCAATGCCGTCACTCGGCCACCCACCCTGCCACCCGGGTCTGCCGAGAACGCCTCGTGGACGTAAACTACGGTACTAGCGGCCAATTAGAGGACTATTGGCGGACCGTGTTTCGTGCAATTAAAGATAAACAGAGTATAGCTCTCAGGCTGTTACCACCTGTGGCCAGAATTTCGTGATTTTTCTTTTCCGAAAATTCGACTACATGACGGCAAAGCGATTTCGCGACAGATTTAGCCTATTTTTTCGAAACATGGTCATAAAATTCCAAGTCATAACAGGAGGGCTACTGGGGGTCACGAGGTTACGGTTGCTATTCTGTTCGGCTACAAGCGCGAGATTGTCTGTGTGAGAGGGAACTGTGTTTTCAATTCTCAAAATCTTTCCGTGATCTGTTATTCTTCCGATATATATTTTCTAATGTGTGGTATTGAAAACAACATTCCCCGCTCATCCCTGCCCTCAAAGTGTTTCCCATCCGGAGCTCTCCGACATAAGTTCTTTTCTACTCGTCGCTGGCTGCCTGTGCACCCCATTTGCAGTGCTGAGTAACTGACAATCAATGCTCTTCCCACGATGAGGTTTTACGACTCTGTGTCATATGTACTAGTTCTGCAAACACTGTTTCTTTCCTGGACGGTCGTTTACTCAGCAAATGTGTTTCTAACTCACTGCAAACCTCTATTACTTCCTTATTTTTAATGTTTTCCCTAAGTGTTCGGCATTCCTCTTGTTTTATACTCATGAAACCCTTACAGTGACGGTTTTAACTGTGCTTCTATGAGCCAGATTCCGGTCCGCAATTCCGTCTCGACACGCTTTGCGGCCGCACGCGCTCGCCAAAGCCGACTCGACCATTAACCAATATGCGGTATTCCAGAACTATAGGCTCTACCCAGTTGGAAACTGGATAAGGAACATGACCTCTGCTCTAATACACGAAAAACTACTAGTTAACCTGCATCCTGCAGTTCGAAACTTTGGCCTATACCACATGGGACAGGCCTGAAAAAAACACATTCTTTGTTATACTGTCTGAAAAGCAGGCTAACAAATCATCATTGCGTAACTCGAAGCTAGCAACTCGTCCGTGAGAGGAGTTTGTGTTCGTTACTCTGTGGAGGAGCCAATGATGTCCACTTGGTTTTTCGCTTGCTAATCAAAAGTGATATTCAACCTTAGGCTCTGCTGATACAGGTAGAGGTTTCTCCAGTAGCTGAATGGGAGCGGTTCCAGTGGTTGAGTGCGATGAGGCGCTCCTTTAGTATAAGGGTGGTGCTGGTTCATTCCCGCTTGTAGTCAATTGTTAAAAGCAGCAGACACGCTCAAAATGATCTCGATTTCATGACATGGATAGTATACATTGGATCCGAATCAAAAAAATTCGGATACTCGGATTTCGGATAACTCAAAAATCAAAGGTCGCGAATATCCGACTCAAACGGATAGATTCAAAATAGCAACATCGGATAATCCGAGTCATTTGGATAGGGAGGCGAGACGGATAGTCGGATCTCGGATCAATCCGGAAATCACGTTTTTTTAATGATTCGGAATTTGGATCACTCGGATTCCGGCCTTTTTTCGGTGAATCGGAATCCGAATATCCGATTCGGATATCCGGTCGGATAAAAGATGGTATAATTCTAAAAGTCTATCGAAAATCGATAGTCTGGCGAAAATCCTCGAAAAAAAAAACATTTTTCTACCTTACTTTGATAAAGGATTTCATTGATAATCATCTTTATCTCGGAATATTTGAGTACCATGAGTATCAGTCCTTCCCATCGATTTCGTAAATACCCATGAATTCCTGTCTAATCAACTTGCCCGTTCGATCAATACACATGGTTTTTGGGAGCCAATCATACCTTCAATGCGCCATAATGTGTATGGTATACTTTTGCGACACACTGTCGCGTCGCTCTGCACAGCGACAGCGACCGCCTTTCGCGGAGCTCCCACCCTTGAGGCCTAGTACATACTTCCCGTGACGAGCGACGCGACACAATCCTTGTCATCTAAATTGACCGAAAATCGATACTGTTAATTTGCATTGTCGCAGTCGCGCGTCGCGGAAAGTATGCACTAGGCCCTAAACCTATCGCTGTCGCAGTGTGCTGCAAGCTTTGGCCCGCGACAGCGGCTGGCTCCGGCCCATTCGAAGTATGTCAGCCCTCCGCGTCGCGTCGCTGTGACAGACGATCGATAACTGTGCCTACGACGACCTATGCCGTTGTTAGGCCGGGATCATACTTCCGTCGCGGCGATGCATGAAAAACAGCGGTATCGATCAATCGCGGCGATATTGCCCTCTAGAGGAAATCGATTGTATTGCTTAGCACAGAGGCAGTTCGTGGGGTTAAATGGGATGAGGTATTCATGCGAGAATGGCTGGCACCGGCGTTTTCAACCGCAATGCCGAAATTTTCAGCAAATATGCATATCGCCGCGATTTTATTGCAACGTTGCCCAATGGAGAGCGGCGCCGATTTCATCGCGGCGATATGCATATTTGCTCAATATTTTGTAGATGTGAATGGAAGCGTAGATTTCAACCGATCTCGAATGTTTACATCATCCCATTTTACTCAACGATATGCTGTTTTGCTCGTCAAAACAATCGATTCCCTCAGAAGCGCAATATCGCCGCGATTGATCGATACTGCCTTTTCTCATACAACGCCGCGACGGTAGTATGATCCGGGCCTTACGATGCAGGTCCCGCAGCGATTTGCGCTAGATTGCATGCTTGTCGGTCATGACAACGGCAAAGTATACCATACCCCTAAGAGCCGTCCAGAGTGGCGTCACAGCAAGACTCGCTGTCGCGAAGACGGTGTGAGTGAGGGTGATGCTACGCAGCCTAAACTGCGCCGTGCAGCGGGGGCGACCGCCGCGCTTTCAGAATGCGCGAGCTAGCAGCGATGGCAACAGCGACGCACGATGAAAATGATTTCGACCATTTTTGTCACTGTCGCAGCCGTCCCGCCGTAGTTTCTATTTGATATCTAATTTTCTATAAGATATTTATTCCCCCTATTTCACTGTTTTCTTAATCGAACAAACGGCGGCGAAGAGGTAAGAGACGCAGAGAAAGAAATATGATTCGGCAACGAGTCATGGTCACGCCCAATTTCTCTCGCTCTGGAGAGCGACGACGAAAATTTCGCAGCGACGCAACTCTGAAAGGCCCTATACTCGCACAGACAACCCAAACGAAAGGGTTTAATGCCCATTATGCGCAAAATCTGCGCTGAAGATGCGCAACAAAAAGCGGCGTAAGTTCCACGATGCGCTCCAATTGGATGTGAGCAGTGTAACTACGCACCAGTATGGCTACCATAGAATGGAATGTCGAGTCGTGACATCAGATACGCTTGTTTGTGTAACGGGACATGCCGAATCTACCCATATCCGACTCGTTACCCGATCCGAATCATGAAAATTTTCGGATAATCGGTATCCGAATCATTTTCCGATTCATGGCACATTTCTGTGATTCAGATTTCGGATCAAACGGATTTTGCGTTTTTTTTTCGGTGAATCGGATTTTGAATCATGAAAATTCCGGTTCGTTGGGATGGATGTCCGAAAATGAGTGAGTCGGATCCAATGTATAATGGATAGAAGGTATGGTGCTCGTAGAATGGGGAACTAACGAAAAAAAACCAACAAAAACTGTATGCAAATGGAAGAACAACGGTTGTTTCTGTTATCGGGCGAAAGTGGACGAGTTACACCGCGCGCGGTCAAACAGCAAATATTAGCGACAGAACGGTTGAGATAGCAAAGCTGATAGACTCTTACAGCCTCTACTAGAACGCTCAACTCGTTGGAACCATTAAAACCCAGTCGAAAGCATCCTTCATAGTCCTCACGGCGAGCGCGGCACGCGCGAGTCGGAAGAGTTTCCAGCGCCGCCGCCGCCGATCTGTTGACTCTAGGTGGGTTTTAGAAACTGGAAAGTGAACAAAATTGAAGAAAACTGTATAAAAAAGCCATATCGAGTCGGCTTTGTCACTGGAAACTCGACTGACCCCAGTGCGTGCGGCCGCAAAGCGTGTCGAGACGCAATTGCGGACCGGAATTCGGCCCAGATAAGCACAGTAAGTTCACTGCAACACAAATAGTTCTGGGACTACATATCTTATGCTGCCGTATACGCGATTTCAGGCCAGGAATTTCTGAGCATGTCACAGTTGAAGCCCAACTTCAACCCGCACCGCCCTAGCAGTGCCGCCCAAGATTTCATAGTTGTTTCCCTCCGCGTGCCGCTAAGTGAGAGCGTTCATAGTCCACCGCTTATACCGTGCGTGATGCGCGTGTCGTGCTTACGGTGAGGACTATAAAGGATGCCAAAGTAAACGTATTCCAAAGATCAATCTGGACGAGTTTGTATTAGCGGGCGGAGTCGTCGAAGCTCATGAGCGGGGTTGTCGACAAAGATTAGTAATTTGACTCGTATTTGACGCCTTCAACGCCGCGTGCCTTCTACTAAGGGCCTTACGACCCTCTCAGACAATCGTGTCGATGCGTGTCGAATATGCATTTACCTCGGAGACAAAGCGGTTTCAAGCACAGTCAGGGAACGTGCTGCAATCGGAGCACGTGCTCCTATTGTGCTTCAAAATACAGCACGTGCGCCAGCAAATAAAACGTTCAATGGGTGCATGATACACATTCAACTCGATGACGAAACGATTTTCTAAAGAAAAAAAAGCATACGACGCGCTAATCAGGGCGGACTCTAATGTTAGCAGTGTCGTCGATTCAATTACCCAAGTTTGCGGTACTTGGCTCGCCCGACCGCTGGAGACCCCAGATGGTGCTCGGCGAGCTGGCAGAGTCGCATGTCGGTGTGCCGGCCACGTCACGTGCCTGTTTGCTGCTACGATAGCGCTGGACTACCTTGCAGTACGTGCTCCTTCGATGAAATTTTGCAGCACGTGCTGCTGTTTGGAGCACGTGCCCCTGCGATAGAATCTTTCGATGGGTGTGGTCACTCGAGTTGAATGCATATTCGACACGCATTGAATGCGGCGATTTTCTGAGCTAGTAAAGTAGTTATCACAACATTTTCGAGCGTGTCTCCTGCTTTCATTCATTTGATATGAAGTCTTTAGCTGCCCGCGATCTACGCGACACTTGTCTTACTGCATGCGTTCTGACAGGTACTGCAATGGTTTGGAGCGAGTTTCAGTGGTCGGACCGGAGGGGACGTCGGTCCGTCCGGTGTGACTCTCTGGCTGGTCAGTGAGCGTTAAGTCAGCTTTTTTTACCCCAGTAGAACAGGTTTCTCTCCCCCTGTGGAATCAGTGTTGATATTTTCCCTTCACTTCTTACATCCCACCTGTAAATCACTTTCTACCTGAGATAGACTACACCTTTCACCTTCGATTTCCATCGTTACTGGCCAAATGTTTTCCTTCTCCTGATACAACATAGCTCTCTCTCTCTCTCTCCCTCGCATCTTCCTTTTTCTTCACCACATTTTTCCTATCACCCGCCAGGTTTTTTGCAATACGTTCCCCGGCAATTTATCTCCGAAGCCAATCCTCGCGACCATTTCACTCGTGCGCGTCTGATCACAGGCCGGACCGGGCTGATGTTATGGTAATCTCGCCGCGTGAGGTGCGATTTGAATTTTTGCATATTGATTGGGTTTTCCTCCGGTCGGCGAATTGTTTTCGTCGGCTGAATTGTCGTCCTTCTTCTGCCCACAATGGGTTGCGGACTTTTCTCCGGTAACATACTGTGAAAGTAACCTGTTTCGTGATGTGTCTCGTAGATGTTGTCATAGGACCAGTGCAAAAAGACTCATTTCTAGAGTTCTTTTGTTGAAGTGATAAGTTTTTGTTCGGATCATGTTGACAGCAGTAAATTAATCAACACGTGACAATAAGTACATCAGTCTTCATCTAGAAGTTATTCAGAATTTATACATTAATTTCTACACTTTAAGGGTTTCGTGTGGTCAGGGTTGGGATTAATGGAACAGGGCTGGTATTCATGAACGCAAACCGTGGGCTACAGTTGGGTTTGCCTCCACAGATTGCGTGCTATTTTCAACGCTAACCCAACTGTAGCCCACGGTTTGCCGTTCATGAATCCCACCCCAGGTGTGGGTCCCAGCTGGGTCTCTTTCGAAATCTTCACGAGCCAGCGACGCGTCATCGCTTGGTTCGGTTAGCGCTGGGTTACGTTGGGGTCCCATGAGACCACCTTTACGTGTTTATGAACCTAACCCGAACCAGGTGCGGTTTCTTGGGACCCAAGCATAACCAAATGTAGCGATCATACGCCACTGGCTTGTGATGTTCTTCCAACAAACCCAGCTGAGACCCACATTCGTTCATGAATCCGAGCAAAGATTGCTGTAATTTTAAGATTACTGGACCAGGCCTGCATTGCCTCTGATTGTATAAAGACTTTTATGAATCGCAAGGGACACGCCATGTGGTCAGAACAATTCAATGTGTATCCTCCGCAGTCGTATAATGGTGTTTCTTTGAATCCGAATTGAATACGGATACATTGTGTACACATGCAGAAATGACTGCGAAACACCTGTCACTTCTGCTGAACTTCTCGTCTAGAATGGTTCCTCCATGTACTATCTGCCCTCCTGTTTGGCATCGACTTTGTCGGGTAGAAGACGACCTGGAAATGGTCTTCTTCCGTCAAGAGTTGAAGTTCGGAAGTTGAACCTATGTGTTGGACCAAAGCATCAGTGATAGGGCGGCAACAGGTTGCGTACAGCTCAGGTCCAGCGCTTATCTTCAAAACGCACATTAGGTGGTGCTCGAACCACCTCATCTTTCAGCATTTAGGGCAAGGACGATATCCCTGATCGTCAAGTACGAATCAGGTATTGTGGATCGGAACAAACACATAGAGAGCCGTTCAAATCCCTGGTCTTGAAGCAGCTCTTAGTGGGGCTTAACTTACCTTTGCCGAGGACTTACAAAACCATGTTTTCATAATTGTTGGTATGGGAATCAGCACCTTTGGAAATCTCTTGTGTAACTCTGAGGCATTTAGGGGATCCGGATAGTCTCTTTTCCAAATCCCCTAACCGCCTCAGAGATTACCAGCAGATTACCGAAACAAGGACATTATCATAGCTTTTTGTAGTGAAAAGGGGTACACGATGGACAATTTTTAGGATGTTCAAATAAAACTGTCTCGGATCGGGCTCAAAACCTCTTTGTAGGGGTTGTTTTGGATGCTGATAACGAATCCGAAGCCCATTTGTCAATATTTGAAAATGTCGATCTCATTTGGTCCCAAGCCTCAAAATAAGGGATATTTTAGTGGCAAAACGCGACTTTTGACGATTTTGAGAATGCTACGATCAAATCGCCTCAAAACTTTTACATTTATTGATTCATTTATTTACGTCTATTTAAAGGCAGTGTTCACGATAATCTTCGATTTTGAGATTAATCGCTAGATCGATTGTTTGGCCCCGGAGTAGAACTGAAATGACGAAGAAACCGAGAAAAACGCACCAGAAGGTCACGAAATCCTTTACTCTCACCCCGCCTCTTTACTCTCACAGGAACTGTTCGTTGTGGCAATGAAATCGTTTGTGGACCCGTCTGTGGCGATTCTCTACTCTCCATTGCTCCGTTCATTCCTTCAGACCCTGACTAATACTGTTTTGCCTAAAATATTCTTCCATTTTTGATTAGCACCATTTTTACCGGTGACAACTATGGTGAACATGTTCATACAACCGGACAACTAGTCCAGGTCAGTGAATAATATCTCTAAAATATGACGATTTAGTGCGTTTCTCGCCGTTTCTTCGTAATTTTCGTAACACTTGGTAGCCAAGGCATTGTTTTGAGTGGAAAACTCGGGAACGAAAGTCATCGTGAACACTGCCTTTAAGACAGCCGTGATAGAATAATGCAGCGGAACCAGAAAGGAACATACTGTGCTTCTCTGGGCCAAATTCAATTGCGTTTCGACACGCTTCGCGGCCGCACGCGCTCGAGTCAGTCAAGTTTCCAGCGCCAAAGCCGACTCGATATGGCTTTTATATACAGTTTTCTCCAAATTTGTTTAGTTTCCGGTTTCTTAAACCCACCTAGAGTCAACAGATCGGCGGCTGCGGCGCTGGAAACTCCTCCACCCCAAAAGCGCGCGGCCGCAAAGCGTGTCGAGGCGCAATTGCGGATCGGAATTTGGTCCAGAGAAGCACAGTAAATACGGAATCCAAAAGCTTACAACATCACAAAGTGAAATTTGAGAAACACATTGAATCGCAGCACCATAGAACCTAAAACTCGAGCAGAGACTATTTTGTCATTCGTTCAATAGAAGAGAAACTCTGCGTCGTAGGAAGTATGTCAGATTGCGAAGCTAAATAAGCAGATACATAGGGATTATTCGGGCTGCCTAACACGAATCTGCAACCACTTTATCGATTTTTGATATATTACGGTAGCTCAATTAAAGTCTCAGATTTGACTAAAAATTACACTGTGGGTGTTATTTGGGACGCTGAACACGAATTTGAGGTCCATTTTTTGATTCTCAAAATTTTGAGGTACCTAAGTAAGCCAGTTAAAAGGCCCTATGTCTACCGTAACATACAGTAGCCCTCTGTCTGGCAGCAAAGAGACCCCATAATCGGGTTTAGCGCCCTAAATAACCCCCAGTTGAAAGTTTAGGACCGAATCCGAAAAATTTTTCCACACACTCCAAAAATCCCCTGATTTCCCTTTACAGTTTACCTTTTGTGAAGCCATGGAAATGCCATTTTTCGGAATCCTCACAGCCATTTAGGGAATTTCAAGCACGGATCATTTATGTGCTGTCACAGACCTACAACAGCGATAACATGGTTTTCCAAATTACACGGGAAGTTTAAAGCAGTCGCTAGTTAGATGACCAGGGACATACGATGATAACCATCATCATAAAGTGCGTATCAGCCTTTTTTCCAGCAACGAACTCATTGGGAACCATTCCATTCACTGGTATTGAAATATATCCATAATGGACCCATATATTTTTCTCCCTTCATCTTTCAAGTTTCTGCCTATCTCAAGTAAGGTGATAGAGGCCTGTAACTAAGAACGGATTTGCCTTAACCTGTCATGTACGCTTATCAACCACTGACATTTGAAACTATTTTAAGATACATGGCCCAGATACCTAACAGTTGTCGGAGGACCATATGCATCCTAGGAAGCCGCGTGGGTAGGGTTGCTTTCAACTCAGTTACTCGAATAGTATATGAATTGCTATAAATACAATACCGCTCGTAGGATTTGGTCAGAAAGCGAGCGAGGACGGGTTTTCGCGTCTTTTTCGTCTTTTTTTGTATAACTTGCTTCAAACTCAACTTTGTGCGAAACAAGGGTGATATTCATGATCCTGGCGTTGAGGTCCATCCAGTGGTAAAGCCATCGTGAGTCTTCCGTTGAGAATCACGAAAGTTTCGCAATCAACCAGCCCTCCATATACAGTAGACACGGGGAAACGTAGACAGAGACGGTAGCTTCTCATCCGCCACGGTACCGTAATCACAAACCTGGCTGATTGCGAAACTTCTATAGTTCTTGACGTAATCACCACAAAGGTTAGACCATTGGGTAGGATCATGAATATCACCCTAGTTTCACTCAAAGTTGAGTTTGAAGCGAGTTGTACAAAAGAGACGAAAAAGACGCGAAAACCCGAACTCACTGGCTTTCTGACCAAATCCTACGAGCGGTATTGTATATTATACGTAATGGAAATATTGATCGGTTCCGGATTTTTAGCACTACTTAGGTTTTTTGTTGTTGACTGCCCCACAACCTGTAATGGCTCCTAACTTTAGGTACTGTCGCCTTTTAGATAATTCTCTAATCAGAATAATGGTCTTGTGATCGGCTGTTGAAACGTTGCGCTAAGTTTTTGTTTGTTTTTGTAATCATTTTCATGTTTTCAACTTACTGTTTTGTAGTTTTTGAGCACGCCGGCAACGGCGTAAAATAAAAATAAAATAAATAGCTCCTAGATTGCAGGGTTGAGCTGAGTTGCGACTCTGCGCAAGCGAGGGTCGTAAGAATTTTGGGCAATTCCTGTAAAAATAAAAATTGGGAGGGGGTCATGAAAATTTTGGAGATAAAAACGAATTTTCTTCAGACCATTTGGTACGCTGAAATGAGGTAGCATTAGTGTGCCGCGTGTGAGATGTATGCATTTTTGATTTTAGGTTTCATCAAGTTCTTTTATGATAGTCAAATTCAACATGATGATAGAACTGCCTTCCTTACTGAAGAGTTCCGGGTTACTTCTATTGCGCTTTTGGTCTTTACAAAAGACAATTACTGACTGATTTATGGTTCATAAGTCAACCACCCTTCTTGCTTTCTGCTGCGGACGTTCCCAGCCATCAAACTTCATCAATCACAGCAAAGCGTGTCGTTAACCGCATTCGAACGCTCATCTGTCGGCATGATCAGAGATATTTTCTTATGCTGGAGAGGACCAAAACCTGCCAAAGCTGTCGAAAAATCCGTTAATTTAGGCAGTTTTCTCCAGTCCACTTGAAAATTTTCTCCTGAACAATTGTCCTGGTTCCTTTATAGAGAATGATTGATTGTCTCGAAGATCATCATAAACCCCTTGGGTATCCTGATTAGGTCAGGAGGCAGAAGTTGGTTTTTCCCTTCATGTTACTCTTTCTCATTTCTTTCCAGCGTCATGGTTCTCTCTCTCGATTTTTTCACTTGTTTGATGGATGTTTTCCTAGGCGTAATAAGGCGTCTGATATCACAAGGCTATTAATCACTTTTTGCATGCTCTGCCTTTACGTACCTTATGTTCAACTATTCAGAATTCTCACATAGAGGACGGTACTTTCTCCCCAATATCAACACTTTCACTTTGCTCACCTTTCTGATTGGAAACCCAGTCGTGTAGAAAATTGTCACCTTTGACAGGCTTAAGCGTGAATATCTTGTCGCATCAATGGTTTTTAACCTTAATGTAAAAGTTAGCAAGTGGTAACGCTCCTAACTATAATTGGCAACTTGTTGTGTTTCTCCTTCTCCACACGACTTCTGTCATTCCGTCCGTGCTTACAAATTTTTGAACAAGTTACCTGAGACTTTAACGCAAGTTGCGTGATGGCTTCACGCAACTTGATGTTCACAAGTAACTTCAAGCAATGTTACGTGTAACTTGACAATATTTTTGATTGATGTATCATGTAAGTTGCGCTATAAATTCACAACGTTGTGAGCAACTTGCACCGTTGCTGAATGTAACTTGACACCGACACGCGACGCGGCCGGCACCCACACGCGATGCGGCCAACACACCGACGCGCGTCACGCTCGCCGAGCATGCAGTGGACCGTCAGCGGCTAGGCAGGGCCTCCAGTCGGTGTGCGCGGTTGAGCTTGAGTACTCCAAACTTGGGTGATACAACCTGCGACGCTACTGACATCTGAGTCCTGCCTCAAGAGCGCGTCGTACACCTCCCTAGGAAACAGCTCGCACCGAGTTAACTTACATGTGTATAAAACAACACATTTAAATTATACCTTAGTATTTCATGTCACGTGTAAGCCAATTTGTGTAAGCCAATTTGCACCGCGCAACATACTTACTTTGTTGAAGGTCACATGTAACTCAGAGCTATGAAGATGAGTCGCAGGTAACATGTTTAAAGCCTTTAAATTGCATGTAACTTTATCAGAAATTCCTGAGTGAAACTCTCCGCAAATTTTGTTTTCTAGTGTTTGGACCAGATGAACGTTTCCCTAGCCTCTGACGTCTCGAGGGAGCCATGCTGGGAGTGGCGAGCTTGCGTAATTTATGACGTGTTGTGTGTGATGAGTGGTGCATCACACCATTGGTCACGCACCATCATTTTCACACTCATGTTTTCATTTGACCTTAGCAGTATAGTATAAGTTCATGTGAGCGATAGATTGTTTTTCGGCAATTAAGTCCGCGATTATACTTCCAGCGATGAGCGACGCGGCGCAATGTTTACCATCAATATCGACCGAAAATCAATATGCCTGATATGCGCTGTCGCTGTCGCTGATCGCGGTAAGTATGATCCCAGCCTAAGCCCTAGTTATACACCGGCGGAATGAAAACGCTCCGCGATGGACTTGTCTCAACGTGCCTTGTCGACCTGGAACTCGACGCGATATTGCAGACCAGAAATTCTTGGGCACTTCAGTAGGTGTTTGCCGATTTTCCTTTTTTATATCGCACAATCATTGCAAACATTCCCTAACCTCCGTTTTCTCCTCTCATCGCCGTGTTTCTCATACCATTTTTCTAATTATTTAATGAATTTGTCCCAAAGAATAAACAGCTGGTTGAACTTGGCGAATTTCCAACTGGTAGGTCCCGCAGCGACACAGTGCGCAGTGCGGTGGCGGGTATATGGATCTGCAGAGTTGCAGCGGCCGGCGAGTGGTCGCCGAGCGTCAGCCTCGACGCGGCGACAAAAATATTTTCGAACATCATCGTCGCGGCGTCGGTTGCCGCTCGCTGGCTGTGACGCATGGCCGTCGCGGCGTCAGAACACTGCGGTGCTCCCTAGTCGCCGTTCACGCTGCGCCGCTCTCCTACGTCGCCGAATGTAATCGATATTGCATTTGCCAGCGCTGTTCGCCGCTACGAGCAACGCCGCGACTTGAACTCTGCAGGCACCTTATAACTGCTTGTTGTGATATTACGCAGCATTTTCTGTGACACCTGTTTCTTTCGGAGTGCATCAGCACAGTGAAGGTGTCCATAAGTGGCATGCATTAGATCCGACTCATTTCGAGAAACTGCAAAAACTGTGTTTTCTCTTCACCTTCAACCTAATGCTCCAGTAAAAGACAGTTTTCCAATCGAAATCCACTTCAGCATTCATGCGATGAGAAATTTGTTGCCGGCTTAATAATGAGGGTTCGCAAACAGAAAGTTATTCGAAACGATTTTAATATCTTACATTTTCGAATTTATTGCCGTGTAATCTCCTAATTACTTAGAAGTTGATATCATACTGCCTTTTCGACACAAATGCATCTAAGTATAAACCTTTCAGTTTAGGGTAAAGCGGAAATGAATCACTATCGCAATAGTCTTTACTATATATCCTAAAGGCAGCATACACGCTCGCAAAAGTTGTTGAGATATATGCATTAGAAGGGTCTTATGGGCCTTAGAACTGCCCTCACGAAGTTGCAAGAGTCAAAAACGAGTTGAAGTGACCGTTTTTGAGCCGTATTGAGTCACCAAATCATCCTTTCCCCGCCCATCGATAAGGGCTCCGCCCCTCAATACAAATATTCAATGCTCGATTACGTTCATTTTGGCTCATTTTTACGCTTCTAACAGCGTAAGCGTCCCAGAAAGGGCCGTAGGAGTACATTAGCGTCGTTATCTCAACAAATTTGTCGCTAGCTCAGCTCTTTCAGCCAATGCAGTACAACTCATCCACTTCCGGATCAATATAGAACGAACTGTTATGTCTTCATTTCAGTCGATTTTTGTTTTCGTTTTTTTTTTCGTTACTTCTGAATAGAATCAGCATCAGATCTTTGATCCATTTCTTGAGATTAATATCATTTTTGTGCGTGTGTGCTGCTTCTAAATAAGTCGGATCCGATGTATAATAAGTGGCAATTGCTTTGCCATTTCCGAAGCGTCCACCCGGTATTTAAGTAGGGCCTTAGCTTGTAGTTTCATAGTAGCTTTAAACGTTAATCAAATACCTGTGATCTTGCCCTATCTCAGCACGGATACTGCCGGTTCATAGATGGTGGACCACTTCTCAAAAGTTAGCCAGTAAGCTGTGTATAAACTTTGCGGAGAGCTCCACAATAAACGCTCACTATAATCGGTCAAAATGCACGCGATAACGCGTTTTCGCGCCTTTCTCATCCTTTTCAAATAACTCTCTTCAAACTCAACTTTGCTCGAAACTAGGGCGATATTCATAATCCCGGCAATGAGGGGTACTCAATGGTATAGTCTTTGCGGGCAGGGTTGAGCAGGCCGTTGCGACGAGAGAGCAAAATTTTACGACCTCCCCCTGGTGACCAAAATTTTTACGAACCCCCCCTGGGAGGGAGAAATGGAATTCCATGAAATTCCATGGAATGAATTCCATGGAATACTTCCTAGGAATTCCATGAAATGAGATCGATTTGTGAAAGCAGAATCATCCAATTCTCACTTGGATTCTGAGTGCCCGCCCCCCTACTAGTTTTGCACCAAAAAAAGTACCAAAAAAATTACAAAAAATGCTATTATTCACCCCTAACAAAGACGAAGACGATACACAAAACTACCAAGAAGGACATTTTCAGTTGAGATCAGTTAGTAACTCACTTACGGTAAAAAGGTGCAAAAAAAAAACAAATGTATGCACAAAACGAGAGAAATTAATATTTCAAGACGATCAATGTGAGATAGTTTGGTAAAAAAGAAGAAAAGAGGTTAAGAATAGGAAGATTCAGTAAAAAAAATGGAAATTATTTTTTGAAAACTTTACTTTCCCTCCAAAACGCGCGCGCAACGCGGGCGCGCATTAGAGCACGCTTAGGGAGGCTTAGTACTGAATACTGCTTTTTTAAAAAGAGGTAAAGCGACGACGCTCACTGGATTTCAGTCGTATTTATTACACTGCACTGTTATACGATCGGAATCATTTCAAAAGGAATGCCGATTACCGCCTTTCAAATGAAAAAAATAGTTGCGGCAGTGAGCCCCGGGTCGCAACGTGGGATGAGCGCTGGTCGCAACGGGGATCGGCTTTAAGAAGGGGTAACTCCGCGAAGGTAGCGAGTTATGCGGACTTCAAATGACCAAATTAAAGAGCATTCCATGTAGATTTCAGATCTTTTTTTAGAATTGAAAAATTTTTTCTTTCAAGTGATTCTCACCGTTGCGGCGAGTTTTTTGAGCACAGAGAAGTGCGTGAAGACGGTGCATATGCCGGTTTAACTCTGTCTAAAAGTGATGTAGCGTTGAAAGACGCGGAACTAGAGTAAATAGTATTGTTTTTACAAAGGCAACTCGTAGAATGTGCTTTTTTAAAAATTTACGTTAAATTTTACGAACCCCCCTTTTTCTCGAAAAAAATCCGAAATGTTTACGACCCCCCGTTGCGACCGGTCGCAAGCCTGCCGAACCCTGTTTGCGGGTGTTTCGTTGAGAGCTCTAGAAGTTTTGGAAAAGGCCAGGTCTGCAATTGCGGTACTGTGGCGAAGGATGTGTGTTTCTAGCCTCTGCCCTGTCGCCACGGTAGCGTAGTTTGAAATCTGACTGACTGCCAAACTTGTTTATCTACCATTGAGTTGATCCCAAAGCCAGAGTCATGAATATCGCCATAGTTTCGCTTAAAGGCATCGTACACGATGAAAACCATATTTAGGTTTTTGACGTTTTCCTGTTGTTATATCCCTATAGTGATGAGAGGTCGCAAAAGACCCCTCGAAAACGTCAACTTCTTAGAAAACCCCATTTTAAGAAAGTTCAAAACAAATTTGAAGTTCTCGCCGACATCAACTAGGGATAGTTGGGCGGAGAACGCAAGGAACAGTTCTACGATCCGTTCCTTGGCGCAGCGTTGGAAGCATTTGATTTCCTACCTAAAACACAACCACTTGAACGAAACTAAAGAGGGTTACCAATCTGCTGCGTCCACTGCTGTCACCTGCTTCCGATCGATGACAATTGTGAAATCGACTGACGTGTGCTTTGCGCCCTACGACGCGTCAAGGCACGCCCGCCGGCAGTAACCACCAAGTTTTGTTCCTTGTAACAACGGATCGACCCCAAGGCCGCCCCCCCTCAAATCCAGGAAGCCGTTTTGAAGTAAGGAAGTCTTCGTTCAGAGGCGATTTTGAAACTCCAAACTTTCTGAGTGACATTGTCATGACCCACTAGTCCGACTGAACGCCACAGCTGGAATTCGGTTTTCATCGTGTATGATGCCTTCAAAGTTGAGTTTAGACGAGTTATTCACAAAGAGCGAAAAAGTCGCGAAAACCCGTCCTTGAGCACTTTCTGACCAAGTTCTAACACTACATGGTCCGTCGATGATATCGAAGCGCCTTTGATTGACCAGGAAAACTCCGCAGACCACCGTTTCTTCTGCTGCCGCAACCTTCATTGTTCATTCAGTCTGTGGCCTGAGCTGCCATTAGCCTTCGGTTCAGATTGGATTTAGCCCAGATTTGATTAGCCGTCAATCCAAATACGTCCAGTTTTTGCTCCGCCGCTGATTGTGGAAGACCAGCCACTGGGCTCTATCGACGTTTCGGTCTCAGTCATTACCCCGCTCAGCAAACCCCTTCTTTCTCCCTTAGTTAACCTTGTTCTTCTTTTTTTTTCGACTTTAGCCCTTGACCTAGCCCTTTTTGCAATCAGAGCCTTGGCTCCCACCAAATGCGCACAAATATCCTCAGCGCACTGTTCCGCCCACTGATGTGAGACCAGCGAATGTCATTGACGGGGCGAAATTTATAGCACTCAACGACACGTGCGAAACCTCTCTCGTATAGGCGGTTTTTATGGGACATTTGAAAAAGTCCGACGTGAGGGTCATTGAGAAATCGTATGCTGTCGGTATCCGAGGAAAAACATGTGCTGAGGAATACTATGGAGAGGAATGGATGGGGTAGTGAGCATAGCTTCGTTGGGTGGAGCCATGTACTCCACCAACCTTCACCCCTGGGCAGGTGAAGTGGGGAACCTTCACCATTGGGAAAACCGGTGACAACCGGTGAAACGCCCCGAAAAAGAATGAAACTGACTCAACATTCATGCGAGTCATTTTCAAGATTGGGTGGGTGTCACTGTCGGTTTTTCGGCCATAACTTTTTAACCCTAAGAGATAGCTCTTTGGTGAAGGTTGTTTTTGGAATCCCCATAAAATTCTGCATCGACTGGCGTTTTCAGTTTCGAAAAATACGTTCCCCTTCTACCAGCCGATTTCAGTTTACAAAGTGAATTTTTTTCCGCCTGAAATTATCGGTTTTTCGTCCATAACGTTTTTTGTGCTTGCAGGTAGACCTTGGGTGAAGGTTGTTTTCGTAATCTCGATGGAATTCTGCGTCGACTGGTGTTTCCAGTTTGAAAAAATATTCGCTCGATCCCTCACCCTAATTCATTTTACGTAACACCGGTTTTTCGCCTATAACTCTCCAACCGTTGAAGACAGGATTTTGGTGAAGATTGTTTTTGAAATCTACGTAAAATTCTGCGTCGAACTTTGATTGCTCTACAAGCCAGCTATGTCGGTGGAGCCGAGCTCCATAGTTATCTCCATAGGGTGCTCTCGCCTCTATGGTGTAAGTAGGAGACGCAGAGTTCTCCTGGAGCCTAGAACGGGGCTCGGCTCCACCGACCTGGCTGACTTCTGGAGCAAGCACAGTTAGGAATCCGATATATCATTCGACACAGAATTTCACGCAGATTTCAAAAACCTTCACCAGCACCCTATCTTCAACGGTTAAAGAGCTATAGGCGAAAAACCGGTGTTTCGTAAAATGAATTAGGCTGAAGGATCGAGAAAATATTTTTCCAACCTGGAAACACCAGTCGAACCAGAATTCCACCGTGATTCCGAAATCGTCTTCACCAGAGATCTTTCTCCATGCACAAAAAAGTTATGGACGAAAAACCGATGATTTCAGGCGAAAAAAATGCACTTTAAAAACTGAGATTGGCTGGTAGAAGTGGAATGTATTTTTTAAGACTGGAAACGGAATTCAATGCAGAATTTCATGGGGATTCCGAAAACAACCTTCACCAAAGGGCTATCTATTAGTGTAAAAAAGTTATGGACGAAAGACTGATTGCATTTGGTGAAAGAAACGTTACTTCATAAATTGAAATCGGCTGAGAGACTGGAGACGTATTTTTCTCAACATGAAAACATTATTCGACGCAAAACTCCGTGGAGACTTTAGAAACAGCTCCGTTCAAAGATTCGGCTCAAAGGGCAAAACTTTTTTGAGCGAAGAACGGGTAGTTTTTCAAAAATTTTGACTCCAAGACAGCTCTAAGGAAATTTTTCATGACCTAGGCAGATCATTTCATTAAGAATAGTGAATTAAAAGGAGGTCAGCTAACGAAAAAAAATGTTTTAAAATTAATGATTAAAAAATATACTGAATGCAAGCAAAAGAGGATTGAGAAAACGTCAAATTTTGAAGTTGCAAGTCTATAGGGAACCTTCACCATTCCTCACTCAGGTATCCTAAACAACCTTCACCTCTCGGACCGCTGTCTCCACCTCAACGAACCTATGGTACTGAGAGTTGACCAAGGGCAAGCCATTCCGAATGAAATGAACTTCTCTTGAACAACGTTGGACGTAGAATGCGCGTATGCTCTTTGCAGCTGCCTAAAATTGCTCCGACAAGAGTTATAGGTGTTCTTCAGGTCTAGCGGCAACGTACATAAAGGATTCCTAACAGGGAATTTTTAGGCTGTTCTAAATGTTTTTCGGATTCTGTTCAAAACTTGTATGTAGAGGTAATCTAGAATGCTGAACACGAATCTGGGACCCCTATTGTCGAAACTCTCTACCGTATACCCACCGTCATCTACTGTAGTTTACCGATTATCGATTATAGGACCTCAGGTTCGTGTTGAGCACTCCGAAGAACTCCCAGACAAAGGTTTCAAGCCACATCTGCCGTAGCATTCCGGAAATTGTCGACAGTCACGTTTTGGCCTAAAAACTCTCCCGATTAGAATCTCTGAACGAAATGAATCTTGAAATTGGGAAACCCGAAAGAGACAAATAAACCTCAGATTCGTGATCAGCACACCAAGTGTAACTCTGATGGGGGAATCTCGGGTCAAAACTTGAACATTTTTGCAAAACGCTTTCAGAACCTCTAAAAAGCGCTCAACCAACAATCCGAACAAGTCCAAAACGCTATAGATGAAACTATCGAGAAGCAGTGACAGACGAAGGATAGGCTTTTACCAGCTTCTCCGTTAAACTTATCAAAGCGAAATCAAGCGCGCAACGGAGACACTAAGCAGTTTTTGAAAGCTTAAATAGGGAAATTACACAGCATAGGTCAAGGTAGGTGAACGCAACGCTCCAATCCATATCGTGCTTGATTTTGCTTTGATAGGTTTGACGGAAGAGCTTATAAAATCCTATCCCTCGTCTGTCACTACTTCCCGATAGTTTTACCTGTGATTGACCGCCAAATCGTATTTTTAGTTATTTCATTTCATTTCCTAGCTTTTTTTCTATACTACTTCGGGCTATTTTACGCCAAATAATTTTTAAGATACTTCGAGATTTTCTTGAAGCTTTTTTTTACTTACAAAGGGCATTGCCAAATCTTTACTCTAGCCAGGAAGATAAATTTTCAGAAATTTTATATATTTTACCTAAAGGTTCCCTTTCTGACTTTAGTTTTGCTAAACTGTCTCCAGTTTGGAGAGTTGAAACCTCCCGCAGACGATATTGTCGTATGACAATTTTTGAAATTTTTAATCCAAAATCATACAAAACACCACTCATTTTGCGCAACAGGTGAAAAGTCGATATTATTGATAATAAATATTCGATTTTGCATGATTAGAAGAATTTCCCAAACAAGTGACTTAGAGCCACAAACAATCAACACTTATTGCGGCAGTTTGTGCAAAAAGCAAAAAAAATCGATATTATTGATTGGTATTAATCGATGATGCTTGATGAGTATCCGAACAAGTCCGAAGCGCTATTACCCTGTGCTGAGTTCGAAAAATGAGATTCACCCAAACTTCGTCCAGGGGGGTATTATAGGAGTTGAACACGACTATGAGGCCAGTTTCCGGATTTCCAAAAGATGACTGGGCGTTTTGAAAGGTGCCATGGTTAAGAAGATGAGGGGAAAAACGCCCATATTTTTCCAGAGTGGACACAGGCAGCAGAAAAGAGCATATACGAACTCTACATTCAAAAAACGGTTCTATTAGTTATGTACATTCCATTTGGAATGGCCAGGCTGACTAACAGGGTAAGGCATGCCCTGGTTATCGGCTCATCAGAAGTGCGGCCCCCAAGCTCGAATTGGTTGGTAGTGACTGTACTACGTATACCGAGCAAGTTGTACTTGAATTCAATTATGTGCTGAAAAAATGGATGATTATGAGAAAACTTTCAGAAACTGTGGTCCTTTTGACGATACCTTAAAGGCAGTGTCCACGATAAAAACCATGTCTGATTTTTTGGTGGAGATCGGCAGCTGCGGGGCCTAGCGCAACCCTAACGTTGAAAAAACTAAGAAAAATGAGCTCGGAACGGTACCCAATGGTCCCAAAGTTGGACACCCTTCAGCTCGTCACACCCCAGATGCACTTTCCATGCCCACCGACGTGAACAAATGAATGCTCGAGATTGTGAGATGAGCGATGGTTTCCGATCAATAGCCCCGTTCTTCCCTTCATTCCCAACTTCTCTCTTTACTCAGGTCAGCTCGCATACATCGGCTGCAAAAGACGGAAGCTATAAGCCTCGGACAACTCGTCCACCATGTTTCCTTAGCTCAATTTTTGAGGGACCATAACTCTGTTCCTAGAAGGTATTGTACGATTCCGAAAATATCATTGGAATCAGCATGCGACCGTCTTTAAGATAGGTGAAAAAGCAGAAAAACGATTCTTATCGTGAACACTGCCTTTAATAAGATGTGTTTTTTGCCTTCAGATGCAGTTACTCGATTAGCGTTTTTTGGCAACATTTGGCTCCCCGGGAGACACACTAATCGTTCTTCGTTCGACCGCAAAAGGTCCGCGATTCATGATGACCAGTAAAATCCCTGCGGCCCCTCCCCTTCTACACGGCCCATTGCTACGGCCCCCTTTGGCTCTCTTGTTAAAGGCATCGTACACGATGAAAACCATGCTTGGGTTTTTGACGTTTTCGTGTTGGTATGTCCCTATAGTAACTAAATGTTGCAGGAAGCCCCCTCCAAAACGTGGAATTTTCAAGAAAACCCCATTTCAAAAAGCTCAAGACAAATTTGAAATTCCCGCCGACATCAACTTGGGATAGTTGCGCGGAGAACGCAAGGAACAGTTTTACGATTCGTTCCTTGGCGCTGCGTCGGAAGTAATTCACCAAGGACTCCATTCAGACGAGCGATCATTTTTTTCTTGAACGAAGTTGAAAAGAGTTACTAACATGCTGCTCCCAATGCTGTCAGCTGCTTTCGATCGATGTCGAACATGAAATCGAGTGGTGTGTGCTTTGCGCCCTACGACGCGTCAACGCACGATCGCCCGGCAGCGAACACGGAGTTTTGTTCCTTGTAACAACGGATCGACCCCAAGCCCGGCCTCCCAAACCCAGGAAGCCCTTTTTAGGCGAGCAAATCTTCATTCAGAGGTGATTTTGAAACTTCAAACGTTTTGAGTGACATTGTTATAGCCCACTAGTCCGACTGAACACAAAAGCTGAAATTTGGTTTTTATCGTGTACGATGCCTTTAAAGGACCGTTAACCTGAACCCTGCATTTACGGTCAGCTTCCTCGGCCTAAAGATTGTGGGGAGGGGAGGATGAAATGTTGTGCTTGAACCACCATGACCTTCAGGAATCTTTGCATCGATAAAAGTAGATAAACTTCGTGATCATTGCCCAAAGCCTTCCCCTATAGGCAGGGATCGAAAGCATTCTTTCTTGATATCCTTGGACCGGGATGTTCTCATGCAGTCGCTACTCTTCATCTTGTTCGACAGGTAATTTTTGCGCCGCAGAGGGATGACGCTTCAAAGTATCCGGCTGATAGACATTATCACTATCCACTAGACTATCGCTCTTGAAGGATAGATCTGATTTAGGGTGATATCTAATACTCCTTCGACTGAACGACTGGATGGAACCTTCACTCTTGCTTGTCAAATGACGTCAGATAATGCTAGGTGACATCTTGTCGTCGTGCGACTTTCACCACTCTCTGGACAGCGGCACTTGAAAGCCAGCCCGTCGAGATCGACGGGCGGTGTTCGCTAGACGGACAGCGACGCATGTGCCTTTAGTTACAACGCGGAATAATCGCGTGTGCGTCTGTTTGAATTCGGAACGATACGAATGTGAACTGAAAACACGAGCAGTCGTCCATCATTTGTCTGCCGCCTCGAGTAGCCTTAATGATAAGAATAGCCGAGGGAGAAAGAGAGCGGCGGGCCATCGGAATCTTCCTTGTTCTATAGAGCCAGAGAATTCTGCTTCTGCTTCCTAGACTGACTGGAATCGAGGGTGAGGCGAAAAACTGGACTATGATTACACCTTTTGCACCATTCTCTAAAAAAAGGTAATACTATCGCTGTAGCAAATTTTATTGCAAGATAAGAGCCATTTCCTTTGCCCCAATCGCGATTACATTCTACAAAGTGCAGCTTTTTGTGCACATTTCTTCCAGATTACGGCGATTTTTTTTGCAGCTACCCACAATTGCCGTGTGTCCTTGACATCGTCCGTATCCCAAACGCTTCGCTACGGCATTTAATTTATCATTCAGTTGTCAGCAGAAGCGGCCACGATGCGAAAGCACTCGGACTGGCCTTTAGGTGGACAGAGACAGATAGGGAGAAAAAGGAGCAATCGTTCATTATCTTTGTGGGTTTTTTGTCCGAATGTGGGTTGGGATTAAGTGGAGATAAGGGGGTATAACGCCGATTCATTATGGGGCGCTTACAAGTGCCGGGTGCTGCTGCACAGTTTACACAAGGCTCCACCTGAGTCATGCTTAATCTCTCAAGCTTGCATTTTTTAATATGTCTTAAAAGGGAACTACTATTAGCCAAAGCGATCATCCCAAGTGTAATGTACATTTCTCGAACCACATTCGGATTTAGAATCCGAATATGCACGTTGGAGCTGGCTACGGTAGCTTTTAAGGAAGGTATAGGTGCTTTTCCCTAACCTCCAAACATTAACTTCCAAAACTAGGGGGTTCTTAGCGTGGAACAAATTGGTTTTGACTTCAGATTTTGCTTGGGGGAACTCATTTGGGATGCTTATCACGAATCTGAGGTTCATTTTTTGATTTTGCAAAATTGTGATTTAATTCCTTCAAAGCCTCTCACTCGGAAAAATTCTCTGGGAAAAAACCGGCTCTTGATTATTTTCGAAACCCTTGGATATATTTGCCTCAAAAAATGTTTGTAGAGGTTATTCGGAGGGATCAACACGAATCTGAAATCCTTTAATCGATTTTTGACAGCTTACGGTAAATTAAGGTGGGCATACGGTTTTTTGGTAATACCCTCCGATTTAACTCAAAATTTCTATGCGGGGCTGTTCGGGGTGCTGAATAAGAATTTTATACCTATTTTTCGATTTTCGAATTATATGGGGAACCGCCTCTGGACCAATCAATGAGCTGATAAAAGTCATTCAAGTATTGGCATGCGCAGAAACGACATTACTTTCCGGTCCCTTTTATTTAGGGTTAGTTGTGCTCCCCAACTGGCATGGCACCTACTAGTGTCGGTGTACATCTTCGAGAGTCCGTTTGGCACACAATGTCAGTACTTATCCCTATCGATTTGATAAGCAATAAAATATTGTAAAAACTTATGTAAACAAAATATCAGCCAGATCGATTGCTATGATTTGTATGGGAACCATTTGCCCCCCCCCGAGCTGTGTACCGTTTATCTGATACTACCTACCTTAACCTACAGTAAACCCCGGAATTTCGACAAAATAGACTTTAAATTCGTTTCCGGCCCCTAGACTACCCCTACAAACAAATTTTCAGCGAAATCCAATTTTTTTTCCTCCAAAACCCCCAAAAAAATCTGTTGGGTACCCCTACCTTCTCTTGAAGCTTCAAAAACGCTTCTAACTCCTTGGAACCAGCAGCTTGGGACGCTATATTGCACGGTTCTACAATAGAAGCCCAAGAGATGTTGTCAATCTCGCACTTACAGGGTATTTTCGACGAAACCAGACTTTAGCTGTATTGACTGACTCTTGGGAATGCCTCGTGCGATTACGGACAAATTTTAATCGCGGCGTAGTATATTTTGTTGTGAAAGTGACCTGCCCAGAGCGTTTTCGAAGCTACCACACACGTATCCTCTGTAGAAATTCGAAATTCTCATCACTCAATGCGTTGCGTGTGCGGTCAACGCTGCTCTCTCCTTCTGCCAAACGCTCACTCGCTGTCTCTAATAACCGCTCGCGACCGCACGCGAATGAACTAAGGGGATTGGCGTTTCAACGGCCTGCACCCACCATTGTGGAGCACCGACCAAACTCACCCGATTAATTTTTCTATTTTTCTGCTCTCCCAGACAGTCTGGCCGTCTCTTTCGTTGCTCCACACATGAACGTAAAGGGACGAAGTAAATTTTGCTCCCGGAACGAAGGTATGTTCCCCTTCAATGAGAATGATGTGCCGGTCCGTGGTTCTCTGACGGACTGGGTTGATACTTGCTCGCATCTGTTTCCATTGTCGTCAAATGCCAATTGCTCTCTTTGATCTTTGCCGGATCTGAGAGAGTCACAGAAATGGAAATGTCATGCCGTTGCTTTTAGAGACATCGCCATCCACCAGAGACTTGTTCATTCGGTTTCCTCTGTTCGCTCCCACATTCAGGCCTAGTCTAGATCACTCACGGAGCTTAAGTTCTCGGAGTCGCCTTTCACAAAGTTGGGGTACTTGAAAAAGACTCGGCAAGGGAAAGCTAAGGATGTGGGAGTTTTGTCGACCGCTTCTAGTGGTTTCGGCTGACGTGTTGTAGGGAGCTTTTTCCTTCTACAATCACCTTTTCATTCACTTTATCCTCTTCTGCCTCTACTTCTTTTTATTCTTGTTCCTACAAATTTATTTCTCCATCTTCCTTCTCTTTCTTTTCCGCTTTCTTTTCTATGCCTCTTAACCTCACATGTTTATGTCGTTGATACTTTTTTCATCCACTTCCTCTATCTCCTATTCCACTTCCAGTTTCCTTCTCTTTGATTTCGATAACTCTTCTTTTCATTTCCTCTTCAACTTCCTCTCTATCGTTCCTTCCACTTCTTCCACTCCTCCCATTTCTTGTAAATTTTCTCGTCGATCTCTGGTTTTGCTTCAACTCCTACTGCTCATTGTCCTCCTCTTCGTTTTTCTCATATCCCTTCTCTCTCTCGCTCTCTTCGTCTCAGTCGTCGTCTTTAACTTTTTTTGTTTAGCCTTCAACTTTTCCTCTTTTCCTTTGCCCGACTCTCACTCCGTGTCTCATTTTCTTCATTTTTTACTGCTTCTTTTCTTTTTCCTCATACTCTGCTTCCCTCTGCTTTGCTTCTTTGCTTTTCCTCCTTTCAAGTGTCTTCCTATACCTCCCCTTATTATTCCTTATTGTCTCTCACTTTATTTTTCTTTACTCCTTCACCTCCTTCTTCTTGTTCTTGTCCTTCTCTTTCTCTTTCTCTTTCTCTTTCTCTTTCTCTTTCTCTTTCTCTTTCTCTTTCTCTTCTCTTTCTCTTTCTCTTTCTCTTTCTCTTTCTCTTTCTTTCTCTCTTCTCTTTCTCTCTTTCTCTCTCTTTGTCTTTCTCTTTCTCTTTCTCTCTCTTTGTCTTTCTCTTCTTTCTATTTCTCCTTCTCCTTCTCCTTCCTCCTTCCTCCTTCTCCTTCTCCTTCCTCCTTCCTCCCTTCCTCCTTCCCTCCTTCCTCCTTCCTCCTTCCTCCTTCCTCCTTCCTCCCTTCCTCCTTCCTCCTTCCTCCTTCCTCCTTCCACCTTCCACCTTCCTCCTTCTCCTTCTCCTACTTCTTCTTCTTCTCCTTCTCCTTCTCCTTCTCTTACTCCTTCTCCTCCTTCTCATACTCCTACCCCTTCTCTTTGCTCTTTCTCTTTCCCTTTCTATTTCTCTTTCTCTTCCTCTTTCTCTTCATCTCATATTTTTCTGTTTCTCTTTTTCTCACTCATGTTCTCTTTTCCTTTTCCGTTCCCCTTCCTTCTCACTTTCCTTCTTCTCTTTTGCTTTCTCCTAGTTTTTTTCTCACTGTGCATTTCCTCCACCTCCCATCCTGACACTTTTTGCCTCCTCACCGCTTTTTCCTAGTGACTCCTTCCCTCAACTTTTTCTTTTTGTTGCTCTGCTTTATTTTCTGCTCCTTTTCTCCATCTTTTTTCTCCTTCCTTCTGCTAACTCTTTGCTCTTTCGGTTTCTTTTCCTGTTTCTCCCCCCTTGTAATTTCCCCTTCTGCTTCCTACTATTCCTATTTCTTCTTCTGTTCCTCGTTTTCTAGGGTAAAATACGCGATGCGTTTCAACGGGAAATAGGCTGCGCGTGTGAGGTTCGACCGTGGGTCGATGGCGTCTACTGGTGTATCAATGCACGCGCTTGACGTCCGTGCGCCCTAACTTTTTGAGCAGTGGGCTTTCACAAATTTAGTCTTGCATTAGTTACTTTCATTCTTTTTGTGCATTGTGACATTCTTAGTGCTGATCCGTTTTCTCTTGTTCTCAACAAGAATTTTTTTCTGATGCGCCATAGCAAATATGGCGCTGAGCTTTTTTGTGCGTGGCTCTGTGGACATCTGCGACGCTCATAAGAATCAAAATGATAGTCGGCAGGCCACCAGATGTCGGCAAGTACGTTTCTCTTACCTTGGATATACTATGTTTTTCTGACTTTTGTTATGAATGTCTTGAGTACACGTTTTTTTCCTGAAAATTCGGCATTTATAAACGGGCAAATGAAAATTCGTGCGAAAAAAATGAAAAAAAATTAGAAAATCGAAAATAAAATAGAATGGAATGAATGGAAATGGTCAAATTTATTTGCATGTGAAAAAACAACAAAAACAGTAGACTCTGAAACAAAATGAAAAAAAGCCTATAAAACTTTGAAAAATTACTCTTATGATTGGTAATTTTCATTAAGTTCTTCACAATTATGGGGAAAGCATTTCGGAAAGGAAACTTTCAATGGTCGAACCGGTCTTTATGTCAGGGGTGTTTTCTGTGCAAGTATGTACGCGAACCCGCCAATCATCTGAGATGATCCATCTTTCCCTATAGCTTGTTCTGTCTAAGAAAAACCCCTGGTATGCAAGTTTTCTACCAAGGAACCAATTTTCCCAGGCCATTTGAGCATAGCAAATACACAAATGAGACCTGCCATTTCAATAACTATGATGGTGATGAATCAGCGATCGCGGTGGACCGTCTATCAAGGTCGTATAGATGCTGTAAGAAGTAATTATAGAAGTAACAGTTGGAGACTGGTTAGGTAATTATGCTACCTTTTAGTTAAAACATAAACTTGTTAGAGAACATGACTCTAAATTTCGTGATCATTGTAATTTGTAGGTGCCTGAGTTTTGAAATTCCGCTTCAGATTTGATTTCGCCAGGGCTGTGGAAGTTACGAATGTCTAGGAATCAGCGGAATTTTCATGGCTCAGAAAAATACTCTTTTTTAATCAGGGTAATCTCTGATCTCATATTTATGAAATCTGTCCGAATGGAACTGTCTGGCAACGCGGTTGGCGTGCGTGGGTAACAGCCGTCGCAAAGGCATTATCTCGAGCTGCAAACGGCTGATCCGGATATTACTCACCATTCATCAAATGTTCCTGCCAAGTTCGAAAATGCTTTCGCGACAGCCGTTCGACACGCTCGCCGACCGCGTAAGCGGACACTCCCTCTTGGACGGACTTCAAACAATTAGTTAGCCTAGCATTTTGCTCCCAAAGACTGTTTTTTGGTATTATCCTTGATGCAGTGACGTTACGCTATTAACTAATCGAAGTAATTAGTCTGCCATGAGCGTTGACAAATACTATGCTTCTCTGAGCCATGTCTCGGTCCGCAATTGCGTCTCGACACGCTTTGCGACCGCTCGCTTCCGAGTCGGAAGAGTTTCCAGCGCCTCAGCCGCCGATCTGTTGACTCTAGGTGGGGTTTGGAAACTGGAAACTTGAGAAAATTGTCCAAAAAAGCCACATCGACTCGGTTTTGGCGCTGGAAACTCGACTGACTCGAGCGCGTGCGGCCGCAAAGCGTGTCGAGACGCAATTGCGGACCGGAATTCGGCCCAGAGAAGCACAGTAAAGAATTCCTTACGATAACTTCTATTTCTTTTTGTTGAGCATGTATTATTTCCCGATTATTTGCTAGCTATTGCAGTATAACAGTTGACCTACATACCATAAACTACTTATACTTGTTACTGTTCCTGCAGTCGAAGTATAAACGGCCCTGTTCCAAGATTTGATGTTATGTTCGATTTCGCTTTACACTTTCTCATGTTTACCTGAAGTTTTCAGTAATTCCAAACTGTAATAAATAAATATTAGTCCATTGTTATAATAGTTGGTTTCGAACATGAGTGATCATTACTCTTGCAAATGGTTGCTAGTATCGCTTTCGAGATCTTTCGTGCTCTTTTCATCGTTGCCGCCGCCTACCTGTCTTCCACGACCCTTGCCATCCATTACGTTCATGGTCATTCTGCACGTAAACTTTTTCATATCGAGTTTTGCCTTTGTTTGAACTATGTAGCGTAATCAGTTTAGTTTAGATGGCTAAGCAAGCGAGCCAAAAAGTTACTTTAGAAAATACACATTAGCATACTTTATCAGCGGTGTTTCGAGAAAATTGAATGCGAAATTCTCTTCAAATTGTTAAAAATCAAGAATTATTTATTAAATTAAAAATGATTAATTAAATTAGAAGTTGAAATTAAATTGACAATTTAAATTAAAGTAAAACAAAATAAGTAATAATTGTTAAAATAGTTATTTGTTGGAATTCATTCTGATGACGCTGACTGACTAGCTTGTTTCATTCGAAATCCTACGTACGTAACGTCGGCATGGGCCTTGAAGAGACTCCGCGATCACTGTTGAAGGTTGGCTCAAACTCGGTGCCATATGCTACAGCATGGGTGCACCGAGTTTGCGCCAACCTCCAACAGTGAACGCGAACTCTCTTCACGATCTATGCCGATGATATATATCGCCCAGAATGCGTGATAATCTGGTCCCCTACCGTAAACAAAACCGTAATCTTCAGTATAAGACCAATTATCTCATGTGGCGGCTAGAAAGAGTATGCTTGTTTCTTTTTCAACGTACATAAGAATCCTACGTGTTCATTCAGGTAATTATCCAATCATGCATTCATTCATCGATTCATCCACTCATACATTCATCCATTCATCCGTCCATCCGTTGGTTCATTCAATTATCAATGCGTTCAATCATTCATTGATTCATTCATTCATCCGCTCTTACATTATCCATTCATCCCTTCATTCATTCATCCATTCGTTCACTCAATCATTCGTCCATTCATTTATTCATTCGTTCATCCATCCATTCGTTCCCTCATTCATTAGTCCATTCATTTCATTCATTCATTCATTTTTCATTCATTCATTCATCCACTCATTCATTCATTAATATTCATTTCATTCATTCATTCATTCATCCATCCATCCATTTATTCGTTCATTTATGTATCCATTAATTCATTCATCCATTCATAAATTCATCCGTTCATTTGTTTACCCACTCAAATATTCATCCATTCATCAGCTCATCCGTTCTTTCATTCAATCATCTACATACTCATTCATCCGTCCATTTTTCCATTTATACTTTCATGCATTCATCCGGTAATTCATTCATCCATTCATCATTCCATCCATTCATCCATTCATCCATTCATCCGTTGGTTCATTCCATCATCAATAGGTTCAATCATTCATTGATTCATTCATTCATCCGCTCTTACATTATCCATTCATCCCTTCATTCATTCATCCATTCGTTCACTCATTCATTCGTCCATTCATTTATTCATTCATTCATCCATTCGTTCACTCATTCATTCGTCCATTCATTTCATTCATTCATTCATTCATTTTTCATTCATTCATTCATCCACTCATTCAATCATTAATATTCATTTCATTCAATCATTCATTCATTCATTCATTCATCCATCCATTTATTCGTTCATTTATGTATCCATTAATTCATTCATCCATTCATAAATTCATCGGCTCATTTGTTTACCCACTCAAATATTCATCCATTCATCAGCTCATCCGTTCTTTCATTCAATCATCTACATACTCATTCATCCGTCCATTTTTCCATTTATACTATCATGCATTGATCCGTTCATTCATTCATCCATTCATCATTTCATCCATTCATCCATTCATCCGTTGGTTCATTCCATCATCAATACGTTCAATCATTCATTGATTCATTCATTCATCCGCTCTTACATTATCCATTCATCCCTTCATTCATTCATCCATTCGTTCACTCATTCATTCGTCCATTCATTTATTCATTCATTCATCCATTCGTTCACTCATTCATTCGTCCATTCATTTCATTCATTCATTCATTCATTTTTCATTCATTCATTCATCCACTCATTCATTCATTAATATTCATTTCATTCAATCATTCATTCATTCATTCATTCATTCATTCATTCATTCATTCATCCATCCATTTATTCGTTCATTTATGTATCCATTAATTCATTCATCCATTCATAAATTCATCCGTTCATTTGTTTACCCACTCAAATATTCATCCATTCATCAGCTCATCCGTTCTTTCATTCAATCATCTACATACTCATTCATCCGTCCATTTTTCCATTTATACTTTCATGCATTGATCCGTTCATTCATTCATCCATTCATCCATTAATTCATCCACCCGCTCATTTGAACAGTTTTTGTATTAATCCCTCACAAAGTGAATCTATGGCGATTGGAGAAGAACTTTCTCTCCGCTTTTTTCTCATTTGTCTTCGATACTCTCATTAATATTTATTATTCTATATTTTCAGATAGTTCTTAGATTATTATTGATCATATTTCATTTTGTTTTAAAAGTTGTAATTATATCCCATTACATTTGATTTTTTATTATTTAAACTTTAAAATTGGATATAATATATCTAGTTATCCATTCATTCACTTTCCAGGGGACGCGTCTTTTCTCATCATTCTTGCTGATTAAGATCGGCTTTAGAATTATTTCCTTCACCAACCTTTCGACAATCTTCCAAATGTTTGCATCCATTGTGCGCAGCAATACTCTATCAATTCAATTTTAATTAATACTTTTTTCTTTCTTGATTAATCTATTTGTATGTCCCTTAAGAATATTATTTTTTCATTTGTTCTTTTATGAAAATCGCACCATTATTTTATTTTTTCAGACAATGTTATCAAAGCAATGTTCTAACGAAGGTCCATGTTTGTCACTAAAAATCTAACAATATGCTCCAAGACCTAATGAGCTTAATCCGATAATCCTCGTCATCTGGCACATTACGTAAGTTGGCTGCCGGGAACCAAGGCGGATAACGTACAATTCCTCCCATATTCCATTTTTCTCATAAAGCAAATCTATTCGTATAGCAGCGGAGGTATAGGATTTTCAAATAACTAACTGTCTTTTTATTTGACAAGAATAGACCATTTTTTTTTCCTTGAACCTCACCTAGGTAGATAGGTTGAAATGATTCTGCCTATTTTTGGGACATTGGGCCCGGTGTTTCGTTATATGAATTATTCTAATCTATTCCCACAGAGGCCAGGTAGTTCAATTTCTGAAGAGTTTTAGATTGGATTAGATGTGATTGGCTTTCACACCTTTCTACGCGAATTATTAGTATTATTAATGTTTACTGCTGTTATTTGTGGTAACTTTATAAGTTGACTCTCCGTCTGAAATTTGACATTAGCTGTGACTGCGAATTAAAAACCTCCCTTCTGTAAAGGTTTGGTGTGGTAACCGTTTTTATTTTCCAACTGTCACACAGAAACTTGTTTTACTCTTGCATACAGATGTATGAGTAAATCAAGGTGTTATTTTGTGAAACTCTAGAAACAGTAGCTAAGCTTCTACCTATATGTGTGACTTCTTTTCATTTAGGGGTTTTCATTTTTTCCGAACAGTTATTTTTTTTAAAACTCTCCTTGCATTGAGAATTTTTCGCTGATTTAACATTTCAATATAAAATTTATATTTAAATTAATATTTATATGTTATTTATATATCATTATTTTATATATTATTTATATACATTTCAATATCAATAAAAATAAATTCAATATAATAGTTCAGCATTTCAATATAAAATTTGTACGTTTGTACTTTTCTTTCTAGCTGAATGCATTTCTAGAGAACCGAGGCAAGTGAATATGGGCAATTTACTGGTTATATTGTGCGCATCGTTTCATGAACCGTCAGAAGAATGCTGAAGAGAATTGAGATGAACTGCGGGCAATTTTCCGCAATTTGTCCTATTGTCCACTTTGAATAAATGGAATGGTTCATAATCGAAGAGTGCTGAGAACCTTCATTCTGCACTATAACAGTTATACACCAAATTATTCATAAAGATATTGATTAATTTATTCATTTGATTATTCGCTCATTTATTTTTCATTTTTTTCTTCTACTTCAATTCATTTATTTACTGAGTAAATCATGCATTCATTTATTAATTTATCTAATTAATTGAACATCTATTTATTTAAATATCAAAATTGTTTTGATTATCAATTCATTTATCTTAATATTCATTTGTCTATTTAGTTACTTAATCTTAGATTCATTTTTTTCAAATAAATCTCTGCAGTCAACTGTTTACTGATTCATTCATTCTTTCTTTGTTTCTTTCTTGATTCTCTGATTTCTTTTATTCTTTTTTTCCTTTCTTTCTTTTCTTTCTTCCTTCCTTTCCCTCTGTCTTCTTTCTTTCGTTCTCTCTCGCTTTTCTTTCATTCTTCCTGTTCTTTTTTGTTTCTTTCTGTCTGTCTTTCTTTTTCTTTGTCTCTTTTTTCTTTCTTTCTGTTATTTTTTCTTTTCTTTTTTCCTTCTAATCTTTTTCCTTCTTCTATTCCTTCGTTCTTTCTTTCTTCTATTCCTTCAATCCTTCTTCTTTCTCTCTTTTTTCTTCCATTCATTCGTTCATCCAGTCATTAATTATATGTTCCTTCCTTCCTTCCTTCCTTCCTTACTTCCTACCAGGGATGAGCGGAACAAAAATATGAAATTTCGGAAATCGGTTTTCGGCTTTCGGAACTAAAAATTTTTTATCGGGTTTCGGAAATCGGGGGCGAAACGCCTGAAAATGCGCGGAAATGCGGGTTTCGGAACGCGAAACGCGGAAAAATTCAGAAATTATCTGATATTTTCTTCCTCCCAGATGACCCGATATTTTCGCATTCCGCAGCGTTTTTGCGGTTTCGAATGCGGAACGCGGAATGCCAAAAATGCGCGAAACTGCGGGTTTCGAACGCGAAACGCGGAACTCCGCTCATCCCGTCCTGCTCCTGCCTCACCTGCCTGCCACCTACCTACCTGCCCACTGCCTGCCTGCTCCACGCCCACCTGCCTGCCACCCGATCCTGCCTGCCTCACCTGCCTGCCTGCCACCTGCCTGCCTGCACTGCCTGCCCACCTGATCCTGCCTGCCTCGCCTGATGCCCTATCACCTCCCACCTACCTGCCTGCCTGCCTGCCTGCCTACGATTGCCTGATTGACGATTGACGATCGATCGATCCTGCCTGCCTGCCTGCCTGCCTGCCTGCCTGCCTGCCTGCCTGCCTGCCTGATGCCTGATCGATGCCTGCCTGCCTGATCGATGCCTGCCTGCCTGCCTGCCTGCCTGATTGATTGATGCCTGCCTGCCTGCCTGCCTGCCTGCCTGCCTGCCTGCCTGCCTGATGCCTGCCTGATTGCCTGCCGATTGATTGATTGAATGCCTGCCTGCCTGCCTGATTGATTGATTGCCTGCCTCCTGCCTGCCTGCCTGCCTGCCTGCCTGCCTGCCTGCGATCGAATGCCTTGATTGATTGATTGATTGATTGATCGATCTGATGCCTGCCTGCCTGCCATTGATGCCTGCCTGCCTGCCTGGAATGCCTGCCTGCCTGCCTGCCTGCCTGCCCATGCACTGCCTGCCTGCCTGCCTGCACTTGCCTGCCTGCCTGATGCCTGCCTGCCTGCCTGCCTGCCTGCCTGCCTGCTGCCTGCCTGCCTGCCTGCCTGCCTGCCTGCCTGCCTGGAACCTGCCTGCCACCTGCCTGCCTGCCTGCCTGCCACGGCTGCACTGCCTCCCTGCCTGCCTGCCTGCCTGCCACCTGCCTGCCTGCCTGCCTGCCTGCCTGCCTGCCTGCCTGCCTGCCTGCCTGCCTGATGCCTGCCTGCCTGCCTGCCTGCCTGCCTGCCTGCCTGAATGCCTGCCTGCCTGCCTGCCTGCCTGCCTGCCTGCCTGCCTGCCTGCCTGCCTGATTGATGCCTGCCTGCCTGCCTGCCTGCCTGCCTGCATCTGCCTGGATGCCTTGATTGAATGATCGACCCATGCCTGCCTGCACCCACCTGATCCAAATGATCTGATCGATTGATTGAATGATTGTCGATTCGATTGATCGAACCACCTGATTGATTGATCGATGATTGATCGATGCACCCATACCTGCCGATTATCGATAATGATGATCGGATGGACGATCGATACCACCAATGGACCACTTGATGGATCGACCTAATGATCGATCAATGGATTGAATGATTCATTCCTTCGATTCATTCATTCCTTCCTTCCTTCCTTCCTTCCTTCCTTCCTTCATTCATTCATTCCTTGATTCCTTCCTATCTTTCTTGATCTTGCTCAGATTCATTCATTAATGTGCTCATTCAGTCATTAATTCATTCATCTATTCACTCACTCTATCATACCTTCTATCTTGTTTATCTTCTTCTACATTTCTTTCTTTTCTTTCTGACTTAATTATTTCCAGAAACACATACATACATTTTTTTATTCATATGCTTGCCTTTTTCATGTGATTGCTTAGGCTTAGCATTATTGACTAGTAATAATCACTCACCAAAAAGGTTACGTTTAGCAGAAATTGACATCTGTTTTAGGATGATTCTGATCTATTCGCCCATTAACGCTCAATTTACGAAATATCCGACATATAGTGTATGCGCAATAATCTGCTGTAAGATCTACTTACGCTGACGGAACAACAATTTTCAAGATTTTGTTTACCTTACTCTCTTTTTACACTACGCATATGATCAGGTTAGGTAATCGCTACTCCTCCAATTTATTGGCGCTTAACATGCTCTGAGAACTGTCCTTTGGTATGAACATAGGTGCCATTAGGTTACCCAGTTCTCAATCGAAACTAATGTATTATACGCTTAATGGAACCAGTTTGCAAAGCACAACTAAGTTGTTATGATCTTTGACAATCGATTTGGGTCATGCAATTTCTATCTTAGCCCACATTACTTCCACATGGGAAAGGTCTGCCTTTCCAATCGGTTTTAGACTCGTCTATTTGTAATGAATTTCACCTTTTGTTATTTTTCTGAATGACTGTGTGATCATCAACAACTTTTGCATCGGTTTTGCAGACATTTGGCGATTTGGACTACCTATGTACTGCAGACAGGTTATGTTGTAAACTGCACTTCTATGCAAAATTTGTCTTACGAGAAGATTCACTTTTCACATTCACTTACTCATTGATTTCTCGCCATCAGGGATTTGCAAAAAAAAAGAAAACAGGAAATAACATCGAAAATAAGCAGAAAACAGAAAATTTTTGAATAAATAAATAAAACATGATCAGCTCACACTTTAAGAGAATTTTCACTGGACCTAACATTTTGAACATCCTAGAGTGGTGTATCCTATTTTCTCACACGTTTCACAGCTCCATAAATAATCATAGCAAAAAGTACAGACGTTGATGTAAAGGATAAAAGGATAAAGTTATCGGCGTAAATCAATCCTCTAAGGATGCACCACACATTCGACTTCTATTCAGAATCGTAGAGACTTTTGAATGCGTATAGGGCCTATACAATGAATTGCGGAAGCCCGCCGATGTTGAAATCAGTGCTGTTATCTTCCCGGACAAATCCGGTACCGATTTACTGACCCCGGAGGGATTGAAGGTTTTGTTGACCCTGGGCGAGGATCGATCACTCGACCGTGTGCATGACGGTGGCGCCTCTTGCCACTGCCCCAGACGTAGATATAGATGTGAAAATATAACAATTATTGATCTAACTTTTTTTCGTAAGGCCGTTATATTCGATTACACTACCAGGAGCTATATATGTGCAAGAAAATATGTATGTTCATGCATAATTTCGGAAATTTTCAACTTATCAAAAAGTATCGAGTTTAATGCATTAACACATTTCAGATGATGTGGTCACCGTCTAAGGATGATCTACTCAATATTCGAGTTGAAAAAGGAATAAAGCCAAGATTAAAAATCAGCGATGACAAGAAGACAGTGCATGTGAGCCGGACTCTTTTTTCTATTTTTTTCTTTTTTCTTTCTATATTATAATTAATTTTTTTCGCTGATCAACGTATTGTGCTGTTATTATTTTACATATTGAAGTGCAAAAGGCTCTTAAGGGCATATTTGTAGCTTTTTTTGATTTTTACAATTTTTTTTGGTGTTCAGTGAGGTTAAAAATCATTTTTGTGACTCATTTGACCTTGTGCTAGAGGAAGTGTAAGTTCTGTCCAAATGAGACTGTCCGCCCATGCGGTCGGCGTGCGTGTCCAACGGTCCACGCATAGGCATTCCTTCGGGCGAGCATTCGCACGCTTGCGAACAGCTACTAGGGATATTATTCACTGTTCGTCTTATGTTTCTGTTGATCGACTTACAAGTGGAAAGTATTTTTGACGGCCGCTCTATACGCACGCCGACCGCGTGGGCGGACAATCTCATTCAGACGGACTTTATATTATTTGGGGAATCGCCTCCCCTCATCCGGCTGGATTCTTGATAGGATTTTGATCCAAAAAAACATCAAACCTTAACTACTTGACATAAAAAATCGAAATTTGGGGAATAGAAAATCGGAGAATTCGATTATTCGATCGAATTAACAAGGGATCAACAAGGTACATAACTCATTACAGGTAACCGTGCCGCTAAACACATTCGTTAATTATCCGCAACAACGAGTTGAACTTCACGGTGGATACTTCCTCGTACTGCAACGTCTTCAGCAGCAGTACAAAATCATCGTACAGCATGGGGTGAGAGTTAGAAAAAATATTTTTTTTTCGCTAAATCCGTGATTTTTTATGCCTCAAGTTGCTGCTCAAAATCTCATTCGATTTAAGTAGATAATTCCAAAATTTCTGCAGACAACCTGTTGATCTACGCTTTTTTTGTTCCAGTATAAATGTATTTGTATGAGATTCTTGGAATTTTCAGCATGAACGAAAACCTGAATTTGTCGTTTATGCGTCGGCGTTGAGTCATGAGAAGGACATCAAAACGCAAATCAAAGAGATGAATACTAGGATTCACCAGGTAGGTATCTACTTCTAGTTTTGTTAAAGCTAGTATGTGGTAGGACTCGTGTTAAAACAAATTTCGGGCTTGATCGGACACTTTTAGTTTTTTTTTAATTCGGTGTTTTGTGTGTTTGGGCAGACTGGGATAGTCCGAGTTCGATAAACGTAGAGTCACGCGCCTTGAGGATCCAGTACACGGAAGAGGAGAAGTCGCGGACGAGATCGCCCGTAAGGACTCCACGCTAGCGGTGGGAAGCCGCTGCGTTCACGACGTTGGTTTCGTGCTGGATGTCCTAGGCCAACCTTCCAGTGCCTCCTCCTTTTTCGTGAACTGGGTCCACGAGTCGCGGCCGATGCATGAAGAAGTCTGCGTGATTCCGGAGCGAGGGTGAGACGGATATTCTAGGTGTAGTTGGCGAACAGTGCACGGACACCTTTCAGGGGAATTCGTTGGTGTGGGTAAGTAGGCTTCTCCCTGGAGAGGGTTGCAGGGTACAGTGTGAACTGTGACGAACCCAAGGCTCGAGGCAAAGAGAGGGAGAGGGTATAGGAGTTGAAAGCAGCATACATTCCCTCTAGTCCGCACTATACTTGTTCCAGATGGAATTTATTTCGAATATCCGACTTTTCGACTATAGTCGGATATTGCACATTTCCGAATATTCGACTTTTCGACTGTAGTCGGATATCACACATTTTCGAATATTCGACTTTTGGACTGTAGTCGGATATCGCACTTTTTCGAATATTCGACTTTTTGACTGTAGTCGGATATCGCACTTTTTCGTATATTCGACTTTGCGACTGTAGTCGGATATCGCACTTTTTCGTATATTCGACTTTGCGACTGTAGTCGGATATCGCACTTTTTCGAATATTCGACTTTTCGAATAAAAAGTCGACTTTTTTATCCGACTGAAACAGTCGGATATTAGTCCGATTATTCGATTCGAAACATGTATCCTATGCAGTATACCTGTTCCAGATGAAATTTATTTCAAATATCCGACTTTTCGACTATAGTCGGATATTTCACATTTTCGAATATTCGACTTTTCGACTGTAGTCGGATATCGCACTTTTTCGAATATTCGACTTTTCGAATAAAAAGTCGACTTTTTTATCCGACTGAAACAGTCGGATATTAGTCCGATTATTCGATTCGAAACATGTATACTATGCAGTATACCTGTTCCAGATGGAATTTATTTCAAATATCCGACTTTTCGACTGTAGTCGGATATCACACATTTTCGAATATTCGACTTTTCGACTGTAGTCGGATATCGCACTTTTTCGAATATTCGACTTTTCGACTGTAGTCGGATATCGCACTTTTTCGAATATTCGACTTTGCGACTGTAGTCGGATATCGCACTTTTTCGAATATTCGACTTTGCGACTGTAGTCGGATATCGCACTTTTTCGAATATTCGACTTTTCGAATAAAAAGTCGACTTTTTTATCCGACTGAAACAGTCGGATATTAGTCCGATTCTTCGATTCGAAACATGTATCCTATGCAGTATACCTGTTCCAGATGAAATTTATTTCAAATATCCGACTTTTCGACTATAGTCGGATATTTCACATTTTCGAATATTCGACTTTTCGACTGTAGTCGGATATCGCACTTTTTCGAATATTCGACTTTTCGAATAAAAAGTCGACTTTTTTATCCGACTGAAACAGTCGGATATTAGTCCGATTATTCGATTCGAAACATGTATACTATGCAGTATACCTGTTCCAGATGAAATTTATTTCAAATATCCGACTTTTCGACTATAGTCGGATATTGCACATTTCCGAATATTCGACTGTAGTCGGATTTCACACCTTTTCGAATGCTCGACATTTCGACTGTAATCGGATATCGCCCTTTTTCGAATATTCGACTTTCCGACTGTAGTCGGATATCGCAATTTTTCGAATATTCGACTTTTTGACTGTAGTCGGATATCGCACTTTTTCGAATAATCGACTTGTCGAATAAAAAGTCGACTTTTTTAGCCGACTGAAACAGTCGGATATTCATCCGATTATTCGATTCGGAACAAGTATAGTCCGCTCCACATCCGTTCATTCGCAATGTAGTGCGTACTATACTTTACATTGACATCTTCATTATTTTTCGAATAATCGACTGTTTGAATAATTCCACATTTCGCGATTTTTGGATAGTCGACTTCTCGAATTACTCGGAACTTGAGCTTTCTGATTTTTTAACTTTCCGAAATTACTCAAAGTCGACTTTTTCATTCGGATGAACATTCAAATCTTTCGATTCGTGCATAGTTTGATTAGCTGGGCTCTGGACGAAAAGAAAGAATATCGAATAGATTCGAATGACCCCTTCTTTGAGGTTCTAATTTCGAATAAACTAGAATAATATCGATTTCAATAAATTGAGAATAATATCGATTTCAATAAATTGAAATAATTTTTCAAATAATTTTGAATCGACAACCTGGAAACAGCCCAGGACCCAAACGATGTTACTCTGTTCGAAGTTTCATCCAAACTTCGTTCGGAAGGGGGGGGAGGTTTTTTTTGGCGCTGAACACCAATATGAATATTCCGTTTCCAGACTTTCGAAAGATTACTGTTCGTCCGGGAAGGTGAATTAGGTAGAAAAACGACCGTATTAAGCTTATAACTTCTGAAACAGTAGCTCGGGGCGGGATACTAAGCAGATTTATTATGGATGCCCCAGAGATACTAAATACAATTTGTTTTTGCAGATGCGTTTAACGCTCTGAACACCTCCATTGTGAGTGAGCGCCGTAATTCATACTCAGACAGTAGCAGGCCCGGAGCGCAACCGATCCCGCCCCTCCCCGCCCACTGCGACCGAAACGCAGAGCAGTTGATATTCGAACTTGCGGTGCGTTTCGGTTATGATTGCAACGTGCAGCGCGTTCAGGCTGCTCTCCGGGCCACATGCGTTGACTGACGCGCGCATTTCGAAATTGGATGAGTCAATTGAAACAAGGAAGAGCATCTGGGCTTCCTGCGATTTTTGAGCGAGAATCTCACCGTTTCTCTTGTGAGGCTTGTAATTGATTTCCTCTGCTCCATTTGCGCTCAATATTCGACCATCCTAGAATTCGCTATATTCTTCATATTTGTGCAATATTTAGACTGTATTCAAAAAATGAAACGTTAACATGATTTTCTGAACGTATTTTGCAAATATTCATGGAGGGAAAATTTCGGATTTATTTATTCATTTCGAAAAAATGAGAAAAACGAATCGCAGAAAAACGAAATCCAAGGAATTTCAGTTGGGTGGGGGAATTCGGTGAATGTGTGGAAATCATTCATTCAGCTCGAGTGGGTGCGATAATCGATCAGCGAAGGGTCTGAACCACGTCGATGTATCGATTTTTGCAGCTGTGTTGCTAAAATCGGTTTATATAAAGCGCCCGGGGCGCAACAATGTACGCTGTATGATGTACTGTGTGACGTCACCAGCCGACAGTTGCGCTCAGGGCGCTGCGTGAATCAATCTCGTCGGTAGCACCCGGAGCGCAACGTATGCGGCCTGGATCGCAACATATGTGGCTCGGAAATTGCCAAATTTTTCACCCTGAGCGCAACATGGACGCGGCCCCGGGTGCATTCGGGGTGGGCTCAGGGCCTGCTATCGTCTGAGTACGTATCGGCCGAGACGGCCACTGTCGGCACATTCGATCGGCCGACTATGACGGGGGCCTAATTGAATGAACGAAATACAGAAAAAAGTGCAATCCTATAACATCGATCGTGACGCGCCGCATAATCGATATTACGGAAACGCACTGCGCCGCGCCGCTCGGCGGCGGAAGTATAAACGACCCTTTCAGAGTTCGATCGCCGCGCGACGTGATCGGATAATAAGCATGATCGATCGAGCTCGCGTCGCACGTCGATCTACATTCTAAACATGCCATCGCGCCGATCAACAATCGCACTCTGAAAGAGGCCTAAGCGCTCCAAATGATTTCAAAATCTGTTGATGTGGTCAGGCTAGCCAAATGTAATACACAGTCACTTACCGTACACGAGAATTGGCAGCGACGGGGCAGATGTATTCGAAACTATTCAAAATTATTCAAATTCGAATGTTTATGGGAATAGTAGGCGTCGAATATCGAATAGAGTCGAATGAAACCGTTTTTGAGGGACCGAATTTTGAATGATATTCGAGTGGCACCATTTTTGGAGAGACGAATATCGAGTAGTGCGATTTCAGAAATTCCGAATTCGGATAGGTATTTGAATGACAGTTTTCCAAATAGTTTGATTCAAATTTATTCGAATGGCACAGCTATACTCTATACCATTGGTTTGACGGGTATGGTTTGTAATAAATCGCAGGTTGAGGGTAGCATTCAGCCATTCAACCCCTTATACCACGGTATAGTGTCGGCATGGATCCTAGTGATACATAGCGTTTCCGATTAAAGGTTTTCGCAAACTCGGTGCAGCTATGTTATAGCATATGGCACCTAGGTTTCGCCAACCTTCATTAGGGTACAGAAAGCATCACTAGGATCCAAGCCGACTGTATGTATTCGTTCGTCGCGTAAGCGCGATGGGTCTGACGTTGTTGTCAAAAAAACCTGCGTCGAAAATGTTCATTTCGACCTGAAAACGATGCACTATCATGCGCATCCATATTATTGTTTACTTTACAGATTGGCATAGCCGGACCGAATATGGACGTTGTTGGAGCGCTCAGAGTCGGCCGTCTTACCTTAGAAGCTACCGTTGGGACCATGCATGTTAACGCGAAAATCGTCGCGGACAGACTGTCACTGCACGGTCAAAGCATCGTCATCGCTTCTGAAGCACTCATTAGTACTGACAGGTTAACGGTGAGACCTAGGTGCAACCGGCTTCCCCTAAATATTGTTGTACGATGGATCTTGTACTTCCCTTGCAGGTAATTGGCAGAAAACTGCAGCTGGATGGCCGCTGCTTCCCCAATGAGGCGTCGGAGAATCGAGAAATGATCGTTAGATTGAACTGTCAGCTGGTGCATGTTGGTGTCGACGGTTGTGTTGGCGAGTCGAATGAAAAAGACACCAGTAAAATTTCAAAGGTTGGGTTCACATTCACTCTACAGATTGCCCTGTGATCGTAAGTTCTCACCCAAACAACTTTTAGCGTGTACAATCAGCTCAGATCACGAGCAAGTCCCTAAGCCTTACCGTGAACGGCTCTCTGGCCAACTACGGTAGAATTGTGGCTTCGGACAGGATTGATCTCGCAATCGCGGACAGTCTGCTTTCCCTGTCGGACGGAACTCTTGATAGTGCTGGGCGAGGTTTGTGTCAGAAAATGTTTCTTCTATTTGAATCAATACCCATTCCTTACATGTTGATCACAACTAGGAGACATGCTAACTTGTTACTTGAGAGCTTCATACATCTAGTTTTCCACTTTTATCTTGCAAGAAACTTGTTCCGCCCACTATTTTGCGCTGCACCCAGCAACTTGAGAGCAACTTAACTTCAACTTTGTCTGCGTTTATCTCGCAAGTAACTTGTTTTTTACTATTTTTCAAAAAAAAAGCTTGACCATGTCACCTGAATCCGACACCTACATATCTTGCTGCTTTTAACTCACGATTCAAGACCCACTTTGAGCCCTGCTCCGAATCTTCAATGGTCTCTGACTGATTTCAGGTTATGATGCTCTGAAGCGGATCCGAGGCGTTCGAACCCGGGCAGAATGTGCACCAAGCTCAAACAGTTTACACTCGGCGATCAGCTCCCAAAACGCCGACGCGGTCGCTGATCTGATCGAGAAGGGTGTCGACGTCAACGACAAGGTTGGTTTTGCGCTCGATTTTTCTCTGAATGTTTCTACTGTTCATACAGACTGACCTAAAGTCTGTTCGAATGAGACTGTCCGCCCACGCGGTCGGCGTGCGTGTTGAGCGGCTGTCGCAAAGGGTTTTTTCAGACTTGTAAATCGATTTACAGGAGTGTTAAGCGGATAGCGAACAACATCTCAGTCAGCTGTGTGCAGCCGTAAACAGGCTCGTCTAAAAATCAATTCGCGACAGCCTTTCGACACGCGCGCTGACCGCATGGGCGGACAGTCTCATTCGAGCAGATTTCATATATTTATCGATCCACCTCCTTCCAGGTCCGCTCCAAACGCCTCACCCTTCGCCAGGCGGCTATTCGGCAATGTCGCGAGAAGCGCCAGCAATCCACGCAGAATCGGGTTCGTGAACGAATCACATTGATCAATGCACTTCTGGCGGTTCATGATTGGCGACGAGGGACCATCGAGGCTAGGGCCATCCGAGCCGTGATGGAGAAGAACTGCGACGACTGCGCTCAGTTTTGCGCCAAGGAATTGCAAGTCAAGGTGGGTAGTACTCCCACTAGATCAAGTTTGACTAGACTTATTTTGACGTTTAGGTCGGAGGCTCGGCCACAGTGGAGTCGGATTCGATCTGGAGCAGCGCCTACGTGGAACTGGACGCTGGTGCCGCTGTGACCATTGCGGGCCAGATGAAACTGACGTCCTTGCTCCTCACTGCTGGAAAGTCTGTGACAACAACGGCTGACGCCATCGTTGCTCTGGAGATGTTTGGTCGTCTGAACTGTACACGGTAAAGACTAATCCTCAGAAGTTCCAGCACAAGTTACCTGTGAGTTTAGCGCATGCTGCTTGAAACTTTCACGTAAGTTTCTGAGACTTCTGTGATTATCTCGCGGGTAGCATGTGTTGCCATTTATTCTATTTGGCATGCAATATGAACGTTTGCCTGTGAAGCAAAATTAAGGACAGAACACGCTACATAGAAAATGAAAGGAGTAAGTTACATGAGGCTTTTAAGCAACTTGTTCAATAGTTGTTCTGCTCATCAAAATTTAGAACAAGTTACCTAAACGCTTCGCGCCCTTTACCTCTTTATTTCGCAAACAAATCAACTGGAGCAAGACCAAAGCTCGCATGTACTATAGAGTAATGAGCAAAACAAATTATTTGGAAACGGACGCTGTGAAATTCGCAAAGCCTCCAAGGCACTTGTTCAAAAAGTGTAACTCTAAATACCCCCATAAATTTTAGAAAATTTGAACAAGTCTTTTGAAGGCTATTTATTCTGGCAATCAACTTGCTTTGCCTAAAATTTTATGCTATGTCGAAACTCGAAGTTCGCATGTAACATTAATAAGCTTGAAAACAACTTTCATGCAAGGTAGTCACAGTATTTTCTTTAAAGTTTGCAAGTAACTTGTTCGAAACTTCATTAGGCCAGCACACTTTGGATATATCTTATTTAGAGACTTTTGAACCAGTGGCTCGAGAGCTCAGCGCAGTATACCTTTTTCACCTCGCATTAAACCTCTACTGCTCATTGTTTATGTTACATACAAGTTCAAAGCTTGCATGCAACACACAATAGAGAGAAACAAGTAACATGTAAGATATGCGCATTCTCTGAGAGATATTGTCGCTGCGGCTCCCCGATAGTGCCGCTTCGGAGCCTGCGGGCACCGAAGCGGCACTATCGCGGAGCCGCACCGGGACTACCGTGGAACCGTGGCGGAACTACCGCGGAGCCGTAGCGGTGATGAGGCAGTGCCGCTTCGGCACCGCGATATTACCGCAGCGGCTCCGGAAGAGTATCTCATATGAAGTTATCCAAGAATTATTATACAACTAGAGTGTGCCTAAGAATGAAAATACGCACCTGCGGTCATTACGTCATCTGCCTAGTAGGCACAGAGATTACCGCCGCTTTTGCGCCCAAGGGAGTACGGAATGTACCTCAAATTGGATAATTGAATCGGCGACAACTTCGTTTTACCACACGGGGTAGTACGTCGTACTCCACGCGGGTCCACTTCTGCATCCTCGCGGAACCGGCGCGGTTCTACCGCGGAGGCGGCGCGGTTCTGATGCGGAGCCGCTACGGAACTATCGCGGCGGAGTCGAGGCTCAAGACACGGCAACAAAATCGTCTGATTACGGAGCCGCTGCGGTACTATCGCGGCACAGTCGAGGGTCGCGGTACTTTCCCGGCACTGACGCGGCAAATTTTCTCAGAGTTGAAGGCAGGGTTCGCGATAAAATGGTTGTTGTACTATCCTCATGAGGAGGTAGATCTGGCCATCACAAAAATAAAAATAAGTAAAAATTTGGAGAAAAAACGCTCAAGAACAAGTTATTAATTGGTGTTCACCCGCTCCCATTTATCGAGATTTCTATAAACGCCTGTTTTGTCAACCTTTATTTTGCTTCCAAAGTGATTTCTGAGGACTTCTGAAGACTTCTGACTACATTTACAGCAAAGTAAACAAGCATTGATGGAAATGTCGTTAATTATGGGGCCGGCCGATACCTGTAGTCAGCCATTATACTTTGTTTTTAGCGTTTCCCAGCAGATTTCCAAAATTTTCCCTCATTTTCACTTTTGTGATGACCGAATCCACATTCTCATGAAGAGAGCTCAAAAGAATTTTCATCGCGAACCCTGCTTTTAGAGCCCTTAGGAAGCTTATTTGAAAGATTATCTGTCTAAATGGCTCTAGAAACCTCAGAAAGTTGTGAACAAGGTACTAGAAACAAGGCATGTGACTTACTGCTTTAGTCTTGCCAGTAGCTTGCGTCGCCAACACTTTTATGTTACATTCAAGTTTCAGGGCCGGCTCGGAACGTAAATTAAAGTGCAACACAAGTTATCTGCATGATAAACGTAGCAAGTTGTGTGAATATTGAAAGTAACTCGCTCAAAAGTTCCTTTGTCCTTAAGGCTTTCGAAGGTTCAGAAAGATGTTGACAGTTTACTTCAGGTTTTTAGTCTCTACTTTTCTTGCCCACTGTTTTAGGTTACACGCAAGTTCGAACTTTGCATGTGACGTAAAATAATGAAAAAAATCACTTATTTGATAGGCAGTCGCTGCAAGTTACTAGCACATTGTTCAAAAGTTTCCAGGACTGAAAGACTTTGTAAATCAGAAACTTTGCAACTTTCTAAAATTTTGGAACTAGCTGCTCAAAGGAATCGGATAACAAACTGTGCTAATCTAGTAATTAACTTCTCCCTTGCATTATTGTGAGCTTTGTTCGCATGCAGGATAAAATATTGGTAGAATCAAGTTAAATGCAACATAAACGCAGTAGGCTACCCGAAGCCTCTAAGGCCGGCCTGCATTATTATGCGGGCTATGCCAAGTTAAAGTTTGTATTTACATGAAAAACGGAGAAATGCACGCAACGTAAACGCTGTAAGTTGCAAGAAGCTTTCAAGCAACTTTGGTGAAGTTGCAGGTAACTTGTTCCGCATGAAGTTGCAGCCATCAATCTCCAAAACCTGTTCGTCTTTCAGATTCATATGCGACGGGATTTGGACAGTTGGGGAGAATTTCGTGCTGGATGCCTGTGGTGATGTGCATTTTGGTGCGCATTCCTATGTGGAAACAGAAAAAGTCAACAACTTTTCTTCAATTTTCTTATATGTGTTAGGTTTCATATGTGATTTTTTTTATCAACTATAGATGGAAATGGTGTGCGGATCAATTTGCACCGTGGACGGTTCGTGGCAGATTGGCACTTGTTGGGCCCTGGTGGAAGCTAAACTCACTATAGGTGCTACGGCTAAACTATTCGTTGAGGAGTCGGCTACGATTGGAGCCCATGGGTACAACCTTTTTCTTTCCTCAGTTGTTTGGAGGGGTGAAATCAAAACTAACCCATTTAGACTGATGTGTCATGGATTCTGCAATGTGGGCGAGACGTGTGATCTTCAACTGAAGGACTCGGCTCATTTCTTTCATTCCTCCAAACTTGAATGTCACACGCTAAAGTTAGCCTGCGAACTTCACTGCACTCTGGGCGGAATATGGATCGCTGATAGTATGAATGTGAGTTACTGAACCTATTTTTGTTGCCATTTTTGTCTGGAACTCGAGTTACCTCCTCTATTTTAAGGTATATGTTCGTCACGATCTCATCACTACTTCTACTGGAAAAGCTGCAGTCTTTACTCATGCGAATCTTACTGTTGGATCGTTCAAGAACGACTCATTGTGGCAGGTGGATCGACATATCTTATTTGTGACGCAGATTTTTTTTCGATAAGTCCCAACCAGGGATGAGCGGAATTCCGATTGCCGCAGGTTTTTAGGTGGTTGAAAAAACGCGGTGCCCAACCCGGTCGATACGTATGAAAAACATGAACGATGGAGGTTGCAAAAACACCCAGCGTGGCTGACGCGGTCAATGCGTATGAAATATGTGGAACCGTATCATGGATGTCATTCATTTCTTACCTTATATCATGTGAACATCGGTCGGGTCAGCCACATGGGGTGTTTTTTTTCCGGCCCGCCTCATTCATGTCTTTCATGATTATCGACCGAGCTGGCTACGGCCAACTATGAACGAAGCCTAAGGCTACCCTAAACAAGCCACAAAGGCCAAGCGTCACACAGAATTGGTCCAAGGGGCAGGCGGACCCAGCCACAGCCGTCCATCACCGAGAGAATTCTCGCACATTCTCTGGCTTGTCTACTCAGAAAACCGCCGCATTCAATGCGTGTCGAATATGCATTCAACTCGAGTGACCACACCCATCGTAAGACTTCATCACAGGGGCACGTGCTCCAAACAGCAGCACGTGCTGCAAAATTTTATGGCAGGAGCATGAGCTGCAAAATTGAATTGCAGGAGTACGTGCTGCAAGGTATGGTAGCGGCACACAGACGCGACGCGGCTGGCACACCGACGTGCGACGCGGCCAGCTCGTCGAGCACCATCTGGGCCGTCAGCGATTAGACGTGGCTTTCAGCGGCCGGGCGGGTAAAGTGCCGCGAAGTTGGGTAATTGAACCGGCGAAGCTACCCATCTCTCAGTTCCGTCTCAGGAGTGCATCGTATACCTTTCTTCTTTGGGTAATAGTTTTGTCATCGAGTTGAATGTGTATCATGCACGCATTGGACGGCTTATTTGTTGGGGCGCGTGCTGTAATTTGAAACACAATAGGAGCACGTGCTTCCCTAGCAGCACATTCCCTGACTGTGCTCGAAACCACCTTGTCTTCCAGTTGAATGCATATTCGACACGCATAGAATGCGGCGATTGCCTGAGTATGTACGCGCCACCGCCGCGCGCGATCACTTATGCGCCCCGATCATTGATTCTGTGGCCAGGCATTTGACCACACCGCCGACCGTTGACACCAACTCCACTTACTCAGAGAGTCGGGGGGGGGGGGGTCCTATTCGGCCCCGATAGGCTTTCGATTCGACTACTAAGCGGTTGGACGACGAACGAGCCACAATGCCCACGATTGAACACGTTGATCGATCGCATCAGAACTGACCCGGCGCATATCAGCTGCACAGCACGTACAGTTGACCGCAATGTTAAAAGGACATGGTGCGGTTGCGTACTCGCACTAAAACTACGATAGAATCTGGCACTTTGCCAGATTTCGTCATCGATCGACGCCACAGCTGATATTCTCGTGAGCAGAGAGACGACGGTTGGCGCCGATCGATGACGAAATCTGGCAAAGTGCCAGATTCTTCCGTAATTTAGTGCGAGTCCGCAACCGCACCATCTCCTTTTAACATTGCGGTCAACTGTATATAAGGGGCCCAATCCCAGAGAGAGTCCGCCTTTCGGGGCTGCTCCTGGAAGGTGACTACGAGTCACTTTCTTGACGATTTTTGAACCTTAAGAGGTCTCCCCCACGGTCCTCAGCGAGGGAAGGTCCTTCGCTGTCGATCGTAGCGAGGGTGATGTCCCTGTCGCGGACTGCTGTGGGGGTGATCTCCCCGCTGCGGGCCGTGGCTTGGACCGTATCCTTGTTGGGGGAGACCCGCTCCCATCGAAGTTATGGGGGCCCGATCCCAGCACCACATAGTCCTATCGAACAGGCCACGTGCTGCTGCGTGGGAAATAGGGTGCGGCAAAAATTTTGCCTCGCTGCGCTACGTAGTGCTATCGAACAGGCCAAGTGCTGCCGCGTGGGAAATGGGGGTGCGGCAAGGATTTTTTCTCTCTGCGCCACGTAGTCCTATCTAACAGGCCACGTGCTCCTCGGAGCAGCACGTGCTGCTGCGAAGGTTCCTTTCAACTCGACTAGGTACCCGATTAGAAAGCCTATCGTGGCCGAATCGGACCCCCCTACTCTCTGAGTAAAGAGCTCTACGTTTCAACGGCATCCTCTCCTGCTATGGTGAGGCTCCTTCTGTACCCGACGCATGTCCGAATACTCTGGCATCTTCAGTAGTCGACTGTTTTCGGAAGGAGAGCGCACGTTGAGGGAGAAAACGTGTGAGAATCAGGAGGCCGGTCCTCCGTCAGACATCTGGCAGAATTTGATGCCAGCCAGCATAGAATGAAGGAATTCCTTGCGATCCAGCGCGACTGTTCAAAAAACCGATATAGCACGAATCCAAACAGCACTGTCGACTACTTTTTACTTTGGGTTTCTTGACAAGTTACGATTTTCAAAGATGATGCCTATTTGTCCCGCCGTTTGGGGAGAATTTTCCGCCGTTTGTTAAGTAGAGAGAGTCACAAACATGAAAAAAAAATGAAAAATGAATTTCTGCGCGTACGATGTCTTCAAAATAGCGCTCGAAAAATCCTCCGTTGAGAGATTCAAGCCGATTCTGATACTGTGAGAAATTTACCATATAACTACCGTATTCTATCAGAAAATCAATGAACGGACCTCGTCGTCTAAAACTTTTCAAAAACCCCATATAGGGCTATTGAGCCTTATATGCCCGAAGTCCATGCTCAATCCATTAATAAATACCTACAGTTGATTACGGTCTTCTAGTTCAGCTTAGTCTAGTGGTTGGGCGAGGCGCCGTTATCGCGCAGGGCCGTGCGGCGTGCGTGACAGCGCCGGCGAGCGATGCTTCGATCGCGCGCGAAGACCAACCTCCGCAGATTCGTCCATACTGGACTACAGTTTACAAGAACACACTATGTGGTTAGTGCAGTTGTGACCGGTCACAACGGGAGGGAGAGAGTTCGCAGAACTTTTCTCTCATAATGAGCATTTGCGAACTTGGGGAGGGGTCGTAATATTATATTTGGTCCACCATGCGCTCATAACTTCGTTAAGGGGGCTCCGTTCAAGGGTTCTTTTAATTAAAAGTTTTAAAGGTTCTTCAGAGATTCGGAATGTTGAAAACCTTTGAATGGTGCGAAAAACTGCGTTCAAAGCGCGAGTATTCCCGCTGTCCTCCTCTTCAAAACTTTGTCATGCTTCAGGTGGAAAAGGACTGTCAAATCACTGTCGGTTCTATGGAGCAGTCTGAGGACGGCACGTTGTTTGTCAAACAGAATCTAGAACTCTACATTCACCGAGACTCTACCAGCTGCTTCGCTGGACGAGTTATCTGCAGCCGCCTAGACATGAGGTGGGATTTTCTCCATCATTGATGTTAAACTAATCACATACATGAATGCTTTCAGATGCATGCGTCGATGTCAGTTTGATGGCTACTTGAAGGCGAACGATGCAGAAGTCTACTTGCCGTATATGGATGAATCGCAGTTAATTGTCACTGGACAGCTGGACATCCTCGTCTCCCCTCTGACCCTGAAGGGCAACAGTTCCTTCGTAGATTGCACCCCAACGGCACCACACCCGTTTCCCGCTTTCATACTCGATGGCCGCCTGAATGTGCACGCTGTTGTAGCCCCATTCCTGGCTGTTGAATTATCTCCTGAGTCCGTAGTTAGACTGCGTGGAATCACGTCCACCACTCCAGGGGCCGACTTCAACATTCTGATGTCTGTGGGAGCCCTGACAACTGGAAAGAGCAGTTCCATAGTGTCAGTGGCTGAAGTGCCGAGAGCAGAGGGTGTAATTTGTGCGTCAACGTTTTTCCACGAAGGCCAGATACGATTCCAAGCCGAAGATGTGCACATTCTCACTGGGTCACTGGTTCACAAAGGACGTTTTACGAATTGTGAGCACAAACAGAATCATGTGAAACGCTGTCATATTGTTGTCGAGGAGATGTTCCTAAATGAGGGCACGCTGGCCTGCAACGTTCTGGAGGTATTTGGAGAGGGTGTGCTTGAGAATAGAAACCGAATTTTTGCTGTGGACACAATGGATATTCGTCTGAACAACTTCAGCAACGACGATGGACTGATGGAGTCGAAGAACTCGATTAAATTGCTGTCGGCAACAAAAGAGTGGACAAAGCTAGGAGGTTCGATCAAGGCGAAAAGAGGATTCGACCTCTGTGCTCACAAGTTGGACATGGCACTGAACGATGTTCACAAACTCATCAATGAGAAGAAGCTTTCGTTCTCGGCCAGAAGTGATCTGATTATTTCGACAAACATCTGCGACGAGATGAAGGAATTTGTCGTTGGCTGTGCAGCACAGAACTCTGTGGCGATCAATGCCGTAATGGAGCTGGACAGACTGGAAGTGTTGCTTGGAGAGGATCACCTTCATGACGCTGCCCCAAAAACCTTCAAGATCACCTCAGATGCCGATGTCAGCGTAAACACTCTTGTTTTAAATGGAGCAGCCAGTCACTTAGTGATCGTTCTCGATGGCATGCTCCGCTGCAATCGTGTCAAGGTAGCTGATACATTCAGGAATGTAACGATTACTGGAAAAGGCTCATTGGATGCTCAGCTGGTGGCAGCCGAAGCGTCAAACATCTGCTTCAATGTTTATCAGATCTTACGCGCGAATGAGATCTTCTGTAGAAACGTCACCGTTCAACAGGACTCACTCCTCCGCCTGAAGCCATGTGACGATCATGATGTCACTACCGTGAGCTGCGAGAAGATACTGGTCGAAGGCACGGTCTTTGTAGAGCGCAAGTTGTTGCTGGTCTCGAAAAAGTCTGACATTGGCGAGTTGCAAATTCGTGGTCCTATCATCGGCACAGCGCCAGACAGTGAAGTGTCCGTGGAGAGCACCAGGGTCTCGGTCTCCGGCCAGGTGGCGAACCTGAAACTGCTTGAGATCTACGCACGAGACTCAATACACTTCTCCATGGTTAAACTGAAATCTATCAGGACAGTGGCGATAGACTGTGGTGAGCTGACTCTCAATGCTGAATTGGAAAGCTGTGAGAATGTTGCCGTCAATGCCGAAGCTGTGAACCTGTCGGGCACATATAACGACTTGGGTGCTTCCGGAACATTCTCAGTCTTTTGCAGTTCGCTGCAGTCGGCCATGACGATGAGCAACGTCAGCAAAATAAGCTTCAGCTGTCGAAGAGCAGCAGTCATCAGAGGAAGGATGGACAAAGTCGATAGCATCGAAGTCGACGCCAAATGGATCAACAACCACGCATCAATGATGAATTGTGAAACGGTCAAGCTCACCGCATGGTCTGTCCACTGTAGCGGCCTCACAAGTGTAAACCGACTGAGGATAACCTCACTTGGAGTTATACTGATCAATAACGAAATGGAGGTTGCAGACATGAGCGTTACTGCTCCCTTCGTACTTGCAATGCAACCGTCCACCACAATCGTATCCGAGAAATTGGAACTGAACTCGCTGTGCCTTTGCACAAACCAGGACCTGAAGACGACTGGAACGAACTACCTATGGTTCGTGTTCGAGGAAATGGTTTACAGACCAAAGTTGACACCAACACAGACGAACGACTGGAAGGAAACAGCTGTTATGATGAAGGATCGCTTCAGCAGTCCCACAATCGACGTTGACGAAGTAATCGTTGGTCTGAAGTATCTCAGTGATCTGAATGTCACTAAAATTGCACTGGACACGGACAATACGATATATGAAGAAATGTGCAAAATGTCTCAACGCTTTGACAGCACTCCAATCAGCCTCTTCAACACTGCAGATCTCGTGGCATTGATCCACGGGGCGCGGACTATGTTCGCTGTGTCGACGACTGTAGAAAAGAACGAGGATAACCGAAGGAGGAAGAAAAAGAGTCATGGTGAGTGATGGTTTAATAGCTTTAGTGACCTTCTCAATCGTCATGCTTCCTTTCAGGAAGTTCACTTTATGAGGGTCTTGTGCAGTTCAAGTCGGCTAAGTACGGCAAAGAGTCTCGCGGCTCGTCCGACACCGATGTTGGCTATGTGAGCAGAAGCTCAAGCGAAGAGTTGGACCGATCCAGGTTATTTCAATTCAGAAGTCTTTGTGCCTTCCTATAGGAAGACGTATTGATATTATCGTTCAGATCACCGAGGTCGCCGGAGATGCCATCTTGTAGTCTTTTTGCGGAGAATCATTTCAACGTTATAGAGGAGAAGTTGGAGAGGTCATTCGTGAATGACATGACTGTAGAGGAGTTGAACGCATCTTTAATTGAGTACGTTGCTGAACGAATTAATGTGCATTTTGAGCAGCCATCATTGATAATACCTTGCCTACTCAGGCAAGAAGAGCTGGCAGAATTCGAGTTGCTGGAGCAGGAAATTGAGGAAAGCGAGGAAGGTCTTGTCCGAACCGACTATATTGTTTGTAGAGATGAACGAATACAACTCGCTCGGTTAGATCTTGATACCTTGATGGAAATCTTGAAAGACGTCCAAGTTGGAGTTAATCCTGATAATTTCAGCCTCCGACAGAGGGAGTTCACCTCGCAACCACCTCGACCGAAGCCACATTTCCCAATTGCACGTGCGCCATCATCAAATGATCTTATCATGAAACGACTGCAGGTTTGAAGAAAAATTTTCATAGAAGGTCACCTGATTTTGTTCTTTTTTATCACTGGCTGAGTATTGATTCCATAGGTGAAATCAACGCTGTCGAATCTGGACCTTCGATCGTTTGGAAGTGAAACGTCGTTGGGATCGATTGACTTCTCATGTGCTGGGGATTTCGGCTCGCCAATGCAGTTTTCTTCCAGTCCGTTCCAGAGGTGATTCTAGAGTAGTTCGTTTGTTTAGGCACGTTCACAACAAATCGTCAGTTTGGAAACGTTAACCCCATAGACAAATCACTGTCCAACGTGACCTTGCGCAACCCGGGGCCGCATGCTAAATGCCATTCGCAGAGGTATGGCACTGTAGGGCAGCAAAAGTGGTATACCGTTCTTAACTGGGACGGGTGGGTCAATGTCCATGTTATATTGGGCGCAAACCTATCCAGCCATCTACTGCGGCATTTTTCTACACAGCAGGTCTTACATGTGCCGACACAGAGCACAACAATTTTCAACAAAAATAACCTGAAGAGTTGATGCGAAAGGCTCTGCAGCAAATTGGCGGATATTCGGTCTGAGGTGCGGACCATTGAGACTGCTATAGTCATATACGTGGGTCATAGCCCACCAGTGGAAGCGTGTTGGGGCAGAATAGCATGAATAATGGTTTATGATCAAATACCAAGATACAGCAGAACAAGAATGGTTCGGCCCAGGGAAACCTCTGGGAGGTTTCAGGACGGCAGGTCTGGGGTTACATGCGTTGTGGTATCGGGGCAAACAGCCCAGGAACAGGTCCTGTCGAGCAGTGGTGTAGAGGAGCCATTGGTCGTGAAACGAAGGTTGCTGGTTGGCGACTGATCCCTGCTTAAGTACTGAAGTGGTGATCGGTCGTTGTGTGAGAGGCATCCACCCTGGAATGTATCAGATATAAACATGATAGGCTGCGAACGGCAAGTCCCTCATATTCGTCCGCGCTCAAGTCCCTGATATCGTGCTGACTAACAGTTACACAGCGCCGCGCTGGCGGAGAGGAAGGGAAGTCCCTGATATTCATCCGCGCTAACCCCTGACCCTTACACCTCCCCCCTTTACCCAAAGTCCGCCCCGGACTTTCAAAAAAAGAAAACCCTTCTTAACTGACGGGGGAACTGAAAACGCAAGGAGTTGCCGGAAGCACGATGAGTGGGGTGCGCTTTGATGGGGGCAAAATGAGCTCTGTGGTTTTAGGCAGAGAAGCTACGGTGAACCAACAATGGACTTGGAGCTTATTGACTGGAGCCTAAATTTGCGTAGTGCGCGGCTAGGAGCTGGCAAAGTAGCTAGGAAGGTATAGATGGAGCAGCCGCCGCTTTAGTTTATGTGCCCCTAGGGTCGCCATACGGAGTTACGGTGTCAAGGTTCACGTGATCAAGGCGGCGACCTACGAGTGGTCTCCATGAAAGAGGTCGTTTTCGAGAAGGCGGCACACGAATTCACGCTTCATTTAATTTGAATTCAGCAGGCGACGGTAGCTGTCTGCGCCTAGCTGAAGAATAGCCAGATTAGAAGAGATGAGGCCCGGGGCATTCTTGCAGGGTGTGGTCTGATCAAGCTACTAAAAGATGCTGCTTGATTAGGTGGTGAATAAAATATTCAAACGTCGGGTTGCGGTTGCTGACTACGCAAGCATGCGCGCAGAGTGCGACAAAATGCGAGAGGAAAAGAACGGCGTACGTTCGAAAGACAGGACGACGGGGTTTATATCCGTAAAGCAACATCCATGTCCTTTGTCTAAGCAAAAATGACGGGGTTTTCTCTCTGAATCGGTTCTGTCTAATCAACGAAGGTGGGCGAACACCCGAAATGGAATCAGGCGTCAAAAAGTAGTGGAACTGATCTGTGCTACTCATTTTGTTGCGACGTAGAACAGTGATCGTGAATGCTCGAGCCATTGTCATTGCTGCAGAGAGTCGTGGCTGTGAAGGCTGCTCGTCGTCAGAGACGAAAAGTACGCTTGCTGTTAGTCCTATTGATAGCTCTGAAACCGTAATACTATATGACCTTATCTTCAAGAGAGGCAGGAGACTGCTTGAACGCGCCATCAACTGAAATCTCAGGAAAGGCATCACTGGCGAAAGTTACGTATTCGTTCAGGCCGAATCTCAGCAATAAGGAATAATAACGGTAGTTGTTCCACGGCAGGACAGTCGGGTGTGCGAGGCACGCGTTCCATTAGAACTTGAAGCACATAAACCTTCGGACGTTGTCGTTGGGTTCACTCATGATTTCTGGGAATAGAGGGTAGTTTTTAAGGTCGAAGTAACCAAATCGAAGTCAGAAGTGATACAGATTGTCGTTATGAACAAAACTGAAACCGTGTGATAGTGCTGCAATGCAGGGTGGCGGTAAAGAGGAAGGATGAAGTGGATGATGATAAAAAAAATTGCGTTAGTGTATCGGACTAACCGGTCAGAGAAAGTAACCTACTAGATCGTTAACAACCGAATGAGGAGCTATCATGCAAAGCTATCATGCATGTTGTGCGACAAAGTGATGAGATTAAAGGTCACGCGATGGCGTCAGATCTCTCCTGAGTTCCAACAGTCGTTGACTTTTTCACGGAAAAAGCAGTGGACATTCATATCAAATAGAAAAACGATCGGCCCTAGCCTTTGGGGTCCCGTAGCCAAGAAATAGCTAGAGAAGAGAGCGAGTCGCGCTCGTTCCGCTCTGTCGCCTGAGCCCTCGTCAGCCTTCAGATACCGAGCCACTCACCAGCGAACATTGCTAACTTATCCCCTTTCTGTCTCTTTGCTTGTTACCTCTGGGCCTTCGCCTGGTAATTTTATGCAGTTGCAAGCTGATGGTCCGGACAGGCATTTTACATCCAGTGTCTTCAAAAAAAATGAAGCTCAAATCGGTGTCGCATTCGTAATTGAGCGCTGAAAAGAAATTCTCGGCGACAGGAGATGAAGAAGAAAAAGTGCGGTTGTTGACAAATTTTTGGGAAATCGAAGTTTGAAGCAAGGTCGTCTATCGCTACGATGTGGCTGTGCACCTGGGAATCCCAGGAAATGAAGAGGCTCATGAATATTTACGCGGGCCTCCGGATGATTCTGCTGAAGTGGCGAGGCGAAGGCTTCTGACCGAATGCCCTAGAACAGGATCATATTCTGGACGGAGGAGCTTTTCTTCATGACGGTGCATCTATGATGATTTCGTCGGAAAAGAAACTCGTCAAGGATGGTAGAGCCCTTATCGGATAAATTCATGTCAGTGAAATTGAGGCAAGCAGACGATACTTTTCTGAAATGAGTGGATTTGTTGCAACTACAAAAAAGAGAACCAACAGTGATTCTTACAGCCACAGGGCGGAGAGTACAAGGAATTGTCACTGTTTAATGTGGATTTTTATTAACCTTAAACTGAATCTGAGCGAAAAAAAAAACTTAAATTGGGACTCTGTAAAATCAGAACGTTACTGGGTCCTAGTGAAGCTCGAGGGGTCATGAAGTTGTGGCATCGACTTGTAAGCTAGTGAGTTTGGTACTTGGACTAGCTTTATGACTTGGATGATGTTAGTGGTGGGCAAGGCGAATTGGAACCGCGCTGCAGTTTAAGAATTACGTTTGTGTATTGGGGCAAAACCGCCCAAGAAATGAGACTGAGACAGAGCAGTCGAAGAACTTATGGAAAGCAAGTTTAGCGCAACAACTAGTGATCGAAAAGTCAAATTGTATCCAAATGCCTAGCAAAGTGACCATAACGAAGCGGATTTGTAAAGTGTGACATGAGCAGGGGTCGGGAAAGGAGGATGAGAGCAGTGAGAGCAACAAAAAATAATATCTGGTTAATAAAACGAGTAAAAAAATGCGAGATACCTCAGTAGAGTGGGCAAGGACATGAGCGGCTCTAACTAAGGAAAGAATAGACGGACGTAAACTACGGCAGAGGTCGAATATAGAAATGAACAGAAAATAGCCGCGTCGGACAGATTCAGCCCGATTCCAGGTCTGGAACCGTCATAGCAGCCGAAGCGGACTGGTCACTTCGTGATGGTACCGACTTGGAATGGCTTATCTGAAGGGCTAAATGGAAGCCAGAATGAGGAATAGACTTGCATTTGTGTATCGGGGCAACCGCCCAATAAGAAAAGCTAAGACTGAGCAACAAGGGAGAGTGGAGATTTCGGAAAGAAACTCAATCGCTCGATCCGGATGACGATGTCGACAAGCGTGACTGCCTCAATGTGGACTAATTTTTCCAAAAACTGAAAGAGCTTCAAGGAAGTTGCGAACTGCATGGTCGAGGGAGTCGTCGTCACGTGTGAACGACATTTCCTGCTGAGAGAGAACCGGAAGGCTTAGCAGCAGTGAAAGAGCAACTAGCGGGCTTCAGACGACTTTTTTCCGACGTCCTCTGGGAGGAACATTACCGTGCAAAATGTTCGAAGCCGTTGCATTTGTAGCATATATGCTGCTGTCTTGTATTGCTAGATGATGCATGACTGTGGGTAACCATGTTATTGGGCAGCACAGTGTTGATGGCTGACTCTAGAGCACGGTCTCTTCCGGCCAAGTGTAGATTTTGATACGAAGGACAAGTGGTTGCTTTCAGTTGAGGGGCGTCAGTAGCTAGCGCTGGATCAACCGAGCTAGTTCCGCCTATCTCTTTTAGGAGCTCTTCAATTATCTGAGCCTTGGAAACAGCCTGCTTGAACGATGTTGGATTACTCAAGTTGACATGATAGCGGAGATTGGGACGCAATCTAGCAATGAATTCTTGCAAAACGCGTTCTTTCTGACTGGCAGGATCTTGGCCCGTAGAAACGGCTCGCACCAGAGTAAGGACACGGTAGGCGAAGTCTGCCGACGTTTCGACGGGTTGCTGCTGACATGCTGGAGGGGATTGACGTGCCATGTACCTATGTTGATGGCCTTGAAAGGCGTTCTTGAGGAGGAACGTAACCTCATCGTAGTTGTCGCGCTCCTTGTTTGATAGCTCCTCGATTTTTTCGCGGGCTATGCTTTCGAGGTGACCGATCAGAAATAGGCCTTTTGCTGGTTAGTCCATGAAGTTGATTTCATACGCATAACATCTTCGCCTCGACGCAGCCAGCTAGAAATGTGCATCGGGTCGGTACCTAGACCTGAAAAGAGGGACAATCTGGGTAAGTTCGCATCCGGGCTCAGATGTACTACCAAAGGGACGTCGTTTATACGCGAGTCAACTGCTGAAAAGGACTGGTTCAAGGTTTCAAGAAGTGAATGATTACCTTGATTAATTTTCTGCACCAGGTGCGAAGTTGCAGACCGAGCATCAGTCCAAACTTCGTTTATGGCGAGTACGGTGGCATCGCGTAGACCTTTGACGTCTCTGCCGTGAACGGTAGAGTCGTCCGCCAAAGCCGAGAGGCTTCGTCATAGGTCACCCTTGAGTGTCGGTTGGGAATCAAGTATTGGTATCGGGGCAACCGCCCTAGAAGAATAAGACGCTGGATGAGCTCGGGAATGGGTGATAAGTGGATCCATGTCACCGGACGATTGATGTATGACGCCTCTGGTTTACCTCTGCATATATATATGTGCAACTATCAGGAGGGGTCGAAGGGCGGAGGGATTGCTGCCATTGGCTAAATACAACGGCGGAATGTTCCGCATGCTTCGTCGCTAGCGTCGCCTGCAGTACAAACCTATAAGCGGTGGGAAAGAATGCTATCTGTCAGGGCGTCTATCCCCCGGGCGCGCAATGTTTCTGTGAAGGAGACAGTGTTTTTTTATCTTTTAGCCACGTCGAGAAATGTTTCCTGTGGACGGAATATGGAAAAGAAATATTCTTCAAATGTTTTCTGGGAACGGATCTCCGCTGGGGCACCAAGAGTGTGAATCCTGCGTGCAGCGGAGACAAACTCTGTTGGCAGTGAGCCGATACCATTAGGTGCTTTTTAGAAAGAGGAGGCGAAGAAATGCGGAAGCTAGAAAAAGTTAGCGAGCCAAGGTTAGAAAAAAACGGTATCGAAAATCTCCTCAGGTTTCCCATATCTGGCGAAAGATACTTAAGTACGCAATTAGCGCACACGGCTACAATTTGGCGAGTGTGTCAACGCATCTGCTTTTTGGATGATGATAATTACGTACTCGGAACGGGTCAACCGACCAAAAAAACTTCAAGAAGCAGAAAAAAAGACAAATTTAATGTAAGAAAACGGGAAATGGTTTTAAAAAATTACCTGGTTTCAATTTCCTCAGAAGGCGGCCACTATTTCGACTAATTATAGCAGACAAAACTAAAGGAATACCAAACGGGAATACCTCATTGCCGACCTGAAAGAAAAAATTAGAAGATCGTTACAAGTAGAAAGAGTCAAAATAAAAAGATCGTTACAAGTGAAGGGAGTCCTCCCGAGGTGGGTTGAAGATCTAATAGAACAATATCAGTCGCTCAATGCTGAGTGCACCTAGAGAACGCACCGCTGAAGCCTACGCGCGCGATCAACTGAAAAGAGCTGAGAAAGGGAGCTGTTGCGAGAGCAACGGTCCCCTGCGCAAAATACTTTGCGAGGCGAAGAACTCTCTCATCGGTCAACTGCGTCGGAGATGATGTTTCCTTTCGCACGTCGGAAAGAAGATAGCAACATTTCCTCAATGATTTCCGTGGGTTGGTCGCCGCTCGCGCACCAGGAATGTAAATCATGCGTGTAGCGGAGAACGAGCAGCGAGAAAAACCTTGTTGGCTGTGAGCCATTACCGTAAAGAGCTTTCAGCGAACCATAATGAAGAAGCCCACAGACTAAAAAATAGTTTGCGAGTCAAAATCAGAATAAAAGGTATCGAATATCTTCTCAGGTTTCCCAAATCTGGTAAACAGATGTTCCAGCGCGTGACTAGCGTGAACGTATACTATCATGCAAAAGATTGAATATGGCTGTTTCTGCAGGGAAAAAATACGTATTCGTGACGGGCCAACCGGCCAAATAAAACGAAAGAAAAAAAGAAGAAATACACGACAAAAATAAAAAACAATGGCAAAGTTATAAAACACCGAAAGAAATTGATAACCTGGCTTTGCTGTACTCCAAAGACGGCCGTTCTTTGAGGTAAGAATTATAGACAGACTACAGGGATACAAAATAAGAATACCATTCAGACGATCCGAAAACAAAAACATAATTAAAGAAAATAAACGAGCTTCTCTTGAAGAAGGAACAAGAAGAGAGGCAAACCCCTCAAACCATTTTTTTTATTTTTTTTCAGCAAACACAAAAATATACACACATATGGGGTCATGACCAAACTACTCAAAACTTGCAACTACCCGGGATTTCACACAGACATTTGGGCGTTTGACGCCAAAACAGAGCTCTCACTTGACGCTAACTTGGAGCGTTTCTCTTCAACTTGCGCTTGGAGCGTATGGCGCTATGATCGCAGCGCTCAGGATCCTACCACTTTCGCTATAAACTCAGCGAATCTCACATTCTCACCGCGGAAATCCACACAGGAAAAAATCAGACGGCCCAAAGCCTCACCGCGGGAACATAACAATGCTGGCCTAAAGCCCAGCTAACGAGCAGACATAACTCATTGACTATAATTTAAGTATTGGTATCGGGCCAACCGGCCAACTAAACTGCTAACGCGCGCGGGCTCTCTCACCTACATGCTCAACAAGAACTGCCAAATCCTATACGAGGAGAAGAATATGAAGGAAAATTTCGTTTAGACTCGGTTAGCGAGCCTAAAATAAAAGGATATTTTTCTACCCAAACGAGCGCCAACGTGGAGTCGTCGACTACGCGTTCGCGTCCTAGACAGAATGAAACGAAAACAGGGACGAAAAAAATAGAGACGAAATCAAATTGAAACGAAATTTCACCTAGGGCCCCAATAAGAAAACCTCGTGTGGACGCAAAAAAAAACCCAGGATAGCCCCTGACCGACGGTCTTCCCGAAGCCAAAACAACGATGCGGCCACAAACGAAAAAAAACACCACAAAGGGAATTACGTTTTTGGTTCGGGCCAACCGGCCTACATAAGAGGACTCACCCTTTCCTCCTCGTCCTGCTGGGAACCATGCGCTGCTACCAGTCATATACGTGGGTCATAGCCCACCAGTGGAAGCGTGTTGGGGCAGAATAGCATGAATAATGGTTTATGATCAAATACCAAGATACAGCAGAACAAGAATGGATCGGCCCAGGGAAACCTCTGGGAGGTTTCAGGACGGCAGGTCTGGGGTTACATGCGTTGTGGTATCGGGGCAAACAGCCCAGGAACAGGTCCTGTCGAGCAGTGGTGTAGACGAGCCATTGGTCGTGAAACGAAGGTTGCTGGTTGGCGACTGATCCCTGCTTAAGTACTGAAGTGGTGATCGGTCGTTGTGTGAGAGGCATCCACCCTGGAATGTATCAGATATAAACATGATAGGCTGCGAACGGCAAGTCCCTCATATTCGTCCGCGCTCAAGTCCCTGATATCGTGCCGACTAACAGTTACACAGCGCCGCGCTGGCGGAGAGGAAGGGAAGTCCCTGATATTCATCCGCGCTAACCCCTGACCCTTACACTATCACGCATTACGCCAGTGTACTAGTGCCTAAGCTGTATTAACCCTACACCCCAACCTGGGCAGAAAGCTCCCCCCCCCCCGGTAGCTGACCCCCACATCGTAATAACACACATCACACCACAAACGTTATAGAAGTATAAAAGTTCGACGAAGAATGATCGCAGTTCTATCAGATACTGAAAGTTAAAGGCATAGTACGCGCTGAAAACCACTCACCGTTTTTTGAGTTTGAATCATTTGTTGGGCCCGCCTGAGAACGTGGGTAGAGTTTCTCGGGTCACCGACGCATTATTTGGAAGATATGGGTGATCGCATGCCTCGACTTCCACCAGAAAAGGCCGGCCTTCTGACAGCCATGTGACATTAAATGAAAAAGAAAGAATCTTCTCAACAAGCTATATCGCGTAAATGAGTGGAATTTGATGTATCATTTGTTGATAAGCTACCTTCTTTTCTCATTTGAGGCCACATGGCTGTCGGAATGCTGGCCTCTTTTGGTGGAATTCGAGGCATTCGATCTCCCATATCTTCCCAATGATGCGTCGGTTACCAGACAAACTCTACCCACGTTCTTAGGCGGGCCCAGCCAATGATTCAAACTCAAAAGACGGTGAGTGGTTTTCAGCGCGTACGATGCCTTTGAGAATGAGTTTGATAAAATGGGATAAATGTTAGTACAGACACTTGCACGTTTGTAATAAAGAATGCAATACAGTGTATTGAAGGGGAAAGGAATGAAGAACAAGATGGTACAAACAGTCAGAAACATGGTTTTAGTAAATATGTATTAGAAGTTTTAAGGGCTGAGTAGTCGCACGAGTAGCAGCGAGCAATTAAGCGAGATGGTAAAAAATCATTTAGTCGGCCGGCTGCCAATGTTGGTGGAAGAGGAGGCTGGCGCCCCATCTGACCCCGTCAGACTTGGTCGAAAAACCCACTGAGACCGGGCGGAAAAACCAACCTCGGTTGCATTGGTCCTAGACGTGTACGCGTGTGCAACACCAGTGTCGACTAATTGGATTGCAGACGCAAACAGAGGCTCGCAAACGGACTCATTCGGTGGATTTTCTGCACCTGTCTGTCACTATTTCCGTGCGTATCGACCGGGTGGGACTCAACCGATCGACCAGCTCTGACAGGGGCTTCTCGACCGACGCATCGACCCGGCCAGGTCGACGCTGCTAGAACCACAGGGGTGGTCACGCTGCACACCTTCCTAGGGAGGGAAGGCTCGCCTTCGGGTCAGGGTCTCTCATGACCTCAAAAGACGCAGCTGTCGACATTCTTTTGTCAAAATTGTAAATAGACACATGCAAAGACCCGTATTTATTAAAAAAAAACTTGGCGCTGGCATCTCTGAATGTCCCAATCACTGTCGCAGCTCCCGTAGAATGCCGTAATATAGCTTGCACACCCGAAATCGCAGACAAATTTTATGTTTTTCATTATCCTTGAATTTATTCGCTGTGATTTCCATGTCAAATTCCCGAAGAAAATGATGCTCTCAAAGGCAAATTCATCGCCTCTGAAGGCTACTTTATCGACAAAACTACTGAAACTGGGTAGAACCCATGAGGATTGGTTTGTGAACTGAAAGTAATGCGCACTTCGTGAAAAGGTTACCTAGTCACCGAAAATTAGAATTTCGGACTTGTTTTTTCGAATTTTTTTCCGAAAAACAATGGGGTAAACAATGATGGAGAAGTTAGGGACAAATGAGAAAGCAATGTATAACAATAAGGAATCTTGATACGAAATGAAAAAGCAATGCAAAACGATGGAGAATCCCGAGTCTAGCGATAAAGAACTACAAAACATACCCCAACACAACGAACGGGACGAAAATTGGAATTGGAAATCCCGTCGTTGTCGCAGCGCCAGTGACAAAGTATGACTCAGTCCGGAGCACCGAGGTCGGACACTCCATAAAAACACATCACCGCGGCGGACTGCGATGGCCGCCACCGTTGTCCCGATGCTGGTCCCACCGCGATCAGTCCTAGATGGCATGCCTGTCGCTTCTGACAGCGGAGTAGAATACCATCGACCTTATAATCGATTGTTTTGTGCTACCCCCTCCTTTCTCAGAATACTTTCCATCGGTGGTTCCCAATGGGGAAACTATATTCGACGTGTATCTCCTTCATACGTTTAACCTGTTGTATTTCAGATCGCGCATTCCACGAGGTTCATTCAGGAGTCCAAGGAAAACGACGGCGATATAACTATGTAGATTGCAAACGCTGCAGAGATTTAATGCTATCGCTTTGGTTGTGCCGCAAGTAACATCTGTTCCTCAAAGTGGTCCACCCCATGGGGAATGAGTGTGTTCGGCAAGGAACTGTGGAAACACCACGATTGGATGGCGCAAAATCGAAGAACCGGCTCGCTTCGCCTACAGACCACGACGATCCGTGGGCGGTGCGATCTCCATAATCTGGTCAAATCGCCAAGTTATTCTAGGACAATATAGTATTGATCTCCCTGCCGTGGGAAGTTGAGAAATGTGACTAATATTGATCTGTATCGATTTTAGCTCTATGTTCTGCTCACGGCTTTCTCACAAACTAATACTGTTCTAATCCGGGAGCTGAATGTGTATATATTATTACTCCAACTAATATTTACAATCGATTAATCGTGATCAATAGCAAACTATCGATTGATCCAACGCAACTCTACTAACCATGAAATTCAACGTGTACGTTATTCTAGTGTGTGTTGCATGTCCAGATCTGCTCAGTGCTTTTGTGTTTTTCTCATCAAGCCTTACTTATGATCGGTTGATTTATTGATTGATTGAGTGAATGGCTTTCTCTTTACGTGAAAGTCAATGTTCTTGTACATATGTTTCCATTGATTGGTTGTCAATGATTTTTCACGGGTTGTAATAATGAATATTGTTTTTTTTTCGCTTGGTTACAGTTTCGTCTGCGAGCGTTACCCTAGGAAAAGGTCCCAGTTATCTCAGCATTTCCTGTGATTCAACTAGTCGTTGAGCGGAATTTCTCCATCATACCATTCAAGTTCTTCCTTACAGCCATTGCACATCCTCCCACTCTTCTACCATCAGCGTTACCGCACTAGACGGGTGGGCGTCTTCGACGATAGGAATGAGTATAACCTCGAGGTATGCCCCCTTGATGGCAGCAAACTGTGCATGGAAGTGACTAAAAAGTTCGGGGAGTGCAAGTTGCTGGATATCTCTCGTCACCTATGACAGTTCAGGGTGGCGAACTTCATGAAATCCGTAGGTGCAGGACTTAAGGTGCTAAGAACCTGGCGCGCGAGACGGTATCATCTTTATGCAAGGTATGGGGATACCTCAGCCATATAGCAGTAGGGCACGTGTAGGGCAGTGTCAAGATTCAGCTCTATCACGCACACGGTCGAGTGATCGTTGCTGTCCCACAGCCGACCAGTCTATACCTTCGGAGTTTGCGCATTGGTACCAGACTTTCCAGTAAGGATTGGAACACTGTCTTGTACATCGGCCGTCACCGCAGGTCATTGTTGAAGCTAAATACACAATAAAAGGCAGCATACGTGCTCTTAAACGTGATTGAGATCACTATGGAAATATAATGGTATATCTCAGAACACAACGCCTACGCATTTTGAAGCGCCATAACGACCCACAATGCGGCTACTCGAGTGAAAATTCAGCCCCGCCTCCTGTATTCGCGTCCGCCTCCAAAACAGGGGTGCTGAGTTTTTCCCACCGTCGTCGATGTATGTGGTCTACCTATAGTACGCATTCTACCACCTACAAACGTTGCCGATTGGTGGGAATGGCCCAGCACCCCTGTTGTGAAGGAGGACGCAAACACAGGGGCGGAGAAATACAGGAGCCAACCTCTTACACGTGTAGCGGCATTGTGGGTCGTTTTTGACGTTTCAAAATGCGTAGGCGTTGTGTCCTGAGCATGCCACTCTATTTCCGTTGATATCTCCCTCACGTTTACCAGCGTGTATGCTGCCTTCAAAACCCTCCACGATTCCGATTAGAAGTTGAATGTGAAACGTAAGGTCTAGCTTGCTCGGATGAGTCCGGGCGGAGTACTCCGCCAATTCAAGACTTGATGCCTCAGCAAAAGAGTTTTGATGCTCATGTAGAAGTCGGCATGAAGTCTTAATTTGCCGCGTTAAATTCACTGTATGGGTGAATTCGCCGCTAGGATAGGTGAAAATGTGGTGAATATCCCGTGAAAATGGTGCGAACTGGCAGCGAGAGAGGGTCCAATTCACCGCGAAAATGAGGTGAATTTACGCCGAAAAATGGGTGAGTTTACTTCGAAAATTTTACGAATTTGAAGGTCCAAAGCGCAGGAAGGCCCGCCTTGTCCGCAACATGGGCGTAATCTTCACCAAGGTCTGCGGTGAGGAGCCACCCTCTCCGTACCGCGGCCTAACTCGCCCCCCCCCGCCGTAAGGATACCCGCCGTATCCTCCCAGCAGCCAAAATTGAAGGTGGCCTCCGGAGAGTGACCCGAAGTCACCTTCCAGGGCCGGCATCAGAATGCCGAATGAGGACTCCAATGATATGAGACTGCTTTTATACCGGCTGTGCTCATAGTAAACACATCGAGACGTGATCAATTGTTTTATCATGTTTTCACTGAGATGTTTTCACTTGTTTAGAAATTTCTGAGATGCCAGCAACGGCGGTAATTTCACCCTTTGCGCTGATTGATATCCAGCCGCTCAACAACTGATATGCATTAACATGTTAGCGCTGGCGGTATTTTCACGCTTTGCGCTGACTGATATCCAACCGCTCAGCAAATTCACCCTTTGCGCGGATAAGCTTTGATGACGGCGCTGAAGGTGAATTTGATGCCTTATGATAACAGAGCGTGATAAAGGCCGCTTTCCCCGAAGCATCAAGTCTCGAATTGGCAGAGTGAGTAGTGGAGAGGTCGGTCATGGCGAAACATAACAGTGATAGGGAGATTATGGCATGATAAGTCCGATAAGTCTTACTTCGACCGACTCAAAATGGTGGAGCTAGATTATGTCTCTCAGAGGGATGGATAAACGCGGTAAACTTTGTACTTTATCCTTGATACAGTGCGGTGCAATGAAGGTCGGGCAAGCCAAGGGTTGTCAATGGCTCCCGTAGTTGTACCAAGGAAAACATGATCTGCGGAGCTTTTAGTGGCGGTCTGCAGCGCTCACAGGCAGAGACTGAGCGGTTAGCGAGTAGACTATGTCAACGAATATTCGGAAAACGAATATTCGGCCGAATAAACGAATAATCGAATATTCGAATAATTCGATTATTCGGAAAAGTCAAATTTTCGAATAATTCGTTTATTCGGAATATTCCGGAAAAGTCAATTTTTTCGAATAATTCGTTTATTCGAATATTCGGAGAAGTCAATTTTCCGAATAATTCGTTTATTCCAATATTCGGAAAAATCAATTTTTCGAATAATTCGTTTATTCGAATATTCGAACGGCCCAATATTCGAATATTCGGCCGAATAAACGAATAATTTCAGAAAATAAGAAGCAGTCTTCGGCACATGTCCATTTTTGCGGTCCAGAGGTGAAATGTCCCCGATCAAACTGGTAGAAAGTCCGAATATAATCGGAATACTCCAATATAAAACATGAGATACTCAGAAACCTAATGCTAGGACGTCGAATCTCATTGTTAATACTCCGGAAATTTCTGCATTCTAAGTGGTCTCTATTAGGACTTACCACATTCACAGAAATCATGCGCAAAAGAAATCATTTCCAAGTTACCGATAGACCCTCGATTCTATGAACCTCATTTATGTCAACTTCTTGCACTGAACCTATCATATGAGTGTTTCCAAACATCTCGTTGAAGAGAAATGACTCAATAAACGCTTGCTAGTGCGCCGCAACACGTAACGCAAGCTCCCAGCCGCGCACGGCGTCCCACCTGGCCGCCGCCCCCGAATTTGTGGGCAGACGTAACAGATACTGTTTTTCATCTGATGGAGTATGTCCCAAACAGATTCGAGCGATGTTCCAGAAACGGCTACCTTACGCTGCTTGAGTATTACGTAATAGCTTAAGGCAGATATACGCTCGCAAGCATAGTCGAGATAACAGCATAGATAGGTCCGCGCGGCTCGTACTATGTCGTCAACGACGTTTGAAGCGCTGAAAACTGTCCAGGATAGCAATTTTTGACAATGTTTGAGCAATCTTGCCTTCCACGCCCGTATTTTCACACCCCTTCGAGTAACAGAATGAGAATCGATACTTGTGAAAACGTGTGATAATTGAGAGTGATAGCACTATAAGAAGGGAGTGCACGAGAGAAATAGCTTGGTTTACCTGAGTATAACATGTCTGCATACCTATTGACTCTCGTCCACTTTCGAGAATGCCGCTCTGCTTTGGCTGACCTCTTGAAATGGGGATTTTATCAGTGCACAAACGTGTTATATTGAGGTAAATCGAGTTTTTCTCTACTGCACTCCCTTTTATAGTGCTATCATTCTAAGTTATCACATGCCTTTTCAAGTTTCGATTCTCATTTTGTTACTCGAAGGTGTGAAAATACGGGCGTGGAAGGCAAGATTGCTCAAACATTGTCAAATATTGTCATCCTGGACAGTGTTCAGCGCTTCAAACGTCGTTGACGACATAGCACGGACCGTGCGGACCTATCTATGCTATTATCTCGACTATGCTTGCGAGCGTGTATGCTGCCTTTAAAGACGGTGTTCACGATAATCTTCGATTCTGAGATTAATAGCCAAATCGTTTCTTTGGTCCCCGGGTAGAACTGAAATGACGAAGAAATCGAGAAAAACGCACCAGAATGGCACGAAATCCTTTACTCTCACCCCAACTCTTTACTCTCACAGGAACTGACTGTTGTGACAATGAAATCTTTTGTGGACCCGTCCTTTGAGATTCTCCGCTTTTTGTTGCTCCTTTCTTTCCTTCACACCCTAACTAATACAGTTTTGCTTGAAATATTCTTGATTTTTTTTATTAGCCCCATTTTTTACCGGCGACAACCACCGTGAACATGTTCATCCAATCGGACAACTAGTCCACGCCAGAGAATAATGTCACTGAAATAAGACGTTTTAGTGCGTTTCTCGTCATTTCTTCGTAATTTTGGAAACATCTGAGGCCAACGCATTGTTGTATGTCAAAAACTCGGGGACGAAAATCATCATGAACACTGCCTTTAATTGTCATGAATTTAGGTCAATGGCTGCAGCTTTGAGCCAAGTTCTATTGAACATTCACCTTATATTTTTGCAGAGGTGAAATGTCTCCAACCAAACTGGGTGCTATCTTAGCGGTGGGGGGCCACTATGTCTGGGTGCACTTGGCCCCGCCCATTTTATCGTGCCGCACTAAATTTGAGCACCTACCCGGGTTTTCCCTCCCCCGCACAAATCAGGAGTGATTGCGGTTTGGAAAAATGGGCGTGGTCATGTGCGATACAACAGTGCCCCCCCCGCTCAGATAGCTTCTTAAACTGATAGGAAATTCGGATATTGTTGGTAGATATTGTTTAGACAATCCAGAGAATTTGATTGTATCGTTTAACAACTACTCATAGACAACTACTAGAACCATGTTAGTTTGAATACTCTTATGATATAATGTGGAATCGTGGAAGCACATTGGCATAGCTTTGATCTATATAATACTATACAAAAAAAAGGTCAAGAAAAGTGGAAGAGCGGCGAACGGGGGGTTTGATTATGCGTACTGGTCCTTACTTCTTATTCGAATACTCGCGATTTTGGCCGAATATTCGATTTATTCGTATTCGAATCATTCGAATAATTCGATTATTCGGAAGAGTCAAATTTTCGAATAATTCGTTTATTCGAATATTCGGGGAAGTCTATTTTCCGAATAATTCGTTTATTCGAATATTCGGAGAAGTCGTTTTTCGAATAATTCGTTTATTCGGAATATTCGGAGGAGTCAATTTTTTGAACAATTCGTTTATTCGAATATTCGCAGAAGTGGATTTTTCGAATAATTCGTTTATTCGAATATTCGAAGGAGTCAATTTTCCGAATTATTCGTTTATTCGAATATTCGAAAATTTTTATTCGTTTGATATACTCTATTAGCGAGCTGCTTAGCAGGTACCCAGTTGCTGGTCAGCGACTTCTGTTGTACCGGTTTCAGTGAAAGATTTTCCGACTGCGGACAATCCTCGCACTTCCCTTTTCAATGAGCATGTGTGGCTATAATCGCCCAAGTACTCACGCTGAACCGGTGATGTCTACAAATCACACCTCAATTCACCTCATCCTGCAGAATCATCTGTGTGTAAACAATTTTCGATGTTAACCTTCTCAATTTGTAAACAAATACCTCTCATTTGCAACAACTTCAATGCATGGAGGAGTCAGAGTTTTCTTCACCGTCAAAGGTCACATTTGGCCCCACATTGAACCTCGGGCCACCATGTGAGTAAAGAGTCACGTTGCTTAGAGGAACGACTGTGGAAATCGACCTTGTCAACTTAGTTAGAGAGACCGTTGTTTCAATTTTGACGAAAATCATCTTTTTCAAGGTTTTGGCAGCAAAATAGGGTCGTTCTCTGAGGGTCTGGCGGTGATGCGTTCTCGCTCCGCACGTGTCTATGACATCTACTTAGCGGAAATATTTAACATATTTTATTCATTCCTAAAACGTCGTTCGTGTCAAGTGTGGCTTCTGAAAAAAACACAAATCGTTAATTCAAAAATTGAAATAGTTTGATGACGTTCTTCTTCTTCTTCCTAGCGTTTGTCCCACGTTGACGTAGGGTCTGCTTGTTTGGTTCTTGTCCTCCATTCCTGTCAGCTGCGTCCTCCGGAGTGAGTCGTGCCTCAGCCATGTCGGTTTTCACGCGATCAAGCCAGCGCGTTTTCGTTCTACCTCGCGGCCTAACACCAGCTGCCTCCAAGCTGCAGTTTTGGCTACGGAACTAGCGTCTTCTCTTTGAACATGTCCAAACCATCTCAGCCGGGCGAACGTGGGTATGGAGCTGCGGGAAGGATGGCTCATTCTCGTCACGGCTCTTAAAAGGCAAGGTCCGGTCAGATTTTGACTTCACCGAAATTCGGGTTAGATAGATTGGGCTGATCTACCTGGACACAGTCCAAAATTTTCACAAACTCTAAGTCCTGCCGTAAACTCTAAGTCCGTATTTCCGGAGAAAACAGCCTGAAAGTCAAGGATTACGGTATTCACATCATGATAATCATGGCTGAAATGACCGATAATTACACAGCACTTTTGAAGAATGCGTAACAAAGTTTTCACTTCGATTTTGTTATATTTTGACAACCGGTGGTGCTGTTTTCCTACATTCTAGTCCAGGCAAATCCGCAACTGCCGACTCCTGGAGAAGAACGGTGTGTGAATCAAAACACTTCTTTTATACCCCTACTCTTTATCAATTGGGTATCAACAATTGTGTTTACGGGAGCCATCCTTTTTCAAAGCTCCATACCTAATCAGGCACTCGGGGGCTACGGCCGCCGCACCATTGGCCGCCGAGCCGCGCCTCCGAGCAGCGCATCGATGTCGAAAGGTGCGCGGATCGGCGTCCTTCGGTAAAATCTGTCAGTCCCTGGCCCACGAGTTGTTCAAAATTTGTTCATAAGCGGCTCAAAAACTGTTTATGTCCATTTTCGGCGTTTCCGGATTCGCACAGGGGACACGGGGACAGCCCACAAGGATCACCCCTGTTGGTATCACCACGGAGGGAAGGGGGTGACCATACCGTCACGGTCTGCAGTGGGGTGCACCCCACCGTGGACCGTGGGGAGATGGCCCCCAGTTGGGTACCACCCCCTCCCCCTCACCGAGCCGTGATGAGCCCTCTCCCCTCGGCGACACAAATTATCCTCCGGTATCCGGTGGATCTTCTGGGAAGTGACTCGAGGCCACCTTCCAGATCCGGCTCCGAAGAGCCGACTGAGGCACACGATGAGATGAGGAGCCTTTTTTACCAGCAACATTGTCAATACTTTTGTTTAAACACGTTGATGATCCTGAGCAACTGTGTAGGGGCGCGGATGGCTGTAACTGCCGATGTGCTAAGACGCGTCGCGGCCGAGAACGGACGCGGATGGCCGAACGACTCTATCAACAAGGTTGGGGGATGGCCGATTCGGCCTTAAAAGTGTGGCGGGCCGTCCCCCGAGTGCCTGAGTACAGCCGACAAGAACGATAGTTAAGTGCACCAGAACGGGGCTACCGTAATTTTACTGGAAATGGCTCCAAAATTTTCTTATTTCAGACTCCACTTTCGCTACATCTTGACAACTGGTGGTGCTGTTTTCCTGCTTTTTAGTCCAGGCAGATCCTCAACTGGTGACCCCTAAAGAGGAACGGTGTGTGAATGAAGACACACAGCTCTTCACTTCTTTTATGTTCTACCCTTTATCTATTGCGTATCATCAATTTTGTTTACGAGAGCCGAATGATGGCTGTATAACATCATTCCTGAGATTACGGTAGCCCCGTTCTGACGCACTTGACTTACGTTCTCGTCCTACAGCCGGGCTTCCTTCATCTTTCAACTCCAAAGGTGGCACGTACAGTGTCGTTTATGACCCAATCCCTCAGACTGATACCCAATGACCATCTGAGCATTCTCATCTCCATGGTGTGCGGGGACTGTTCGACAGCTCTAATAGTCGGCCAGCATTCACTAGGGACCGGTCGCACTACCGCCCTTTAAATCTTTGATTTGAGACGGAGTGGAACCTTCTTGTCATACATCACACCCGTGTTGTTCCCCATTTCATCCAAGCGGCCGCTACGCGTCCTTGAGCTTCCGATGATGCATCGCCTGTCTAGGTGAGTTTGGGGCCCAGATACTTGAAGCAGTTCACTTTCTTGGGGTCGGTGCCATCGATTTTGATTGATCCGTCATCCACTTTGGCTCCACATTCCATGTACTCGGTCTTCGCGATGTTGAGCCGCAGTCCGAAACGTTGCAAGCGATCTTTCCGGAGCTGCATCACTTGAATTTCCAACTCTTCCCTCGTCTGCCAACATGACATCCCCTCGTCTGCCAACATCGTCAGCGTAGAAAAGCGACCACGGGCGCGGTTTCTTTATATCACGTGTGATTGGGTCCATGCAGAGTATGAACAGCAATGGTGATATACAGAAATAATCCGATGACGGTGTTTCTAAAATGGAATTTGTTGTTAAATACTATGAGCAGGCTTTTGTTGCAGAATAATTCTGGCGGGGAAATATGAATTCTAGAGATTAAAAAATTGCCACCGTAGTAAAAGTCAAGTGACGTTCACGGCAGAGTGCATTGCTCGACAGGGTTGAACCAGAAAGTAAGTCGGCTATAAGTGCGAAAGGGTCAGCCGATTGTTACAGCGGTAAACTATGTACTGGTGTTTTGACGCGTTCTCACCAGACCGCGAAAAACAAGCAGTGATCGTGTCATATTTCCACTAGTTGTCCGCGGTGGCAATTGAATAAGCCTTTTGAACTTATAATTGTGTCCAGAGATTGCTGCTTTGAAATATAGCGTGAAGATGTCAACACATGCAATCTGTCGCGAATCGTCAGAACCTCTACCTGAACTTGCCACGCATTGAATATAAATTTGTTCACTATGTCTCACATGCGACAAGGTCTACAGGCTCTGACCACACTTACCATGGGAATACGCCCTACGGCCCCCGTCACAGTCGGCCGAAGGCCGAATTGAAGCCGTCCCCTCCCGTCCCCAGTGATTGGCTGTATGAAAACCGATGGGGCGGGCGCACTCGAGCTCACGGCGGACGGCGCTTTCCGAACACATCGGGAGATTTTTCGACTTGGTGAGCAATGTATTGTATGCGTATCGGCCGGGCGGCCTACAGCCGATCGGCAGACTATGAAGGGGGCGTACCAGCATACGAAGTATCAGTTTTCTACATACATTGTTCACCAAACCACACACTGTGCTTAGGCCCCTGTCAGAGTTGGTTGAGCCGAAGTATCCAGCCCGGTCGATACACACAGGAAGCATTGGAAATGAGATGCAAAAGAAACAACCGCCGACACTTCCCAACACCCACCCGGTTGATACGTATGATTAAAATTATGGGGGTGAGGTTGAGAAGATCACCTGGGGCCGGATTCATCAATCTTCAGTTGGGTTTGGGTTCACCCACGGAAGGTCTGACCGAGTCCGTAACCTAACCAGCGCGCCACATCCTGATTCACCATGCGCGAGTCAGTGTGGGTTACGGTGACCGAGGCCTTTTGGCGTGAATTTAAATTCGGATGCACACAATACGTGTAAGTTGCCGCCATATCCCTGAAACCAGGAATAAAACCTGCTTCCAAGATTATTTTTCCGGAAAAAAGTGGCACAATGACCGCTTTGAGGGTAAAGGATCGTTTTCTCATCAGGATAACATAATTTTCTATGGTTTATAATAAGCATCGCGAAAGGGCAAGGGTACCAGACGTCAGCCTTTTTTGTAAGCTTCAAAAAAAAACTCGGATTTAGCCCAAAACTTGCATGTAGGGGTAATCAAGGGTGGTGAACACCCCCCCCCACAACACCCACCCGGTCGATACGTATGATTAAAATGATGGGGTGAGGTTGAGAAGATCACCTGGGGCCGGGTTCATCAAATCTGGAGTACATTTGTCGAAATTTTGAGGTTTACTGTAGGTTACGTAACATGCCATTTAGGGGACAAAACTCACCTTAGTATTTTGAAAATCGACAAACGGACGTTAAATTCGTATTTCAACAAATTTTCAGTAAATTCTGAGATTTTGTCTAAACTACCGTATACCCACCGTAATCTACCATAATATGCAAAAAATCGATAAACTGGCTCCAGATTTGTGTTCAACACTCCAAATAACCTCCAGAGGGACAGTTTGAGCAATATCTACCGTAGCGCTCCGAAAATCTCGAGAGTGGCGTTTTTCCCTCGAAATTTTCCCCGGTTGGCAACCTTCAAACGAAATTAGCCGAAAACTTTGGAAAATCGACTAATAAACCACAGATTCGTGATCAGCGCCCCAAAAAACTACCCTGGGAGAATTTTAAGTCAAATCTGGAACATTTTTTGAAACGCTCCCAGAGCCCTATAATCGGTATAAATAAACGCGCAACCGAAAATCCGTACAAGTTCAAAACGCTGTCAGTCTGGACAAAGTATGGAAAATGCGCCTTCACCCAAATTCCACTCAGGGGTGTAGTTTGGGCGCTGGACACGAATATGAATGAGGTTCGTTTCCGGATTTTCGTAAAAATAATGCGCTTTTTGGAGGGTATTAAAAGCATAACTTTTCAGGCTTGTAACTCCTTGGAACCTGCAGGTCGGGGCGGGATACTGCGCGTTTTTTACTATTGGGCCACTAGAGATATTAAAGATACTAGTCGTTTTGGCAGATGCGTTTACCACTCTAAACACTTCCCTTGCTAGACATAATTATCAACAAATATCTTCCTATATAGAACAAAATTTAGGCTTTAAATGGCATCTCCCTGAGGCAACTTCCATGGCGAAATTAAGAGTGAAATCGCCCATGCATATCTCATGAGATGGGAAAAACGACGGCGGGAGCGAAAAAAGGCCATTAGGTTAGCGACGAGCACGCATTTAGACTGGAGCATAGTACATCCAGCTTGATGAAAGTCGCACGAAAACTATATAATGACCAATTTAGTGAGACACAAGCTCTCCCTTTCATCCGTACCTGGGGGACCGATGGAGGCGAGCTGGTCAAAATGGTAGAAAACTATGCGCTCCTCTATCTTAATAATGATAATAATAATAATGATAATAATAATAATAATACATAATAATAATAATAATAATAATAATAATAATAATAATAATAATAATAATAATATTAATAATAATAATAATAATAATAATAATAATAATAATAATATTAATAATAATAATAATAATAATAATAATAATAATAATAATAATAATAATAATAATGATAATAATAATAATAATATCTTGTACTAGGCGATAGATGAGCTGGAAATTCAGCAGAATCCCGAGTTCCATTGTTTTCTAGCAATTGGATTTTCGCTTCCCGAAAAACACCCTAACAAGCCCATGAATACCCACTACTTCGCCGTTATCAGGACTTCAACATCTTGTGAAACGCGAGGCATCGTTCGCGCTGAAAACCGATTTCCATTTTTCAGGCTCAATTTCATGAATGAGCCCGCTGGACCACGTCAGTGAAGTTTTGCGCGTCAAAAACGCATGGTTCTGAAGTTGGAGCGGCTCAAAACGACGATCCGCCACCAGTTTTCACCAACAATCTAGCACAAGGAACAGAAGCGCCATCACAGGCGCAGATGATTGAGCATTTTAAATTCCTAATTCGGGGAATTCTAGCATCCGAACTTGCCCAATTGATACTTCTTTTTTTTAGAATAAGTTCCAGTGAGCGAAAGGCAAGAGAAATTTACCCAACTAATAAGTTTGAAGCAAAAAAACACATCCGACGTTTCTAAAAAAAAAAAACTTCCGACGTATTGCACCAGACACACCGAAAATAAAGGAGGAGTGTTAAGTGAATAATTCGAGACGTTTTAAGACGAGTTTTTTTGCGAAAGTTGATGGTTTCGTGGAGCCTTTCCACTCTTATTCTGTATGTGAGAGAATCAGCTGCGCAAAAACATGAAAAAAGGAGATACGATTCTTTGCCCGTACGATGCCTTTAAGTTTAAAGTCACCGGGACGTAATTCCAACGAAGCCGAGGGGTGAATAATGGTCAGTAAATTGTGATTTGTTTAACTCACTCCAAGTTCTGTTGGGCTGGAGTGTCGTCTGAGCAGGAGGTGGTCATCCATGGTTTGATGGATAACCATCGTGCTCCAACTGTTCGGCGGTCAGTGCGGCTAGGCTGCCGATTTCAAATTTGGGTAATTAAAGATTCCTTCTTTGGCAACTTAGGAGGAGAGAGCAACAGGGTAAAACACGAGGGAACGAGCAAATACATAGGAAAAACCCCAAACCCAAAGAATGAGCGATGGTAGTCCAAAAAATCATGAAATAGCCTCGAACATTCGGATCGTCAGCGCTGCCGCGCTCTTCTCCCTGGAGCGCGGCAACGGTCCTCCATGTCGGCCTTGGGGTGTTCGCGAGCTTAGTGGCCACTCTTTCTCTCCCATTTCTTCATTTCTTACCCATGCTCACCTCCTTTCATTGATCATTCTGTTTAAAGGCACAGTACACCTTCAGACATGAATTTGGTGATTTTTATTTAATTGTGTAGCAGACCCCTCCTGTATAACACGTGCCAAGTGCGAGATCTCAATTATTTCGAATAAGCGAGATAAGGCCCCCGTCAGACTTCGTCGAAAAACCTGCTGAGTCCGACTGAGTCCGCTTGCCCCCAACGCCAACCAGCTCCTCTGCGAAACACGCAATCGATAGTCAGCGGCAGCAGTAGGTGGGGCAGAGCGCAGACGACGAGAGTCGAGATGCGGTGGGACCAGGCATGTGCGAAAAACTTCGAAACCGAAAAACGAAAAATTTTCGGTTTTGAATTCGAAAAATTCCGAAAAAAAACGAAAAATTTTTTGTCTTTTGAAACATTTCATTTTCGTAATTGCATATTTTGGACTGGAAAAAGAAGGCAACGTAATCGAAGTGCTTTGAATAACGACAGAATTATGTTTTCTTGGTGACACAAAAGCATACCCAATCAGCGTATCAATGTAAGGAATTTTACCCTTGTTGCAGCGTCGAATCCTGGCAAAATTTTAGCGCTGAACACCTTCTTAAATTCTTGTGGTGAACTTCTTGTTTTAAAACTGCGGTGGTTCTTTGAACGATCACATCCACGTTTTTGATCTAAACTGTGGGCTCGAAGGTCGTCCCCAATTTCATGAAAAAATACCGAATTCGCAGAAGTTGGAAAGTCGTGGGCAAGTCATAGATCAAAACGGAACAAACGTTGTACAGAGACGAACATCAATAGTTCTTGATGGATAGCACACTCTTGCGTGAATTTTTTTGTGCTGTCATGTTGAATTTCAGTGTGAGCGATTGCGTCGTGGTCAACACTGACCAGTAGCTTAGTCTCTCGGCGCTATTGGACGGTAATGGCCGCGACGCAACCACATGCATTGAGTCGCGGTGTCTACATAGGGTTACGTTCAATCAGTTTCGCTTGATGGATCTGTACTTGATGCCATTCGCCTAGAAAGTTTTTATTTGCACTTTTTTGGTATAGATCGATAGAGGGAGCAGGAAAAATTTAGGTTGACTTCCGCTTGAAAATTATGGGCCTCCAAAGAGCGATTCTCCACGTCTTTTTCCATGAACACCTTGAACGAAAACGAATTTTCCTGAACTTAAAGCAGTGTTCACAATAGATTGCACTTTTGATATCTGTTTCGTTTACCGAAATTCTGGTGCCCTATACAGCAAGGTATGCTTGAAGAAAAACGCGGAAACCGTGTTTTGTTGCTAAAAGAGGGCCACACTTTATTAAGTTGGACTTTTGAGCGTTTGAGCGTGGAGGAATCAGCCGCTACGAAGGATGCTAAAGCTTATCTTGCTCGGATGAGTCCGGGCGGGAGTAAAGAGCGGAGCGCTCAGTCATAGCAAAAATAGAACAAATACTAGGAGAGAAAGGTTCAAGCTTAAATTCCGTCAGCCGCGCACCTCTTTGTGGCGCGGCTTCTTCACCTTCAGAGCCGGCATGGAATACTTGAAGATGAGTCATACTGTTCAGATACCGGATCAACTTGTTAGAATTCAAACCACTTGTCAAAAATTACCTACATTGTCGAGCAAGGATCTATTAATTGTTTTACGTTTTTTCCTTTCGAAACTTGTCATTTTTTAAATTCCTTGATGTTTTCGATGTTTTTTTTTGCCTTTTCTATGTTTCTACACTTCTGCAAGGGCGCGTAATAAAGTTAAAGTCAAAGTTATAACAGTGATAATCAAGCGGTTTAGCTCGCTCATCAGTATTTCCTTGACTTGAGTACTTCATGTTATCACAACCTCGAGGTTCTAGGGGCGGAAAGGCGACATGAGGAGTTTCGGTGACCTCAGAACGCCTGTTTGCGTCCATTATTCAGCCATTCCTAGCTCTTTTTAAACCATTTTTTCGTCACTGAGAGCATAGAATTCTTCTCGCCTATCATTTCACTGCGGAAAGTCATCGAGAATGATTATCGTGAACGCTGCCTTCGAATTACCGATGCAGGTTATCTGCTATGCGGAATCGATTAGCGTTATTATATTGGTGATGTTTCCGCCTGTCGAAATGTGTACTTTTGGTTTTTCGGAGAATTATTCCTGAAAGTTATGGCCATGCTCAAAAGATGCGCCGAGTCGTTTTAGTCTGCTGAAAAACAGGAAATTAAAAAAATTTCGGCTCCATCAATGTAATTTTTAATCGAAAGTGATGTAGTAGAAGGAACCGTCGTGCAAGGTGCAGATCATACGTTTACTTCTGCTTGATTCTGGAATAAAGTCAGAGACGTGTGCAAACTTGCTGGAGACATCTGTAAGCAGCGAAGGATCGACTGCAAGTCGCATCAGAACCGCAAATTTCAGACCGAAAAAAATTTAAACTTTTTCGTTTTTTTCGATATTGATTTTTTTCGCCAAAAAGGGCGAAAAACGAAAAAACCGAAAAATCGAAAAACGAAAAACGCACACCCCTGGGTGGGACTCGGCAGGTCGCAGTCGGCCGAAAAAAATGCACCCAAATCACGTGAGAAACACCTATATTGATCGGGTGGGGTGAGGATGATTTCGGTGGGACTCAGTGGGACTCAGTCGGTGCATTGGCCCCGCCCTTGTACGCATGAGAACCATCAGTATCGATCGGGGGGATTGCGGTGGGCATCAGACGGTCGCAGTCGGACTCATTGGGTTGATTTTTTTTGCACCCGTTTCCCACGAATTCGGTGCGTATCGACCCGGTGGGACTCAGTAGATCCACCGACTATGACGGGGGCCTAAAGGCGACCACCACAGACCCCACCTCCTTCGCTCACCACCACAGGCCCGGCCCCCTACCAGATTTACGAACTCGATAGCGGCTGAATGGATAACATCGGCGCGAATCGTGAAGACTTCGCGTTCACTGTTAAACGTTGGCGCAAACCCGGTGCGCGTATGTTACAGCATATGGCACCGAGTTTGCGCCAACCTTCAACAGTGACCGCAAAGTCTCTTCGCGATCCATGCCGACGTTAGATGAATTCTCAACGTGTCGTCGTTCTTCAGTCCACTGCCGGTCTATCTCCTCCTCCTGTTTTGCTTTTATGCAAAGATTGCGAATGGAGAAAAATACAGGCCTGAGACAACTCGTACACTAAATTTTTGCCCTCGAAATGCAGCCATTTTCAATGAGCTCTATCTCCTTTCGTAGGGGGCCATGGGCTATTTCAGAGACACCATTATGAGCAGAGAGTTTCTCTCTCCCAGATAAGCATGAAATCTGAAAAATAATTCTATGGGTGTCCTGTGCCTTCAAAGGCACAGTCCAACCTCAGAATCGGTTTTCTGTTTTTCTGTCTATCTTGAAAACGGCCTCACGCTGATTCAAAAGATGTCTCTGGAATCGTTCAAGACCCCCTGGAAACTGAGTTATGGCCCCTCAAAAATTGAGCTACGGAAGCATGGTGGGCGAGTTGTCCGAGGCTTGTAACTTCCGTCATTTGCAGCCGCTGTATGCGAGCTGACTTAAATAAACAGAGAGTCTGAGGTTGAAGGGACGAACGGGGCTATTGAAAGGAAACCATCGCTCATCTCGCCACTATTGAGCTCGAAAGATCGTGAAAGCGGCGTGCCAAAGTGGCTTCCCGAGGTGGGCGCCCCAGGGTGGCTTCCTCCGATAACTCGCTTATTCGGAGGAATTAAGAGCTCGCACTTGGCAAGTGGTTTACGGGGTGGGTCTTTTTGACAATTATGTGGAAATATCAGATGTCGTCCCTAAGCTTGGACTGTGCCTCTAAAGGTAGTGTTCACGATAAATTTCACTTCCGATATTTTCACGGTTTACGAAAGGTCTGGTGCCCTATACAGCAAGGGATGCTTAAAAAGGACACGAAAGACGCGTTTTTGAGCAAGAATAGGTCCTCTCTTGTTTACGTTGATTTTTGAGCGTGGAGGAATTGAACGCTATGAAGGATGATACCTATCAGTGCAATGAAGCGATCAGCTCACTTATCAGCACTTCCTTCATTTGATCATTCCTATAATCTGAGTCTTGATTTGTTCCTTTGAAGGGGCGGATCTGGTGCACGGAGCGTGTCTGGGGCACCAAAACGCTTGTTTGCAGCCGTCGTTTTGCAGCTCCAGGCTCGTTTCCTACCGTTCTTTCGACATTGTGAGCCTAGGATCCTTCTCGCCTATCATTTCATTGTGGAAAGTCAACGAGGATGATCATCGTGAACGCTGTCTTTAAGTCGTTCCTTTCCTTCAACGGCTCTTCCTTCTCTTGTCTGGGTGGTGGATGGGCCTTCATTGGGTTTCTTCATGTGGGTTAGAGTAAAAACAACAGGAAAGTTTCCTGCGCTATTACACTCACAAGGTGCACACCCACGCCGCTTCGCGGCGTACTTGTGGTCGTGCTTTAGGATCTATGGATTATTTAAATTGCAGGGCGGTGCCTCGCTGTGCTCAACAGCCTTAAAGGCATAGTACGCGCAGAAAACGGTGTCTTATTTTTCTATGTTTTCGTGTAGGCAAGCTCTTGAGGTAAGCCATAATAGCAAAGAAAACCCAAAACACTCCTGATCTGGATAAACGCGTTTAAAAACTTTTTGAAAAGTTGACTTTCCACCCCTCCGTCGAATTCGGTGTGTCCAGTGCAATAAGTTTTTCTGAACGTCTGAAGTGGTTTCGCGCTTTAAAGACAGTGTCCACGATAAAATCAGTCTCCGAGTTTTCCCCGGAAATCGAAAGGTCCGAGTCCGACTCTACCAGTAATGTTGAAGAAACGGCTAGGAACAAGCAGAAAAGAGCCCTATACGGTCCTAAACATGAGTGTTCCGCGCACGCAACGCCCACTCTTCAACCGCCTCTGATCCGTAACAAGTGGAAAACCCATTTTATGAAACAGCATACATTCAGGGGGCAATAGTCCACTCCGCTTAACTAGACTCACCCCATTTGATGATCCATTACCTTCTCAAACTCAAATTTTGAGTTGGGAAACTTTATGGGTAGCCGTGGTGGCAGTGGGCGTTGCGTGAGCGGAACACTCAAATTAGGGCCATATAGGGCTCGTTCGAGCTCGTTCTTTGCCATTTTTTCAACGCTCCTGGTTAAATAGGGCTCGAACCTCTCGATTTCCGGTGAAAACTCGGAGACTGATTTTATCGCGGACACTGCCTTTAAACTTTCTAGGTGAGAAAATTTATTTTGCCTTTCTTCTACCAAAATCACTAAAAATAAAAAGATTCTACTGTGCAAATTTGGATGATAAGTGCTGGATGGCTGGTGAGAACTGGTGGCGAATACTCATCTTTAACCCATTCCAACCTCATAACTACGGGAGTTGCAATGGCTCTCTACATTCGCCTCACTGAGAGGACCACGAAAACTACCCCTAAAATTCATTTCGTCGATTTCGAAGCGAGATATGGCGATGTGGCGCTTTCTCTGAGAAATATTGCCGCGATTCTTCCGCCACTGCCCCGCGACTCCACCGTGATCCCGGACTGTCCCGCAACCCCCCAGCCACCCTTAACTCTTCCCCGGCTTTGCCGCGGCCTCTTCGTGCGTCAAGCGTTCGCAAATCTACCGCGACTCCCTCAGGACTTTTGCGCGACCCTACCGCGATTCGGCGAATAAAGAATAGTCCGCGGTTCTGCCCCGCAGCTCCCCCGCGACCCCTCCAGCAGGCGCCAAGTCGAAGGAGTTGCGGTGGAGTCGCGGCAATATTTCTCAGAGTTGTATGAGCAAAATTCGTCACAAAAAGCCCCTTCTGCAGAAAAAGGACTTGTGCGCTACTGTATGTTTTCACGGAAATCAGTTACACTTTGCTCAATCAACTTCACGCAGGGAACTTTCGCAATGCAGTGCATATCCTTTACAGTCTGACACAGATTTGAAAGAAGAGAATCTACGGAGGAAGTTATGACACACTTCTCCATGGATTGGTGAACATTTCGGTTGAGATTAATGTTCAGTTCTTGAACTCATCGCAGAAAGGAACAGTTGAAGCAATAGGCTCGCATTATTCCTAATATATGCAGTAGAATGTTTTCGTTTTCTCATTGACACGGGAGGTCAATCACCAAAGCTGCATGCGTGGACAGTGTGTGACAACCGGGTGTCAATTGTTAACGACGGGTGGCGATGACTAATTTCCGTTCATTGTCACACACACACACACACACACACACACACACACACACACACACACACACACACACACACACACACACACACACACACACACACACACACACACACACACACACACACACACACACACACACACACAAACACCCACACACACACACACACACACATACACACACACACAAACTTACACTTACACACATACACACACACACACACACACACACACACACACACACACGCACACACACACGCACACACACACACACACACACACACACACACACACACACACACACACACATACAGATGGTCACACACACGAAGCAGCGTATAGTTAGTGGGATAGCCCACTATGGTCATAATTGTGCCGGTGAATTTATGCAATATTCGCCGACACGCAGTCTCTTTACACTACAGTGCGGTCGGCTGCCGAGGGTAAAAAGGCGGCGGCGGGCGGCGGCCGCCGCCGTTTTTGTGCGGTGTCCAATTCAGGAACGGTTTACCGCGTTTAACGACTTCCACGGTTGATTCTGTTTCTGTGACACTTTCGAGGCAGCCCTGCGATTCTGCCAGAGAAGTTTTAAGAAATTTCGAAAACTTTGAAATTTTTTCGAAAACTTGAACTGAAAGGGTAACCAGTTTTCAGAAGTTCATAAACATATTCAAAACAACGGCTTATGATCAAAGAAAATTGTAAGTTATACAAAACATGCGGTATAACGTGTATAAAACATTTTCTCAGAAAACTGCGAGCTGGAAATAAAAATACTTTGGATGAAAATTACAACTACAGCACTGCAGAGCCCGAGAGAAATCAATTTTCGGCTCAGACAGGCTCATGCTGGTTGAAATGTTATAATGATGATTCAAATGATTGATATGCCCAACCACGAATACACCGAAAAATTTTCTGTTTGAACGGGCATTTTTGAAAAAAATCCAAAAATTGGTGTTTTTTTTTTTGGAAATTCAATGTCTATTTAAAGACCCTAACAAATCTGCTTCCTTGTTTTGGTTTATGATTACTTTATAGCTAGGTATGTGACACCACCAGTGAGTTATCTGATCGTATTTGATAGCTGATTTCCGAATTATCATTTACTCAACATTGTTCCGCGAGACGTGACCAGTTTTTATGAGATGCTCGAGTGTATAGCTCCTGCAAAAAGATTTTTGAAGAAGTCAGCTATGAAAAAGTTCATGCGGGCATCAGCAAAAAATAGCAGAATATAAGAAACATGAAAACGAAAAATTTTGTTTTTTTTTTGAAATTTCGCATTTTTCGCTGTTTTTCTGTTGTGTTTCAGCACTTATTAAAAAGTTTCACTGCTAAAAAGCTTGTGCAATGCAGCGATGATAACTCTGCTTTCTGGTGAGGTCACCCATTTCTACATTATAAATTAGTTTGAGGCCAAAATATAGAAAAATGGGTGAGAAATTTGTTTTCAAAAACTGCTTCGCGCTCACTTTAGTGGAATTTCTTTCATGACCAGGTTTATCTGGATTTATGAGAAGAAATGGGTTATGATACTGCAGCAAAAGTTTATTCGCGTTTCAATGAACATTTCTGAAACCCATGTAGAAGTTTTCATAGAAAACGATTTAACTTCGGTTTTGCAAAAAATAATGATATCAAAAGTTCAATATTTGCACCGACGTCAAACAGTTTAAATTTAAGCTTTACCAACGCGACTGCCACATATAAAAGAGAAAAAGGATTGCGATTGAACCTTACAGTGTGGACGAGTTTACCTAAGTGGTCATGGAAAAAACAGGAACCAAACACGGCAGGTCATGCTCAAAACTATTTTCCTCAGAGTATATTGATCCCAAATCAGTACATATCGTGATAATGAAGTGAAATGCTCACACACAGAATAGTAATGAGCCAAGCCTCTAAATAGGCAACAAAGAAAATCTCAAACGTGGATGCGAAAATATTCGATTTTTTCGTTGATGGAATTCTGAGCCCAGGGTCCGATCTGGGCTCACTATTGACAGATGGCTGTCATTAGAGTGAAATCGACGAAATTCGTGCTCGCTCACAAAAACACCCAAGCAACATTCATATTTATAGAAAAAGCTCATACACCAATTTTTTTTTCGAAATGTGATTCGGAGAGGAAAGCTGTGCGCAGAAAACGACCAACGTTTTCACAGAAAACTAAAATTGAAAAAGTATGAATCCGCCGATCCAGCAACGATTCTTTCACGCTAGTGTACAGATGCGAAGAAGTAGATTGTGGCGAATATCATAGCTCCTCTGAATGTGCCCTAGATTCCTCCTGGCATCGGGTTGTAGTGCCCTGACACGTCCAACTGGAGGTGCGAAGTCCGCAATTATCCGGACGAGGGCATATCGATGCCAGCAGGAATCTAGGGCACATTCAGAGGAGCTATGATATTTGCCACAACCTACATATTCCCATCTGTACACTAGCGTGAAAAAATCGTTGCTGGATCAGCGGATTCATATTTTTTCAAATTTTGTTTTCTGTGAAACGTTGGTCGTTTTCTACACATATCTTTCCTCCGAATCGCATTTCGAACAAAATTTGGCGTATGAGTTTTTGCTATGAATGGGAATGTTATTCGGGTGTTTTCGTAAGAGAGCACGGATTTGGTCAATTTCAGTGTAATGACAGTCATCTGTCAATAGTGAGCCCAGATCGGACCCTGGGCTCAGAATTCCGTCAACGAAAAAATCTTATATTTTCGCATCCACGTTTGAGATTTTCTTTGTCGCGTATTTGAAGGCTTGGCTCATTCCTATTCTGTGTGCCAGCGTTTCGCTTCATTATCATGATATGAACTGATTTGGGATCAATATCCTCTGAGGAAAATAGTTTTGCAGCTGAGTTTGGTTACTGTTTTTTTCATGACCACTTAGGTATTCTCGCCCACACTGTGAGGTTTAATTGCCACCCTTTTTCTCTTTCATATGTGACAAGCGCGTTGGTAAAGCTTAAATACAAATTGTTTGACGTCGGTGCAAAAATTGAACTTTTGATATCATTATTTTTTGCAAAACCGAAGTTGAACCGTTTTCTATGAAAACTTCTACATGGCTTTCAGAAATGTTCACTGAAACGCGAATAAACTTTTTCTGGAGTATCATATCCCATTTCTTCTCATAAATCCACATAAACCTGGATATGAAAGAAATGCCACTAAAGTGAGGGCGAAGCAATTTTTGAAAACAAATTTCTCACCCATTTTTCTATAATTTCGTCTCAAACTAGTTTATAATGTAGAAATGTGTGCTCTCATTATAAAGTACAGTTATCATCGCTGCATTGCACAGTGGAGCTTTTTAATAAGTGCTGAAACACAACAGAAAAAAAAACGAAAAATGCGAAATTTCAAAAAAAAAATCAGAATTTCTAGTTTTCGTATTTCTTATATTCTGCTATTTCTTACGGATGCCCACATGAATTTTTCATAGCTAACGTTTCCGGAAAATCTTTTTTATAGGAGCTCTACACTCGAAAACCTCATTAAAACTGGTCAGGTCTCGCGGAACAATGTTGAGTAAACGATAATTTGGAAATCAGCAATCAAAAATGCCCAGGTAACTCACTGGTGGTGTCACATGCCTAGCTCTAATCAAAGCATCAATCAAAATAAAGAAGTAAATTTGCTAGGGTCTTTAAATAAACATTGGATTTCCGAAAAAAAACACCAGTTTTTGGAATTTTTTCAAAAATGCCCGTTCAACCAGAAAATTTTTCGGTGTATTCGTGGTTGTGCATATAAATCATTTGAATCATCATTATAACATTTCAACCAGCATTTCAACCTTGTCTGAGCCGAAAATTGATCTCACTCGGGCTCTACAGTGCTGTAGTTGTAATTTTCATCCAATGTATTTTTATTTCCAGCTCGCAGTTTTCTGACAAAATGTTTTATAAACGGTATACCGCATGTTTTGTATATCTTTCAATTTTCTTTGACCATAAGCCGTTGTTTTGAAAATGTTTATGAACTTCTGAAGACTGGTTACCCTTTCAGTTCAATTTCTCGAAAAAATTTCAAAGTTTTCGAAATTTCTTAAAACTTCTCTGGCAGAATCACAGGGCTGCCTCGAAAGTGTCACAGAAACAGAACCAACCGGGCAAGTCGTTAAACGCGGTAAAACGTTCCTGAATTAGACGCCGCACAAAAACGGCGGCGGCCGCCGCCCGCCGCCGCCTTTACCCTTGGCAGCCGACCGCACTGTAGTCTCAGGAAAGCTTTCAGCCACATTTGTAATAGAATCCGATTGAGTGCAAAAACGGTATGTGTCCTTCTGCAAGAGCAATACCTTCAGTCTCGACAAACATTAGCCTACCATGGTCCAAACCATTGCCTTCATATCTGGAAGTAAAACTTAATACTAACCTAAGACCAGAATCATTACACAAATTCAGCGCTAGCAAGCTTGTAGAGCTCCGCAACCAAAATCGGCAGTGCTGCATCATTTACACAGAACTTATTCGCGTATGCACCCCAGATTTTGGCCACTGGATATCTCGTCCCTGACCGAGCCGCTTTTGTATAGTCCAGCACGGTATCGGGTCACATAGGAACATTTTAGGCCTTTCCTTGACTTTGTTTCCCTGGGAGATTCGTTGTACACTATTCCTTGGACGATGTCTGATAGAGCGGAAGGTGTATGGTGACAACTATTCGCCCTATCATCTCGGACAAAAACCCGCTCCACGCCCCGCTGAAAAGCCGGCGTCGCCTGCGGGATAGTGGCCGTGGAGCCCAAAATCCGAAGTTTTGTCGTCCGCGGTAGTGGCCTCCGCGGGCGCAGTAGTGACTGTAGTGGGCGATCCGCTGCTTTGTGCCCGGGCAACAAGCCCTAAGTTTATTTAAAAAAACACTCACAGGTGCGCAACGCGGCTGGCACACCGACACGCAATCCGGCTAATGCGGCAAGAACCAACTGGGGCCTCCAGCGGCCAGGTGGGGTCAAGTACCTCAAACTTGGGTTGTTGAACCAATGGCACTGTACGTAGTCATCTTAGTCCTGGCTCAGAAGCGCGTCGTAAGCCCATCTTGCAAAATAGCGTGTTGGGCGTTGAGCATCTTTTGAGGGCACGCTCCGCCCGTGATAGGCACCATCCCGCCCTTATCCCCGCGATAGGCACGCTCTCGTGTCAGGAGGGCGAGCACATGCCTATCACGTGTCCCTGGGAAAGTGTGCGGGCCAGAATGCGCGTCGAGCTCCTTTTTGTCTGAGATGAGGCTGGGATGGAGACGTGGACAGCGGCATATGAGAAGTTTGGATTGGGTGGAAAAGATGCTATTCAGAAGTTTGGTTCAACATTTATGGCCGCGGATGCGCCACAATGAAGACCTCTTCAACGAAATGATCGCAGTACACCAACGCGTGACACGGGAGAGGTGCCACCATACCCTAACGCCTTCCCAAGCGACATTATCGGTACAAGAATATAAAGCAACATCACTAGCAACATGAAAAACAATGGAGCGATGCTGTAAGAAACTCGAATGTTCCAAGACAGCCTACGGTGTGCCATTCAGTACCAATGAGCATGATGATGAACAGCGATATGTTGAACAGTGATGGTTGATGCAGGTGCCTGAAAGGAGACCATTTCCATCTCATAATAGATAGGCAGTCATGGTGAATTAACAAGAAATGGAAAGCGTTATCAAGTTGTAGCGAAGCCTCCAGACAAGCCCAGATATTCGTTCCGTTGTTTGTTGATTTATTTGATTGAAGGTTGACTCATTTTTCTGGTTTTTATTCTGAGAAGACCGCCAAATCCTAATCTTCAACACGTTCTGAAGATGCTCTAGAGTCCATTATGGAATGCCTGAACTTACGTGAAAGTTTTGGACGGATTTGGAGAAAGAGGATTTACAACCAAATCGTAGTATACACTGCGTTTCATAACTATAGGTCCACCCAAGAACTCCGAATTTCCGGGCTTGCCGTACATTTGTGTGGTCTGTGGGCGTTACCATCGGAAACGCCATATTTTAAAACCCTGATAAAAATCCTCCAGCCCATCCATGATTTTTTATTAGGTTCCCGTGAATGATAGACAGAATTGTGACCGTTTCAAAACTATAGGTACATCGAAGGAAAACTCCCTTTTCTTTGCTAATACAAATGAGACTGGAAAACAGGGTTCATTGACGGGCTTCCCCAAAGTCGTGCATGGTATCCCTGGTGGAAATCGCCTGTCTTCGGATAAACAATCTTAAACGGAAGCGCTCAACGCGGTTGGGTGGTCGAGAAGGGGGATTGCGGAGCATCCTGGACGATCGCACAATCGTATCAACAACTACCTACGGGATCCTTAGCGATATCGGAAGAAAAACCCTGGAGGGTGTCCGAGGCTCCTTTCGGAGCATGATAAGAGAAGAATCAGACGCCTTCTATCGAACTCGACGATGAGTCTCAACTGCTTGCACGACGAATTTTCGCTTTCGACGAGCAAGAGTACGGTTTGGAGGGCAGTTCAGTCGCGAGAAAACCTGAGTAGAGAATTAATGAAGCTTGTATCAAGACTGACGGAACGGAACAAGGCGACCCGCCTCCAGTTTGCTACCCAAAACATCACAAGGGATTGGTCAAAGGTAAGGCGATCTTGCTCATATGCTGCTCCGTGGCCCCAATTATCCCAAACGCTTCAGGTGATCTGGAGCGACAAAAAAAAGTTCAACCTGGACGGGCCGGATGGTGGAAGAGGTTACTGGCGTGATCTACGGGAGCCATCGCGTGTCTTATCCCGACGCAACTTCGGTGGTGGATCGCTCATGGTTTGGGGTGCATTCTAAGAATCTGGTCAACTCGAGCTTGCATTCGTTTCGTGCCGTATGGACTCCGAGGACTACCAGAAGGTTCTAGAGGATCGTCTTCTGCCGTTTATCCGAAGGCATCGACGCCAGGCCTTCACTTTTATGCACGACAACGCTGCTATCCATGCTAGTCGGTCGACGTCAGCATGGCTTGCAAGGAGCAAAATAGAGTTTCTCCGTTGGCCTGCGTATCCACCTGATCTCAATCCTACGAAGAACTTCTGGGCCATCATTGTGCACAAGATTTACAGCGACGCTAATCAGTACGCCACAATCAACGAGCTGAAGAAGTCGATCGCCAACGCCTGTGTATCAGTGGAACCCACCGTGATCAAAAATCTGGTCCAAAGCATGCCGAAGCGATTAGTTGAAGTTATTTTGAAACAAGGAGGACCGGCAAATTACTAGATCGCTGATTTTTGTTGGTTGTCGTAATAAAACTTTGATTTTATTTAGTGGACCTATAGTTTTGAAACGGGTGTTTTTCAAACTTCGAGCTCTTAAAATTCGTACCAAATCTGAAATCGCGTCTACGGTTCTTCATAGAGGTTTTCGAGGGCGCTGATTTCGTAGGTGACCACTGCAGAACATTCGAGTTAGAGCGGAACACAAAAACTACGGAATTCGTAGGTGGACCGATAGATATGAAACGCAGTGTATATCCTCAGTGTGTGGCCTTTGAAACGAGTGTGGTACGAACTTATTCGGCGTGCGTTTCTGTATCTACGCGTTCCTCGAGGCTTGGAAAATTGAGAACAATGTATTGGCTACCTACCTTAAATAGGGGCTTCCGGAGAAACTCTATGCGTGAATTGATCTCGTCGGGGCGGGACCGCGCGTTAGCTACGTCACTCGAGAGTCCGCGTTGTCGATCGAGTTTCTTCGTCTAGTTTCCAAGTGCGCTGCCCTTGCTGCACTACTAAATCATTACTCACGTCGTTTACTTTCGACATTATTCCTTTGTATACAATTTCGTATTGGTTTTTGTTTACATAATTTTTAAAAAATTTATATGAAATGTAATTGTTTGGAGTAAATGTTTAATATTGATCATGCATTATGATGAATTCCGAACACCTTTTATGGTCTATTCCTTTGTCTGAACTTCTCTCTCAAATGATAGAGAGAAAAATGTGCAGAAGTTTGGAGCGTGGAATCGTTTCTCAAATCCTGGGTCCGGCATTTTCACGAAAAAGCTTCTGACAAGGGAACCACAATTAGTCATAGTGACCATTCCAAATGAAATGTACTTTTCTAGAACCATTTTCGGACGAGAAGTCCGAATATGCCCATCGCAGCTGCCTAGACCCACTCTGAAAAAAGTTATAGGCATTTTTTCTCCGATTTTCGTACTTATTGTACCCTCCAAAAAGAACATTATTTTTACGAAAATCCGGAAACTGACCTCATAATCGTATTCAGCGTCCAAAATTTCCCCACTAAGCAAAGTTAGGTTGAAGGAACATTTTCCAAACTTTGCTCAGACTAACAGCGTTTTGGACTTGTACGGATTTTCGGTTGGGCGTTTATTTATACCAATCAGAGGGCTCTCGAAGCGTTTCAGAAAAATATTCCAGATTTGACAAAAACATTCGCTCTGGGGGATTATTTGGGGCGCTGATCACGAATCTGAGACTCATTTATCGATTTTCCGAAGTTTTCGACTGTATTCGTTCACATATTCCCATCGGGGGAGAATTTGATGGCAAATTGTGACTTTTGACGATTTCTGGAATGTAACGACAAATGTGGCTCAAATCGTTCTTCTGGGGGTTATTTGAAGTGCTGAACACGAATCTGATGTCGGTTTATCGACTTTGGCAGCTTACGGTAGATTACGGTGGGTATACGGTAGTTTGGTCAAAGTCTCAGATTTGTCTCAAAGTTTCTATGTGGGGGTTATTTGGGGTGCAGAATACGAATTTGATGTTCATTCGTCGATTATCGGAATATTGAGGTAGGTTTTGTCTCCTAAATGGCATGTTACCTGCCGTAACCTGCAGTAAACCTTAAAATTTGGGCAAGCAAACCCCAGATTCGTGTTCAGCATCCCAGAATACCCCTACCTACACGTTTTTATAATAGCAGAATCCGGAGAAAAATTTCAAAACACCCTAAAATTCCCATGGGGTACTTCGTCCCCTACCTTGCCGCGAAGCTTTAAAAAACGCTCATAACTTTTTTCAGAGTGGGTCTAGGCAGCTGCGATGGGCATATTCGGACTTTTCGTCCGAAAATGTTTCTGGAAAAGTACATTTCATTTGGAATGGTCACTATGACTTATTGTGGTTCCCTTGTGAGTACTCAGCATCGGCATCCGACCCTGCCTTCTCAGATGTAAACGTGAAATGAGTTCTACTAAAATCTGTCCGAATGGGACTATACGCCCAAGCGGTCGGCCTGCGTGTGGACTCTGGGAGTTTTGACCGAGAAGTAGTCTTGCCATGTGCTTGCCGTTAAATAGCCGCGAATAGCCGGCTAGCCGCGTAATAGCCGCGAAATAGTCGCTAAACAGTGCTCGCCGCGAAATAGCTGAAAACTAGTGCTCTCCAGGTAAGTATTCGACGCTTTCCAGAGGTATGATTCAGTTGTCAACATCCACGTGGGTTCAATTACCCAAGTTTGAAGCACTTTCACCTTGCTGAGCCACTGGAGAGGCACCCGTCGCCATCCGAGGTCGCCAGACCTATGGCGACCTCGGATGGCGGCTCGGTGAGCTGGCGACGGGTGCCTCTTAAGGTGCGTTCCAAGAATGCTCCCAGGACGCCGTGGGAAGACAAATAGCCTTTCCATGGACAATGTTGCTTTCCATGACTACGGATCATAACCGTAGATTGCTTCCACGCGGCCGTGGCTACGTTTCCATGGAAGCTTTTTCCCATGGAGATGTTCTTGGAACGCACCCCTGGTTACTTTTGGTTACTTCTCGCTATTTCTTGTCCTTTTTATGAAAATCCTAGAAATAGCCGAGAACTAGCACACCGTGAGCCGCTGCGGAGCCTGGTGGCCAATTCCTCGGCTATTTCGGGGCTATTTCTCGGCCAAAGCTCTCAAAGAGGAGCCGTCGCAAAGGCATCATTTCGAATGAGTCCTCTCACGGCTGCAAAAGTTGATTGGAATCTTATTCTTCACCGGCCAAGTTTTCTCGCTAATCGATGTTCAGCTTCGAAAAATGCCTTCGCGACAGCGGTTAGACACGCACGCCATGCCTGGGTAGCAAATGTGCTGTCAATTTCGGCAACTTCGATGGTTTTGCTAAACTGATCTCGCGGTTGATCCCGCCCTTGCATTTTGTGTCAATCAGGAATTCCCATGATTCATCGAGCGTCCTTCCTTCGTCTGTTTTCCGCTCTCCCGATGCCTCTACCACTCGCTCTGCACTCGCACGCGGCGGAACCGTGGAAATCCTGTTTTGACGCACACTGTATGCATCTTTTTGAGACCCAGTATTTGGTTCACTTCTATATCTATTGAGGGCAGTGTGCACGATCATCCTATTTGCTGACATTATTTGCTGAAACGATCGCTTGCTTACCGAGAGGGGACGAGGTGACGACGATTGGTAAAAACTCGCCAGAAGAGCAGGGGATCAGGTGCTCTCACTCCATCCCATTGCTCTCAGATGACCTGATCGCTGAGATGATGAGGTCGCTCATGTGCTCGTCCACTGAAAATTTCGATCCTCGGTTGATTTCCTGGCCGCTTTCCTTGTTTTCAAACATAGTCAATACTTTTTCAAAGTGTACTGCCTTCACTCGAGAGTGCACATGTTTGCCGCCCCGAGTAAAGGGTCGTTTATACTTTCGCCGCCGAGCGGCGCGGCGAAAAGCTTTTCTATAGATCGCGTCGCGCCGCGTGGTCGATTTGGTTGAAATGCACACCGCCGCGCCGCTCCGTGGCAGAAGTATAAACGACCCCTAAGGCGTTATTCATACTTCCGCCGCCGAGCGGCGCGGCACAGTGCATTTCTGTAATATAGATCACGCGGCTACGATCGATATCATGGGATTTCACTTCGCCCCGTTACTCGGCAGTGGAAGTATATACCATCTCTAGACTCGGAACGCTGCTCCGGTCATCTCAGCGATGTTTCCGCGCTTCAATTACTCTCCCGATTTTCGAAGGGGGGAGGGGGAAGCCAGGGTTGGTGTTCTAATTGCGCGGCGGCACGGAAACGTGGGCGTGGCCAATTGCGATGGCCAAGCGGCCCCTCCCTGCTGCGACATTGTATATAATATACCATGTACCAAACGAGTCAGCGGTCGTAGAGTCCAAAGAAGCAGAGCTGACTCTGCGTCTCTGATGAGCGTGCAACGCACGCAAATCATGTATGCGACGCAGCATCTGTCTTACCGTAATTCAAAAAAGACAAAACTCAAAGATTTTTTCACGTACTCAATTCTTTTTTCGCATTTTTCACTATTCCTATCAGAGTTCTTGTTCAACATGCTCATGATACTTTTTTTTTGGTTCAAGTAGTCCACTTAACGAGGCAGGTAGTGGCAGACAATTGGTGCATTTCATTTTATTTTTGGATTACGGTAAGACATACATAAAGTGTGTCCGAATGAGACTGGCCGCCCACGCGGCTGCCGTTTTATCGAGCGGCCCTCTCTAGGGCCTTTTCCTTGACGAGCCTTCTAACCGCTGCAAATAACTGCCTGGTTTATTACTCACTATTTGCCTAGCATTCCTGCTTATTGATTCACATGTTCAAAAAATGCCGTTGTGGTTGCCGCCCGACACGCACGCCCACCGCGTGGGAGGACAGTCTTATTCGGACAGACTTCACTCTGCATCACTTATGTACGTGATTTGCGTACGTTGCGCGCTCGTCAGAGACGCAGAGGGAACGCTGCTTCTCTGGGCTCTGCGATCGCTGACTCGTTTGGAGCAAAGTGTACAAAGCTATTGATTTCCATATAAACAGTTGATAATTTATGTTGAATGTGTTACTCTTGTCTTGTTTTCTTTTTCTAAAACTTCTGAATTAGATGCCGATCACCTGATAGAATTCGTTTCAGTTAAACGATCGAGGGAGTCTACCCCACCCCCTGGAAGGAAGATGACCGACGATGCAGACGTCAGTACAGCTAACAGTGAGTTTTTCCTTTGATTTTTCGCGTATTTACTTTCTCTAATGGGAAAGCATGGGACAGGAGAATTTTCGATCAGCTCTATTCGCGAAAATTTTGTGTAGATAGGACATTTCGAATCTGGCCTTCTTGTGTGCGAAAATCTCCTCTGAATAGATTCGAAAGCGTACCTAACGTTTGTCACGTAGGTACATCCTTGCGTGCTAATTGTAGGCCATGAACTAATCAGATAGTGTGCGGATGTAAACATTACATCAGAAGTCATCCCACACTGCAATTGAACACTAACGGAAGTTGATGATGAAAGGCAGGCGTTTATGAACTTTAAGGTCGATTTTAGGGTCGATACGGTTATAGTTGTGACGTTATGGCAAGGACATTAAATAGGTAACAGTGGAGCAGACATTCTCTATAGATATGTACGCTCATGCGATGCACATAAACGACACTGAAACAACAATGTACAGTCTTTCTTCCACAAAGTAAACCGGGTTGATGAGACTACTCAGACGATTCTGTGGTTGTAAGCCAGCACAATAGGCAGCTTTCACCTCGACGAGAGTAGCGACGGCAGCGCAAGGAGACGACATGCTGCTCGGGGAGCACGTGCTGTCCTTGTGCTGCCCTCGTCCTCCATTCGTCGCCTCAGCTGCCGCTCTCTGTTGTGATCAGCGCAGTGTGGTAACAATGCTCAAACTGCAGTTGTGTAGCTACGAGCACATCCATAATTAGCATGGAGAATACTCATCTTTTAGACCGTGCGCGTATGAACTACTCCTTAATGAGGTAAATAGAGTGTATGGGAACACTCACCTATGACCGGCCTGAAGCACGACGCCACCGCCCGCGCTCCATCTGGCTCACTTTCTGGGAGATAGGATGTACAGCATGAGGGGACAGAATCTACAACTAAGCAGATTGAGACCAACCAATAAAGCGTGGTAAAAGAGAATAGTGACAGAAACACCAACACCTCTGCAAGGAGCACCTATATATTTATATTAGGTCTAGAAGTTAATTTCCGCGTTTTTGTTGTTATTGATATTTTGTAAAAAATAAAATTATTTTTATATAACGAATTTTATGTTATAATGCTCACTGTATTATCAGCTTTCTATTGATATATAACTTGCTTCACGTACCTTATAAAAAAAGTATTATTTTAGTTTCAGAATATGTCAACTTTTGTGCCGGAAAAACGCCATTTGCGGGAAGCTCTCCTTTTCCTTTTTCATCTCAAGAAGAAAGCCACTGACGCGCACCAAATGCTTGCCCAAGCTTACGGGGATGCTGCTCCATCCATAAGAACCTGCCAAGAATGGTTTCAGCGTTTCAAATCGGGTGATTTTGACGTTAAGGACAAAGATCGACCAGGACAGCCAAAAAGTTCGAAGACGAAGAACTTCAGGCTTTGTTGGATCAAGGTTCGGCTCAAACGCAAGAACAGCTCGCGGCATCTCTCGGCGTCACCCAAAAAGCAATTTCTATTCGATTGAAGGCAATGGGGAAGATTCAAAAGGAAGGAAAATGGATCCCCTATGAGCTCTCAGAACGCAACAAAGAGCAGAGAAAAACAACTTCACAAATCTTGTTGGACCGATTCCAAAGAAAGTCTTTTTACACCGCATCATAACTGGCGATGAAAAGTGGGTGTACTACGACAATCCGAAGCGAAGAAAATCGTGGGTTAGTCCTGGTGAAACAACAACTTCGACCGCAAAACCAAACATCCACGGGAAGAAGGTCTTACTGTGCATATGGTGGGATCAACGCGGTATACTGTACTATGAACTTCTTCAACCTGGCGAAACAGTTACTGCGAATCGCTATCAACATCAACTAGCGCAATTGCGGCATGAAATCGAAGCAAAGAGACCAGAATGGGCGAGTCGACACGAAAAAGTCATATTGCTTCATGATAACGCTCGACCTCATGTTGCTCGAACGGTAAAGGATACGCTAAAAGAGTTCAAATGGGAAGTCTTACCGTACCCGCCGTACTCTCCAGACATCGCCCCGTCGGATTATCACCTTTTCCGGTCAATGGCGCATGGTCTAGCGGAGCAGCGCTTTCAAGATCGTCAAGATGTCAAAAAATGGCTCGATGAATGGGTGGAGGCCAAACCAGAAAAATTTTATTATGATGGAATCCATAAGTTACCCAAACTCTGGGAAATGGTTGTTATTAATGACGGAAATTATTTTGAATAAAAATTTTGTTTAAGTATGTCCAGTTTTCAATAGTGTAAAAAGCGTAAAAAAACGCGGAAATTAACTTCTAGACCTAATATTTGTATTTACGCCTATGGCGCTATTCACTTTCCTCAACGCCAGCGCGTCACGCGCGGGCGTGGCTTGGAGTATGAATAGTTTCTAAGTGCTGAGAAGACTAGGAATCCTCAAGGGGCGTCGCTATGGCTCGCTCTTGGTAATGCTCGTTCTGCCCTGAACTCGGATGTCGCAGGCAGTTAGAGCACTGCTAATGATGTTCTGAAAGATCGGCTACTGAGAATTTCTTATACCCTGTAGATCAAAGCTGTTATCCGACACTTCAGTAGAATTTCTCTCGTAACAATACGCCATTTGATTTCATTTTCACGCGGATTTCTAGTAGTCAGAAGTGCAGGAAACCTGTAAATTGAAGGCTGCTTTCACGGTTGAGGAATCTGTGCACCACTTTTTTTGGCGGAGACATAAGATTTGGGTCATTCTAGGAAAATAGAGCAGGAATATGCTATAAAAAACGGCAGGAAACTTGGTAAAATCGCGTGGATCCACCGCAACGGCCCGCCTGCATCACATATGATAGTTGTCCATTCATGGGAACATTTGCCGATACTTCATGTTTTGGGAGGCCCTAGCCTTCAAACATGCATCCTACATTGTGGCTTATGACGCCCGGAAAATCATGTTTTATTTGTCATATGTTTGCATAGCATGGCCTCTTTATTCAGCGAATTTGTCAAAAAGGCCCCTAAAACCCTTCATCTGTAAGGGAAAACCAGTTCAAATGCACTGGAAAATGGATTTGAAGTCCCCGCCAAAATAGCTTTGTAAGTTTTTCTGCATTTTGAGACCTGGTTACAGCCATTTTTTTGAAAAAGTGCTAGATGATCGACCCAGAAGTGAAAGATGGTCGACCCCACACCAGTTTTCAGGTGGCCATAACTTTTAAGGGCAGTATCCACGATTAAAACCGTTTCGTAGTTTTCGATGTTTTTGAGCATGTGCTTCCACGAAGTAGAGGTTAGTAGGAAAAAGCTTTTACAAGACTCTCAAAATACTAGAGAAAAACTTTTCAAAGAAACCTCCGAAATATTTAATCACGCCTGTTTGGTGTGTTCCGGGTGACTGCGGACAAAGCGTCAAACTTAACGCCGAAAATGGTTCCACACTTCAAAATTCTTAGGTCAGTGACTTTGTTATCTGTTTTTTGTACCGAAAACAATTTTAAAATAAGAAGGACCAATGCTTTGTTTCTTTGCGAACACTGCCTTGAAGGGGCGCATTTATAGGGCCTGAAGTTCCGTGAATTGTTTGTACAGAAAATTTGGAAAGTGATTTCCAGCGCGCACAATACCTTTAAAGGCAGCAGACACGCTCAAAAATGATATCAATTTTATGGAATAAACTGAAGGTCTGAAGCTGTTAGTATTCAGAAATAACGAAAAAGACGAAAACAAATCGACGGAAATTAAGATATAACGGTACGTTCTATATTGGCCCAGAAATGGACGAGTTGTACGGCACTGGCTGAAATAGCGGAACTAGCAACAAATTTGTTGGGATAACGACGCTAATGTACTCGTACGGCCCTTTCTGGAACGCTTACACCATTAGAAGCCTAAGAAGTAATCTAAAGAGGCCGCAATCGAGCATTGAATACCTGTATGGAGGGACGGAGCCCGTATCGATGGGCGGGGAAAGGATGATTTTGTGACTCAATACGGCTCAAATACGGTAATTTGGACTCGTTTTTAACGCTTCCAACTTCGTGAGGGCTCTTCTAGGGCCTGCACGACCCCACTAATGTAGTTATCTCAACAACTTTTTCGAGCGTGTCTGCTGCCTTTAAAAGCCGTATTGGGCTATTTGAGGCTAGTCTTTAGCCGTTTTTTCGAGGTTGTAGTTGCCATGAGCCTCGCACCTTTCAATATCCGATAGAAACTCAGAGACGGTTTCAATAGTGGATACCGCCTTCAATCAAACGAATACCCTAGTTGTGAAATTTCTTTCTTCGGAGTCTAAGCAAAGTTTCGATTCATATTCTGAGGTGAGTCGAGCTCGGAAACTGAGTCATTCTCTGTGGATCATTCGCGAAACATTATGACGCATTCAATGCGTACCGAAAAAAAGCTGGCCAAAGTCGTTCTTAAAGTCTTTTCCTCTGTAGTCTCTGTGTACATTGTACCCCGTTTCTTCCATAAGTTTTTGGAAGTTTGGCAATAAATCAAAAAAAAACTTGGGCGGCAGTCGAAGAGAAGGATTTTGACGACCTTTGTCGCATTTGGACCTTTACCCCACTCTCTTATGTATTATACGACATTACCCTCACAATGAAGCCATTTCCTATTCACCTCGCGCTCTGTTTTGAAGGCTGTGTCTGCGGCAAAAATAGATGTCCGTTTTTTTGGCAAAAGGCAAGGCGACTTTGGGTGCCTTTGAAAATGGTAAGGATGGAAGTACGACGAAAAACGGCCAGTAAGTAGGTGAGGATCCCTAGCACTAGCGGACCCATTGGATCACCTCGCCCACGTCATATAACAGATGTCCTGCATTCGTCTCATCAGAGGAACAGTTGCCGAATTCTTAATATTTTTCAGCATGAGCAATGGCTCATCTTATTTTCGAAGAGTTTTCGGCACAACGAATAGAAAACAAAGTGGCTTACCTAAAAATTTTGAATAGTAAGACCATTTTCAACATCTGGATTGTTCGAAGTACACAGTCCCCGAAAGACACCAAACAGGAGTACTTAAATATTTCAGAGATTTTTGACAATTTTTTTCTTCGATATTTGAGTGTTTTGCGGGGACTTTTTCCTATTGTTCTTTTTTTCGTGGACTTGCCTACTCAAACGCATCGAAAACAAGAATACGGTTTTTATCTGAAACACAGCCTTTAATAATTCTCGAACTCTAAACTGGATCCTATAATCGTCTTCAGCGCTCGAAATAATTTTTTTTCGATTGTTCCAAAACCAAAAAAAAAAACCAAATTTCGATTTCCGGTCCCCCAAAAACCCATATAACTCCCAGAGCTCGAAAAAATTACCCGCTGGAACTACGTTCGGTATGAGGTGTTTTTCTAGTTTTTGAGCAATGTTGTTGGGCTACGGTACGGTAACTTCATTTACCCTCCTTTAATTATCGCCGATAACTCCGTTCAAAGAAACAGAGCGCAAATATGTAGAAAGGTACTGTGCTTCTTTGGACCAAATTCCGGTCCGCAATTGCGTCTAGACACGCTTTGCGGCCGCACGCGCTCGAGTAAGTCGAGTTTCCAGCGCCAAAGCCGACTCGATGTGGCTTTGTTATACAGTTTTCTCCAATTGTTACTGGTTTCCAGTTTCCAAAACCCGACTATAATCAACAGATCGGCTGCTGCGGCGCTGGAAACTCTTCCGATTCGGAAGCGCGCGGCCGCGAAGCGTGTCGAGACACGGTTGCGGACCGGAATATGGCCCAGAGAAGCACAGTAAATTCGGATTTTTCGTCGATATTTGATCCCAAAAACCTGCATTAAGTTCAGAATGGCCATTTTTTCCCAAGTGAACATCCTTGTCGGTAGTCTCATGTTGATCATTTGGAAAATATTTACAGAAAAATCTTTTTTCCCTGAAAAGTTCTCATGCATTTGTGTTTACGAATGTGTTTACGTTTTAATCAGGAAATTTAGTTTTTTTTTCCTTTTCGGCGTCTCCACATGCATACTTATGTATTTATAAACCGTTTTTCTCCTTATTTTTCTTTCAATCATTTTTTTTATTCGAACAAAAATCATCAGTGCGGTTGGTCATTATTGAAATCTCATAGGTCAATTGTACTTCTCGAGTTTTCCACTTTTGATCTGATAAACACGACGAATCGACACAGTCAATCGCTTCTGTCCGTCGATTCAGAAACGTTCTATCACTCTTGCAACCTTTTCGACGGATTTTATACATTCTTAAGATGCTGTGCCGTTTTTTCGCTGTGCCGCTGGTGCCTGGGGGTTCTCCGTAAATTTATTTTCCCACAGGATGTCCAGAGTTTTTCTTTATCGCAAGTAAACATCAAAATTTCCAATCCGAAAAATTTATAATACACGTACCGTTCTTATCGGAATTCAGACGGTTCTCGGCCCCAAACCGCACCGAACAGGAATCGGAGCCGCCTGACAGGGCCCAGAAAGCAACAGCAGTGGCCCGGACAGCAACAGGAGCCGACTCGCAGATTGGGAACACGAGCCAAACTGTCAGGCGGCGCGAGGCCCATAATCGCCTGAGAACGAACAACCGTTGCGCACTTATGGACAGCCGCTGTTGCCGCAGGAATCTCAAAGATAATTGTGGTCTCTGAGAGTTTTGGCCGAGAAATAGCCCGCTAGGCTCCTTAGCGGCTCTTGGTGGGCTATACGACGGCGGTGTCGACATCTGAATCATGTCTCAAGAATGCGTCGAATACTTCCTTGAAGAGCATTACTTCTCGGTCATTTCGCGGCTATTTTGCGGCGAGCATTATTTGGCGGCTTTTTCGCGGATATTTCGCTATGACCTGCTATTTCCCGGCTATTTCTGGGCTACTGCGCGAAAAGCGGGCACTTCGCGGCTAAACCTCGGCCACTTCTCGGCCAAAACTCTTAGAGTAGAATACATTCTAGAACAGACTGATTTTTCATTTTCTGAGAGGGCTAATCGAACTGTTCATGTATTCGAAAGCTGGCACCGGCTGAATTTCATCCGATCAAAAAAGGTCGACTTCGATTAACAACTAATTTTTCTAGTTGATTGTCCAGGAATATAAATTTTCGACAAGTTGGAGAGGTCACCATTCGACATGGACATTTGACGCTAGGCTTCGGATGATTGATAAATTCGAATTTTGTATAATTAGAATGCCTCGAGTAAACGAATTTTCCGATTATATGTAACCTTTTTAGAATTATCCACAGACTGACTGAACTCTAATAAGGCGTTTTAAAAATTGCGGAAGCAATGAGTTTTTCGAGTAACGTGTTTTCAATTTTTCGAATGATTGCGTAAACTCGAAAACCTGTTCTCTACTCAACTCGAGTGAATATTCAGAAAATTAATATAATTTTCTGATGAAAATTTGAATTTTCGAACTATTCCCAATTAATTCATTTATATTTTTAACGTTTTTTTTCAGTGGCTGGATATCCGAAAGTCGTGAACCGGAATTCGCCGAATATTCGAAATATCAAAAATTTCAGTTTCTTGAATGAATCGCATATTCGAAAAAACGATTAAATTGGAAATTCTCGAATGAAATGAATATTCGAAGAGATTAGAAATGAAGATTCTCCGATGAATCGGATTTTTGAAATATTCCGATATTATTCCAATCATTATTGACTTCTGAGCCCAATCGCGATGGATAAAATTCGACAGATGAATCATTTCAAAATTATGGTTCTGAAATAGCGAAAAAGTCAATAACTCAGAAAAACTGGCTAGCCAAAGTATATCACATGCCACTTTTCACAAGGGAACCACAATAAGTCATAGTGACCATTCCAAATAAAATGTACTTTTCTAGGACCATTTTCGAGCGAAAAGTCCGAATATGCCCATCGCAGCTGCCTAGACCCACTCTGAAAAAGTTATGAGCGTTTTTTATCTGATTTTCGTACCTATTGCACGCTCCAAAAAGCGCATTATTTTTTCGGTAATTCTTGAAACAGACCCCATAATCGTGTTCAGCGCCCAAAACTACCCCACTAAGCGAAGTTTGGGTGAAGGAACATTTTCCAAACTTTGCACAGAGTAACAGCCTTTTGGACTTGTACGGTTTTTCGGTTGGGCGTTTATTTATATCAATAAGTACGGTTTTTCGGTTGGGCGTTTATTTATATCAATAAGAGGGCTCTCGAAGCGTTTTAGAAAAATATTCCAGATTTGACTAAAAATTCGTTCTGATGGGGTATTTGGGGTGCTGATCACGAATCTGAGGTTCATTTGTCGTTTTTCCGAAGTTTTCGACTAAATTTGTTCAAAGCTTATCACCGGCAGAGAAGATTGACGGCAAAATCAACTTTTGACGATTTCCGGAATGTGACGACAGATGTGGCTCAAATCGTTTCTGTGGGAGTTATCTGGAGTGCTCAACACGAATCTGATGTCATTTTATCGATTTTTGTCAGTTTACGGTAGATTACGGTGGGTATACGGTAGTTTGGTCCAAGTCTCAGATTTGTCTCAAAGTTTCTATGTGGGGGTTATTTAGGGTGCTGGATACGAATTCAATGTCCATTTGTCGATTATCGGAATATTGAGGTAGGTTTTGCCCTCTAAATGGCATGTTACCTACCGTAACGTGCAGTAAACCTCAAAATTTTGACAAGCGAACCACAGATTCGTGTTTAGCACCCCAGAGTACCCCTACGTACATGTTTTTAGCAGAATCCGGAGGAAAATTTTAAAACACCCTAAAAATTCCATGGGTGTACCTTGCCACGAGGCTTTAAAAAACGCTCATAACTTTTTTCTGAGTGGGTCTAGGCAGCTGCGATTTGCATATTCGAACTTTTCGTCCGAGAATGGTTCTAGAAAAGTACATTTCATTTGGAATGGTCACTATGACTTATTGTGATTCCCTTGTCAGCAACTCTGGGAGCAGTCTGACCTTCAAGGCCGATGTCTCCGTGGCGTTGCCTTCGACGCTTTCTGCGGTTTTCTGTGGTTTGGAGCAGTATTTTTTCAGTCAATTTCAGTTTTTGTCCTAAAAAACTTATAAATGTCGGGGTTTTCTACTGATAATGCAGCAATTCTTTCAAAATTTGATCGTCGGTTCAGTGCAGTATCCCAATCTTTGGCAAAAAAATAGATTTTTTTGAGATAAAGAGTATGAAAGTTGCTTTTTTTTCTTACATATCCACCACTCACATGGCTCAGCCTCCATGTGAGTTCTAGATGGGCTTCACTCAGTATGAGGTCTCCGCTAGGAATCGATTTTCACTCACCCCTTCCGTTTTTTCCTCTTCCTTGTCTCTGGGTGGCCAGCTATCTGACGGCCTCACATGCATTCCTCTGACAATTTTTTCGGGGATTTTTATAGTTTTTGCTTGAATTTGCGTTTTGAATAAGTTTTGTATTTTTTTATGCGGTTTCCTCTATTTTTATGCCTTCTTGATGATTTTCTGGTGATTTTCCTCAACTCGTAGGGTTTATACGACGCGAACCAGGGTTCAGAATCGTCATCTGGAAACCGTGGGTTATTGATGGGTTTGTTGTGATATTCTGCTGCGGACCCATTAAACATACCCTAGGTTTGCACTCGGGTGATGGATTTGAACCTAGAATATTATGTATATTTCATTCCAAAACGTTGCTCTCCCTTCTTCATGGTTTTTTTTTGTGAGTTTCACCAGGGTTGAGTGGACTTTTTCTAAATTTCTGATGGAATGATCAATCCAATGCCAGAAAGCGGGCCTAAACCATAGAATTTTAAGAAATTGAAATTCCGCTCATTCGTAATTTTCAGTATACTTTGTGTTCCGTTGCGACTAATTTTTCATTACGGTTTTAATGTCGTTTTGACATTTTTCCATGACTATGGGCATACCAATTGTTCGCAAACGATTGCGCAGCGGTGTAATTAGCGAGAGAGGTGGTGGAAGAGAGCAGCCAATGGTCAGCGAATGCCGTGACGCGACCGCTCGCCTAATCTCTATAGGTTGTGTACGAACTGTCTCCATTCCATCCTGATTGTCCCACTGAATGAACCGCAAAATCGTTTTTTTAGAGTTTTCTATTGTGATTCTCAATGTTGAAAATTTTTCTGATTTACAGAAGTTCTTGCAGGGCTGTTCTATTTTTGCCTCTTGGGAACGTTTGATTTTAAAATTTAATATTTTTTGCTTTCGACAAATTTTCTTTGACGTTTTGAACACTCGGTTAATATGTTTACACAAGGTGCTGAGTTGATCGCAAAACGCTTGGCTCCGGGCGAGATTGAAGATTTACCGAGAAGTTGAGTGAGAGCGGCGCTGGGGCTACGGTGGTGCAGTGCGATAAGGCGCTCCCCGGAAAGGGAATATGCTGGTTCAATCTCGCCCGGAGCCAAGCGTTTTGCGATCAACTCAGCACCTTGTGTAAACATACTATAACGTGCACTGCGACGTTGAACTGCAGTTACGGCAAAACCATCCAAAAATCGTGTAAGACTCGGTTAATAGTTGGCATCAGGGATGTGCGAAAATTTCCAAAAACGAGAGAGTGAAAAATGAAGATTCTCGTTCCGAGACCAATTTTTTTGTTGTGCAGATAGGCCATTTGGGAATCTTCCATTTTTCAAAACATTTAGGCTCTTTTCGGTATTGATTTTTCAAAAAAAAAAGAAAAATGACACAATTTCATTTTTGCTACCTAACTAACTGTATCGAAGCATTCTACAATTTTTGACCGAAAAACTTATCCTTTTTCGTTTTACTGTTCCGAAACTTTTTCTCACATCCCTGATAGGCATAAGAATTTTTTCTGTGCACCTTCGGTCTTGTTAGGCCTTCAACTCCAAACAAGATTTTCATCAAGATATGGTATATACTTCATTGTAGCGACAAATGTAGCGAGTACACGAAATCGCCTCGGTCCTGGAACAATTTACATTTTTTCTTCCGGTACTGCCAGAAATGTAATGCGAATTCTATCCGAGATTCAGATTTTCGATAGTTTTGAGATCGGACACCATTGGTCTCCTACCATTTTTCAACCTTTTGGGTATTTCATTGATTCCTCGTGAATTCAGACTTCGAAAAATCGAGAAAAAAAGAGAATTTTTAGGGAGCAGTTTTTAAGACAGAAGTTCTTGAAGGGCTACATGCATTGCAGTGTCGTCACACCTGCCCACCCTGAAGCCGTGTAATACATTTGCACTATGAGATCATAGATGTTCGAAAAGTGGTTGGTCTCCAAGGAACGTGCTTGGGGGCCGCGTGCATACCGAAAAATTGTATCTTATTTTTGAATTTTTTTCTGCAAGTAGGCTGACACAGAAAACCTCCACTTTTTGGACGAAAAGCTCTTTGAAAACCCTCTAAAAACATTCAATTTTTGGCCCATTTCTATCATATTATGCATGCATGGTGGAACAAAATTTGCAACCTAGAAAATGGTTTTGCGCAATGGGCTTTCTAGGTAAAGTGTGTCCGAATGAGACTGTCCGCCCTCGCGGTCGGCGTGCGTGTCGAACAGGCGTTGCGGAGGCATTTTTCAAATTTGTAAATCGATAAGAATGATTCTAAGAGGGATACTCAATAATGTCGTGGTCAGCTATCTGCAGTCGTGGTGTAGAGGCTCATCCGAAAAATTCGACGGCCGTTCGACACGCAACGCAGGCGGACCGCGTGGACGAACACTCTTATTCGGGAAGACTTTAGGTGGATTTCTTCCACGTCACTCCATCGAACTTGTTGAATCTTTCAATCGCCTATCAGGAGTATTAGACGTATACTGATTAACATACCAGCCAGCTGTTTGCAGCTGTGTGGAGATTCGTCCAAACAACTGCCTTCCCAACGACCGCTCGACACACACGCCGGCCGCGTGAGCCGCCGTCTGATTCGGACACACCTTATGTCTCTGCCTTGACTGTATTCAGCAGGAACATCTCCAAACTGCGTTTGTCAACGCAACTTACTATAATCACTTCTTCCGGTTTTCCTTGTCTTTTACTCGTAATTTACGCATTTATTTATTCCACTTTTTCATGTTTAGAATGATAAGGCGCATCTTTTAACAGGCTCAAAATCCGCAGAAAAGGCAGGAAAAAAAGCGCTCAACGCCCACGAAACCTATGGCTTCATGCGGTTGAAGTTGAAGGCAGCCTACACGCTCGAAAATCTTGTTGAGATAGCGACGTTACTAGGGTCTTATGGCTCAAAATAGAACGCTACGCCGCTGGAAGCGTCGAAAAAGAGTCAAAACTACTCTATTGGAGCCATATCGAATCAAAAAACCTGGCGGTCTCCGCCCATCCGCTTTACAGTCTCTACCCTCCCCCCCCCCCCCAATACAAACTCGTCCAATTTGGACGTTCTAACGCGGTCACTTTGTCTAGTTTTTGAAAATTTTACGATTTAAGGCGCTATTCATACTCTTCAACGACTGCGCGGCACGCGCGTGACGCACGCTCCTCCATGGCGTAACGACTTTCTCATCACTTTCACTATTAATTCATCATCAATTTCATTTCAATTCATGATAATTAATTCCAGTACTATCCTCTGCTATCGTAATGTTGAACGCATGCGAAGACTTCGTTTGCTCAGAAAAGTTAAGGCCTTTTTTTCCGCTCCGTCATGGTGTCGCCGCTGAAGTACATATTCATAGTCTCCGCAAGCGCGTGACACGCGTGACGCGCGTATAAACTATTCATACTTCAACGCCACGCCCGAGCGTCACGTGCGTGCCGCGCTTGCGTTGAGGAGGATGAATAACGCCTAAGCGTTCTTGTGCAGGCCGTAAAAGCCTATTAGCTTTCCATTCTCCGGTGTAACTCGTCCACTTTCAGTCCATAACAACAACAATTGTTTCTATTTTTCCCTCTAGTTTTCGTCAATTTTTTTATTGTTTCTCATACGAACAGCTCCAAACCTTCGATTCATGTCATAAAATCGAAACCATTTTCGAATGTGTATGCTGCCTTCAACTAATCTCCGGCTAGCCGCAGAATGACGCCTGAGGGCTTTTCTTGGGATTCCCGGAGAAGCACTTTTCAAAATCCTTAAGCGTCTGCTCTGCCTCATTTCGGTCCCCAATATGGTTTTGCTGGGGGTTTGGATGAGATGTTTCCCATTTTCGAAATTTTTTCGTGGGGTTAGCATTTAGATGGTGATGCAAAATAAATTTATGCAATATCCCATAGTTTCTTCCGATTTTGATTGGGGACAGATTGAATCAGCCCGCACTTTTTCTGAAAACCACATATTTCTGAAGATTATAGAGACCATATCTTCTTATCTCGTTGATCGTGCTCTTGTTCGCTCGAAAAACTGCTCTCTAAGCTAAGACCATTTTTTTCCTATTTCCCAAACTGTTCTGTGATGTTTGACTAAACTCTGATTTCTGACTGAAGTGTTCTCCACCGACACAATGCATATTCGCAACATCAGTTGTTTGATCAGCTGTCCTGGTGAGGGAATTTGACGCATATCCTGACACTTTCCCTTGGACTTGCTCTCTAGGATTGATACACAAAATACATATGCAGACACCTATTTACTTTGGGGAATCTTCGTCGAAGAGATTCGAAACTCGACTATTTCTTGTTAATTTTCCGATTTCGAATATCTCACATTTGGCACAGGTTGCCGATTTTCCGCTGTGACTCGGAAAATAATCTTCTACTCACACTTTTTTAAGGCCCTCATTTAATATGAGGCACCTAAGGGCATCTGAAGTCTATTTCCGCAGAATAACAGCTTTTGAGGTTTGAGGTCATTGGTCCCCTAAAGAAGTGTATGACATATACTTGGGCAAAACTGTAAAAATTTTCGAATTTCGAATTTTCGAATATATTCGAAAAACTGATTTTTCGAATTTCAAATTTTCGAGTATATTCGAAAATTAAAATTTTCGAATAATTCTATCGAATTTTCGAATATTTTTTTCTATTTTTAGGGTAAATTTTCTCAACAAATTAATGGTAGTCCGATTTCAAAAATTAATTTTGTGCTGTCATTTACTGTGACTATCACTTTGTAGAAATATTCATCGGCCTACCACAATGTTAGGCGCTATTCATAGGGCACGCGCGGGCGTAGCGTTGATGTATTAATTGCCCCTGACGCTTCGCCCACGCGCCACGCGCGTGACCCCCGCTTCACCATGGTGGCGGCCGTAACAACTGTTTCGTAATTTTCGTTATTAATCCGTCTTCAATTTCATTTCTTTATTAATATTTAATTTTAGTGCTATCTTCTGCTACTATCATAGTGATCGCATGTACAGATTTTGCTTGCTCAGCAAAGTTGGGACCAATTTTAATCCGCTCCGCCATAGCGTCGCCGCTGGAGTATCCATAGTCTCCGCAGGCGCGTCACGCGCGTTTAGCACAAGACGCTTGGCTTCATGCAAGACGTGACCACCACTGTCCATTTCCGGAGGAGCGCCTTTCCGCACCCAAGCGCCGAGACCCTAGCGTCGCTCTCAAGACCTTCTGTTACGCCACGGCGGGGCCTACGCAAATTTGCTGCCGCCGAGCTTGCACCACTTGAGGTCGGAGGCAGGGCTGAGCACTCGAGCTTGAAACCCCTACGCCCTTTTGCCGCCGCGTGAAATGCCGCTTATGAGTTACAATGAAGCCAGTGTTTTGGATTACTAGAAGATTAGCCGGAAGTTGGTAACTACCTTCTTCCAACATGATAATGCTGGCGAAATCGATTCGCGATCTGAACTTGGAACGAGACAGTAAAGCGTGGCAGCTCTACCGGTTTTAACGATCGAGAACGTTTGCTTCGCCACCACCACGTTTTATCATTTTTCTCAAAGAGCGGCGTTGGACGCGGCAGCAAAGGTATGAAAAGGGCGTTAGGCCAATGGTATAGTTCTGCGACAGGAGGTCGCGGCGCTCTGCACAGCAACAGCGGCCGCCTCTCGTCCTTTAAATCTTTCGCTGTCGCAGTGCGCTGCAGAGTGACAGTGACAGTGGCAACGACAGGCATAGGCACATTTGCAGTATGCCAGCCCTCCACGACACGTCGCTGCGACGGACACGCGACAACTGTTCCTACGACGACCAGTGCCATTGCTCCGATGCTGGTTCCGAATTTCCGCTAAATGCTATGACTGTCGCTCATTGCAGCGAAAAAGCTATACCATTGACCTTAGGCGACGTTTAAACTCCCGCCGCCGAGAGGCGCGGCGTAGTGCGATCCTCTAAGGGGTCGTTTATATTCTCGCCGCCGAGCGGCGCGGCACAGTGCATTTCTGTAATATTGATCACGCGGCGCTGCACGATCGATAGAGGGTTGCACTTCGCCGCGCCGCTTGGCGGCGGAAGTGTAAACGAGTTATTTCAAGTAACTGTTTCTCTGGAACGGAGAGTTTTGAAAGCTGAAACCCCGGTACTGTCCATATCTGTCTGACAGCTACATAATAAATGCGAAAACGAGAGAAAAATGGTTTGCGTTGGCTGGCCGTTCCAGCCAGCCTATCCCACCGATTGAGCACCTTGTACAGAGACGCAATATTTCACACGATCCAAGCGTGTGAGAACCCCAAATCGGGCCTGGTGTGAATAGGCCAAGTTGGTGCTTTGAAAGAGTGTGCTTGAAAAAGTTGATCAGAAAAAAAAAGAACTTCCAATGAAATGACGATTGTGCATTTCGATTATTCGAATTTCAAAAATTCGAATATTTATTTATTTATTATTTATTAGAATGCACGCTAAGGTGCGTCGAAAAAAAAACAATATGTATAACAAACAAATCAAACAAATGCAGTGTCGAGAACAGAAACATAAAAGTAATTAATATACAACCAGATTGATTAAAAAAGAAGCTTAAAGCAAACTAAGCTTCTCGCCCGCAAAAACAGTGCTTCTATTTGAAAGATCTGACGTTTTGATTATAAGCTCGTCGAAAATCAGTGACCATTCCCTTATAGAAAAGATTGTGTTGAGTAAGATCCGTAGCAGCCAACAGTTTTGGGGTTCTAAAAGGGATGGCTAATTGAGAAAATAAATAGAAACAAATAGAGCAATCGAGATTTATTTTTCTGTTACTTTTCAAGCAGCATGAATGAGAGCTTTCGTTGACACTCTCGTTAACATCACTTCCGCCCAAGCAGAGGGTTTGACCAGATTTTGACCATTGAGCAGCTGTCTGTAGGATAACCCTACCGAGATCCAGCGCAACTGGTAGGAGACCATTCACGAGCGGATGCGGAGGCACCTCTTTGATCTAAATACGAACTCATGGCACTGACTCGGGGGTGCCTACAGTATAAGCTATCACACTGGTCAAAATGGTCATGGCGGATTGACGTGACACGAGAACATGAACGATAACCTCATTCATCGCACAGAAGCACAGCACTGCTGAAAAGGGCTCTGATGTAGACCTGCATTCGAAATTCAACCATTGAAACTGTTGCTGAGGCATCTTTTGGATAAGGATAGAATTGAGTGTAATGGTTTTGGAATGCCCGCATAGCATTGGCTACTGGAAGGATAATGGACTGCGGAGGGAAAAATTAGGTATTCAAACCATGGCTCACGAATATCCTACTTGAACAATAGCAGACCTTGAATTCATTAGAAACACGTTTTTTTCAGTTTGGAGGGCACCATAGAATCATACTTCAGTAAATACAAAAGGCACATAACAACATAAGCCATACAGGGCTAAAAATCAAGAAAATCCACGAAGTGTCATAATCAACGAATATGCCTTTAAAAATATTCGAATTTCGAATATTATTCGAAAGTCTGATTTTGAAATATTCGAATCTCGAATACTATTCGAAAGTCTGTTTTCGAATTATTTGAATTTCGAATGTTATTCGAAAACCAAAATTTTCGAGTTTCGAATTTTGAATGATTCGACATTCGAAAAATCATTCGAATATTTTTCGAGTAATATAATTCGGTCCGAAGCATAGTATGACAGCTTCTACACTCAATACCAAGCAAAGCGTATAGGTTTGACACGATCAATCGAGTGGTTGGTTGGAATCAGCATCAAGTTCTCATTCTGTTTTATTTACTCATGGTTTGTTCTCAAGCAAGGCAAAAGGAACAGCATGGAATGCTGAATTGCGCAAATATGCGTCTACTTTAGCTGATTCATTTTTTGGGATAGTTTTAGTTTTGTAAGTTTACAGGTTTTCTTTGGTTTCAGTTTTTTCCTTTGTTCAAATTCACCTCACCTCTTTAAAATCATTCACTTTTATTTAGTTATTTATTTTGCAGTTTTTTTACTTGTTTTTTTTTAATTTTTTTACTTAGTTTGTTTGTTTTTTTTAGATTTTTTCTACATTCAAAATTTTTTTTTATTCTTAGAGACTTCAAAAATGAATTTCCATCATAATTCGTATATTTATATATTCTTAGACTATATAATCATTGCTTTGTTTGAAGTATGGTTTCATGAACATCATTAAGTTATAACTTTACTGTATCTATACTATACTATGCGTATTACACATACTGATCACATACTCTCAATGTCTCTATGCCTTTTAAACCTTCAGCTAAAAAATCAATAATAATAGTAATACTAGTAGCAATGAAAACGTCAAGAATAAAAACACTATTCTTCTGCTTTCCATATAAGACGTTTTAGCTGTGAAACGTTCTAGCTCTACAATACCAACCATAATCTTTGTCCAGAAGCGCGTCACTGATGCGAAATCACCCTTAAAGCAGTGTTTTCGCTCGGAGTGGACACTTTCACAAAATTTAGATTTCAAAAAAAAACTAAATTTGTAGAAATACGAATTGAAAGTTCCAAAAAAATCAATAAACTAGAAAAAGCTGAGTCGCACATTCCAGAATATCTTTATGTCCCACTTCTCACTCACTCGATGGTTTTTGTCAGCCCTATACGCCTTGTTTGAGAATGAGCCGTGTGTTGATCAAAAGAAATAGCACTGGATGCTGATTTTAAATGAGTCTTGAAGTTTGAAAAATTTCGCTTTCAAGGTCTTCGGATTATGATCCGAAGACCAAAATAAGGCGATTTCCGCGTTTTTTTTTGGCTTTTTTGACAAAAAATAGGGTGGTTGTTGTATTTTGAACGAAAAGGAAACAGGGGTGCCGGCGTCGAGTTTGGAGAAGATAAATTATGGTCCACTTAGCCCTGAAAACTCCTTCGGCGGTTTTTCATGCAATTTCTTTGGTGAAGCGAAATTATCTGGTAAGGAAAATGCGAATTATTTATTCTCTTCCCTTTTCTGGAATGATTTCACGGTTGATCACTCTTAAAGAGGAGATAGCCTGTTTAGGAATTGTACGCTTGGATGGGGACGTCCTTGGATCACATCACCAGTTAGTCAGCTGATTAGAGATCATTGAGACGAATAACATCAACGAAGATTTTCGTTGACAAGGTCGGTTAGAGTTCGGGGTAGACATCATTGCATCATATTGCTGAAAGCCCGTCAAAGAGCTTTTTTTTTCTTAACGAAACCACTATCGTATATGTATAGCGTGCGGTATTTGCCTTGGTTTATGGCTTGGGATTGTTTTTTGACTTATTTTTTCTCCATCCTGACAGCTATGAAAAATAACTGAGTTTGAATTCTTGTAGCGCATATTTCAAATTTTTTTGTCAGATTGTAGGGTTTGGGCTCAATTTCTTTACTTCGTGAGTATACTTCGGACCGAATTATATTATTCGAATGATTTTTCGAATTTCGAATCATTCAAAATTTGAAATTCGAAAATTTGGGTTTTCGAATAATATTCGGAATTCGAATATTCCGGAAACGGGCTTTCGAATACTATTCGAAATTCGAATACTCCATAAAAGCGGTTTCGAATAATATTCAAAATTTGAATATTTCGAAAACAGACTTTCGATTAGTACTCGAAATTCGAATATTTCAGAAACAGACTCTCGAATAATACTCGAAATTTGAATATTTTAAAGAGCATATTCGAATTTTCGAATTTCGAATATTCGAAATGCACGATCATCATTTCATTGGTTCTTTTTTTAATGATCAACCTTTGAAAGCACACTTTATCAAAACACCATCTTAGCCTATTCATCCCACGACCGATTTGGGGTTCTCACACGCTTGGATCGTGTGAAAGATTGCGACACTGTACAAGGTGCTCCATCGGTGAGAAAGGCTGGCTTGATCGGCCAGCCAACGCAACCTCCCGCTCCAGAAAAACAGTTACTTGAAATTCGGACGGGAGCGATTGAGCTCACTAATCTACAACGACTACTCTAGAAGCATTAGTATGGAGGGGTCTTCGGGGCTGGAGAGGTTTGGTTTCGCTCAGACCCTGTGAATTACGATTTACGAATTACGAGGAATTTGAAAAGTTACGATTTACGAAATTACAAAATTCAGTTACGCACAGCCCTGCGCGTGAGGCGCGGCACGATTGATATTATAGTATCGCACTACGCCGCGCCTCTCGGCGACGGGGAGTATAAACGTCGCCTTAGGTCAGTGGTATACATTGTAGCTGCCATCATGGCATTTAGCACAAATGCGGGACCAGCATCGAAGCAATGGCACTGATCGTCGTAGGAACAGTTGTCGCGTGTCCGTCGCAGCGACGTGTCGTAGAGGGCTGACATACTGCAAATGTGCCTATGTCTGTCGTTGCCACTGTCGCTGTTGCTGTGCAGAGCGACGCGACCTCGTGTCGCAAAACTATACCACTGGCTTAACGCCCTTCTCATACCTTTGCTGCCGCGTCAAATACCGCTCCTTAAGAAAAATGATAAAACGCGGCAAATGGGGCGAAGAAAGCGTTCTCAATCGTTACTACCGCCATGGCAGCGTTTGTGGAAAGTGGAGAGGAGCTAGTAGCCAACTTCCGGCTAACTTTCTAGTAATCTAAAACACTGGCTCCATTGCCGCTCATAAACGGCATTTTCGGAGGTGGCAGAAGAGCGTAAGGGTTTCAAGCTCGAGTGCAGGCTCGGCGGCAACAAATTTGCCTAGGCCGCGCTGTGGCATAGTAGGAGGTCTTGAGAGCGGCGCTAGGGTCTCAGCGCTTGGCTGCGATAAGGCGCTTTCCCGGAAAGGGACCGTGGAGGTCAAGTCTTGCCTGAAGCCAAGTGTCTTGTGCTAAACGCGCGTAACGCGCTTGCGGAGACTATGAATAATCCAGCGGCGACGCTGTGGCGGGCCGGTTTGAAATGGGTCCTAATTTGCCGAGCAAGCAAAATGTGTTCATGCGATCACTATCATAGTAGCAGAAGATAGCACCTAAATTAACTAATATTAAACAAAATGAGATTGAAGACGGATTAATAATGAAAATGACGAAAAAGTTGTTACGGCCGCCACCATGATAGAGCGGGCGTCGAGCGCGTGGCGCGCGGGCGAGGCGGTCAGGCTATTAATACATCAACGCCACGCCCGTGCGTCACGCGCGTGTCGTATGAAAAGCGCCTAACATTGTGGTAGGCCGATGAATTTTTTCTACAAAGTGATAGTCACAGTAAATGACAGGTAAAAAGTAATTCTTTAAAACGGACTATTATTTGTGAATTCCAGAAAATTTATTCGAAAAATAGAAAAGATTATTCGACAAATCGAAAAAATTATTCGAAAATTCGAGAATTTTGGTTTTCGAATATACTCGAAAATTCGAAAATCGAAAAATCAGTTTTTCGAGTATATTCGAAAATCCGAGATTCGAAAAATACCATTTTCGAGTTTATTCGAAAATTTGAAATTCGAGAAATTTGATTTTCGAATATATTCGAAAATTTGAAATTCGAAAAAAAGTGATTTTCAAATTTATTCGAAAATTTGAAATTCGATAAATTTGATTTTTGAATATATTCGAGAATTCGAAATTCGAAAATCTTTACAGTTTTGCCCAAGTATATAGGATACTCTTTCTTATGCGCAGGTTGCCTTCAATCCGGTCTTCCATTATATCAATCTGAAGATGGCTTTAACAAATATGACCCAATTAAACAATCCCAGCTACTTTTCAAGCAAAGTGGTGCGAAGTTGTTCACCAATTCAATGAATTCCTGCGATATCAACAAAAGAATATGTTGAAAATTCGATTCAGAAATCTTCTAAAGTTAGGCTATGACGTCATCGTGGGTTGTTTGCTTTTGTTTTTGTACGTCATGTGTCCTAATTGGGGAAGAACACTGCCCATTAGCCGGCCCAGCTTCTCTACACACCTCTTAGAGTATTTGCTTTCGTATCCGAGTCAACCTGCCACCAGATCTTATTTCTGCTTGATACACTTGCTGATCAAAATTTTTTTCATTCAATCTAAAGATGCTTTGAAGACAGTGTTCACGATAATCTGAAGTTTCAAGATTATTAGCTAACACAATTTCTTGGTCCACGGGTAGAACAGAAATCACGAAGAAATTGGAAAAAAACGCGCCAGAAGTACATGAATAGCTGCTTTCTCACATCGCTTCTTTATCTCGGAGGAACTGTTTGTTGTGACAATCAAATATTTTGTGGACCCGTTCTTTGCAATTCTCTACTCTCTATTGCTCCTTGCTTTTTTTCGGACCCTTACTAATACTGTTTTGCCTAAAATATTCCTCCATTTCTGATTAGCCCCATTTTATACCGGTGACAACCACGATGAACATGTTCATCCAACCGGACAACTAGTCCATGTTATGAAATAATGTCACTGACATACGACGTTTTAATGCGTTTCTCGCCGTTTCTTGGTAGTTTTGGTAATTCTCTACTTGGAGGCCAACGCTTTCTTTTATGCGAAAAACTCGGGGGCGAAAATCATGTTAAAGCCTTTAAAGGCAGTGTTTACCAAGATTTTCTTTCCCGAGTTTTCTACTCAAAACAATGCGTTGACCACCAAGTGTTACTAAAATTACGGAGAAACGCACTAAAACGTCTTATTTCGGTGACATTATTCTCTAGCCTGGACTAGTTTTCTGGTTGGATGAACATGTTCGTGGTGGTTGTCACCGGTGTTAAAATACAAAATGGAAGAATATTTTATGCAAAACAGTATTAGTAAGGTTCTGAAAAAAGAACGGAGCAATAGAGAATAGAGAGTTGCAAAAGACGGGTCCACAAAAATTGAATTGTCACAACAAACAGTTCCTGTGAGAGTATAGAGACGGAGTGAAAGTAAAGTATTTTGTGTCCTTCTGGTGCATTTTTGTTGATTTCGTCGTCATTTCAGTTCTATCCAGGGCCTAACAATCGATTTAGCGATTAATCTAAAAATCGAAGATTAACGTGAACACTGCCTCTATGTGGGAAGTTTGAAAACGAAAATCGTCGTTAATACGCCTCTGATACATACTAACCCGGACGTGGCTTTACTCAAAACGATCTCGACACTGTCAGACTTTTTTCACAATTTTCAGTCTGAACTCCACCCTCTGGTGATCTTTTGTGACTCTTTGATGACTGAGTTCAAAATGAAACTCATTCCGTACCCGGGTGGCGTGCCAATTTGTCGAAACTTTTTTGGCGCTGTCGCATGGATGCAAAGCGATTTGAAATATGTATGTACGGAAACTTCGGAGGACGACCATATGCCAAAAAAACGACTGTCCTTTTCTGTTGGCACGTCTAGTCTGACTAACCACCCACGTGGGCGGCATTTGCACGTGCCTCGATTGCGTGGGGTTTCGTATCTACTTGGAGGGGATAGTGAATTCTTCGGGGCGGGGGGAAGGCGGGGGGGGGGGGGTAAAGGTCAAGTACATGAAGCTTGCCAGAATGTATTTGATGTGCAGTATCAGTTTTAAAGCTAATTGTCGGGAATAACTCATAAGGACACTTGGACAAAAAAGTCATATGAAATGAAATATGTGTTCTTACGGACATCCGTCGCTGCGGAATTGTCCAGAGAGCGGAGTCTCGAGACGCTTTGCAGCCGCACGCGCTTGGGTCGGTCGAGTTTCCAGCGCCAAAGCAGCTCGAGATGGCTTTCTTATTCAGTTTCCCCTATTTTCTAAAGTTTGCTGTCTCTGAAACCCAGCCAGAGTCATCAGATCGGCGGCTGCTGCACTGGAATCGAGTCCGACTCGAGAGCGTGTGGTCGCGAAGCGTGTCGAGACGCACTTGCGGACCAGAATTTGGCCACGAGAAGCACAATATAATCGTTTTAAAGGCTTATCGGATAGGTAAGGGTACCCACCAGAAATTTTTTTGGGTGATTGGTAGGTACCCTACCCAAAAATTTCGGATTTGGCTCGAGATTTGTTTCGAGGGTATCTTCATTTTGCTGAACAAGAATGTGGGTCCGTTTATCGATATTACGGGTTTTACTGTAGATCACTTTTTTAAATATTCATTTATTATTTATTGAAACGCCCAATTGCGGTAGATATATGTATGCAGTATAGTTTATAGTTGTACACGATCGAAATTTTTGAAAGATTTTCCGAAATTTTTTCGTTCTGTTTCGTTCGTTCGAAAATTCGTCGAACGAAATTTTTTTCAGATTCCGTTCGTTCGAGATTTCGTCGAACGAATTTTTTTTCAAATTTCGGTCGGTCGAAATTTTTTTCGAACGAAAATTTTTCAAATTCCGTTCGTTCGAAATCCGATTTTCCGAAATTTTTTTGAAATTCGTTCGTTCGAAATACTTTCGAAAATTTCGAAAAAAGTTCGAAATTCTTGACGAATTTCGAAAAAAATACGGAAATTCAAAAAAAAAATCTGAATTGTGATTAGTTTCGAATTTCGCTCGCTCGTCCTCCGAAATTTCGAAAGTTTTTCAAAATTTGTTCGTTCGAAATTTTTTTTGAACGAGATTTTTTTCAATTTTCGTTCGTTCGAAAATTTTCCAAACGAAAATGTTCCGATTTTCGTTCGTTCGAAATTTTTCGAACGCAAATCTTTCAATTTTCGTTCATTCGAAATCCGATTTTTCGAAATTTTTTCGAACGAAATTCTTCTCAAAATTTCGTGCGGTCGAAAAATTTTTCGAACGAAAATTTTTTCAATTTTCGTCCGTTCGAAAAATTTTCGAACGAAACAATTTCGATTTTCGTTCGTTCGACATTTTTTTCGAAATTGTACAAATATAAATAGAATGTAGTGCCATTCAGCTAATATATTCTACCTTAATATTTTGAAAATCTACAAATGGACGTCAAATTCGTGTTCTCCACCCCCAAGTTATCCCAACAGATAAGTTTTAAGCCATATCTGAGATTTTGAACAAACTACCGTATACCCACCATAAGCTACCTTAACATTTCGAAAATCGATAATCGATCGTCAGATTTCTCTTCAGTACACCAAATGGATATTACGGAGAAGTTTTGAGCCGAATATGTAATATGTAGCATTTAGAAAGTCACCGAAAGACTCATTCTCAGAAAAATGAAAACAAGTTACTTGTAATATGAGAGGCGAAAACAAGTTACTTGTAACATATCTGAGCCGATGTAAGTTACGTGCGACTTATCTCAGGTTTTTTTTTTCATTTAAAGGCAGTGTTCACGATAATCTTCGATTTCGAGATTAATAGCTGAATCGATTGTTTGGCCCCCGGGTAGAACATAAATGACGAAGGAATCGAGAAAAACGCACCAGAAGGTCACGAAATCCTTTACTCTCACCCCACCTCTTTACTCTCACAGGAACTGTTCGTTGTGACAATGCAATCATTTGTGGGCCCGTCCTTTACAATTATTTGCTTTCTGTGGCTCCGTTTTTTTCTTCGGACCCTAACTAGTACTATTTTGCATGGAATATTCTCCCATTTTCGGCTGATCCCATTTTTCACCGGTGACAACCACCGCGAACATGTTCATACAACTGGACAACTGGTCCAGGCCAGAGATTAATGTCACTGAAATATGACGTTTTAGTGCGTTTCTCGTCGTTTCTTCGTAATTTCTGTAACACTCGGTGGCCAACGCTTTGTTTTGAGTGGAAAACTCGGGAACAAAAATCATCGTGAACACTGCCTTTAAGTAATACGTAGTATATCGGTGGGATACTGCGCGCCCTACGCCGCCGATATGTTACATGTAACTTAAATGACTTGAGTTGAGTCGCAAGTAACTTACATCAGGTTAGATATGTTACAAGTAAGTTGTTTCAATTTTCTGAGAGTATACTGCGTGCAATGCGCCTCTGATATGTTACATGTAAGTTAAATGGCACAATATAAGTCGCAAGTAACTCAAGTCGGCCAACAAGATATTTCCAAGGCTGATGGGGGGTCAGCCTTACGACTGGCGTTGCTGTTGGTTCAGTTACCCGAGTTCGAGGCACTTGACCTCACATCAGCAGGGAAGACCCTGCACAGCATATTTTTGCGTAGTGTTTGGTCTGGGACACGCCCTCTGCGTCGCGTGTCGTCTGCGTCACGTGATGGCCACACATAGTGAAAATTCAAATGCAACTTACATGTAACATAAGTGTAACTTACATGTAATACAAATTTAAGTTACATGTAATATAAATGTAAGTTACTTGAGACATTCAAGCAAGTTACATTTATATTACAAGTAACTTGTTCAGAAAAATCAAAACAAGTTACTTGTTATATAAATGTAACTTACTTGAATGTCTCAAGTAACTTACGTTTATATTACATGTAACATACATTTATATTACATGTAGCTTAAATTTATATTGCATGTAAGTTACACTTATGTTAAAAGTAATTTACATTTATATTTTCACAATGGGTGGCCATCACGTGACGCAGACGACACGCGACGCAGAGAGTGTGTCCCAGACCACACACTACGCAATAAATCTTGTGCGGGGCCTTCCCTGCTGGTGTGGGGTCAAGTACCTCAAACTTGGGTAATTGAACCAACAGCAACGCCAGTCGTAAGGCTGACCCCGCGAGTGCGTCGTACATCTCCCTTGGAAATATCTTCTCGGCCGATTTAAGTTACTTGCGACTTATAATGTGCCATTTAAGTTACATGTAACATATCGGAGGCGCACTCTCAAAAAAAATGAAAACAAGTTACTTGTAACATAAAAGGCCGAAAACAAGTTACTTGTAACATATCTCAGCCAATGTAAGTTACTTGCGACTTATCTCAGTTCATTTAACTTACATGTAACATATCGGCGGAATACTGCGTGCGGCGCGCCTCCGATATGTTACATGTAACTTAAATGACTTGAGATAAGTCGCAAGTAACTTACATCAGCTTTGATATGTTACAAGTAACTTGTTTTCAAGTTCTGAGAGGATACTGCGTGCAGTGCGCCTCCGATATGTTACATGTAACTTAAATGGCACAATATAAGTCGCAAGTAACCTAAATCGGTCAAGAAGATATTTCCAATGTTATTTTACGACGCACTCGCGGGGTCAGGCTTATGACTGGTGTTGCTGTTGGTTCAATTACCCAAGTTTGAGGTACTTGACCCCACTCCAGCAGGAAAGGCCTTCATAGCATTTTTTTTGCGTGGTGTGTGGTCTGGGACGCGACCTTTGCGTCGCGTGTCGTCTGCGTCAAGTGATGGCCACCCATTGTGAAAATTCAAATGTTGGTTTCATGTAACATAAGTGTAACTTACATGTAACATAAATTTTAGTTACATGTAATATAAATGTATGTTACATGTAATATAAATGTAAGTTGCTTGAGACATTCAAGTAACTTACATTTATATTACAAGTAACTTGTTTTGATTTTTCTGAGCTGCACTCAGTGTCCTCTCAGAAATCGAAAACAAGTTATTTGTAACATATCCGAGCCAATGTAAGTTACTTGCGACTTATCTCAGGTCATTTAAGATATATGTAACATATCGGAGGCGCACCGCATGCAGTATCTCGCCGATATGTTACATGTAACTTAAATGACTTGAGATAAGTCGCAAGTAACTTACCTCGGCTCAGTTATGTTACAAGTAACTTGTTTTCAGCCTTTTATTTTAGAAGTAACTTGTTTTCATTTTTCTGGGTATAACTCTGTTCACAGATCCGTTCCGCTGCTACGGAGGAAAATTCGAGTTCTATGGCCGAAAATGCTTCCAGGAAACTATCTCCTTCTGAATGACCACTTTGTTCAAGTGTCCTTCCATTGTATGTTCCACGGACAGGTACAGGGGAGATCTGGATTCCGATTTTATCTAAAATTCGAATTTTTCCTTGCGAATCTCTTCTGAATCGCCCAATATTCTTACCAATCCTATGAATAACCACATATCCAATAAGTAGTACACATAGGGTGGAATGCGAAGCGTTTCCGGCTAGAACGATGCCCTATAAACACATCGGTTCCGTCACCAAGCACGACGTTGTCATGGAAAAATGGACTTTCGGAACTGCGTTCAATGCTCGGGGGGGGGGAGGTAAGTACGTCTGAGCATGGGACCGACAGAATGCGTTAGTTCTTCCTCTTTAGTCCCTACTTCCTCTCTTCTACTACAAGGTTTCACTACGTGTGTTTTCTGTCCCATATCACCTCTTTAGAGGGATTCCCCCATGTCACCTTCTCGGTCACGCGAAGTTCTGTCCGGGACAGCTGTTTTTGCCATGCGCTGTTCTTCGTTGTTCAGATAACACATTCCTCTGCATGGAATTATGGGAATACGAGAATGATCTCTGATTTGATGGTACGGATGCTGGTCACGATCTGAATTGATCTTTTGGGCTGGGAATTTTTCATTATTCCGAATTGTCTAGTATTTGAAAGTTGTGCTGATAGAAACTTTTGGTTAGTCTTGGTTAGTCACAAATCAGAAAAATAACTTCGCCGCTCATTCCACTTGTCAGATCGATTGGACAGCGTTTCAAGTTTAGAGTTCAGCTACATATTACACATTAATGGTCAGCCGTCTAAGACGACTACACAAGGTTTTCCTGTCAGATCTAGTTTGGTAAATGGACAAGGCGCGAGTAAAGCGGGTGGAGCGTGATCGTATTGTGGACGCGGCTTAGCCAGGCCCCTTACTTACTTGACACTTGATGGCCCGTCGTCAGCCGGCGATCGTCTCAGCGGCGGGCACACGTCTCTGATTGTTTCGAGGCACACGTTCGTTTCGGTTGCTTTCTGGAGCTGCCATCTTCCATGTCGTCCGATTTTGCGCGATCTATAACCAGTTCGTGTTAGGTGTGTTCAGGTGTTTGAAGGCATCGCTCCATCTTGTTGAGGGACGACCGAGGTTTCGCTTGATGTCCCGCGGGTACCAGAGGTTTACGCGATTTGTCCAGCGATCATCGATCGGTTCTTCTTTAAACGTGACCGGCCCACCGGTGTTTTGCGGCTGCCATGTAAGTGACAGCGTCCCGAATTCCTGACTGTTGGCGGAGATCGGTGCTGCGGAGGTGCTGGTTTATTTGCTCTCGACGGTTCGTCCCCAACAGAGTTCGTTCGAGGGCTCGTTGCGCCCGTGTTATCAGAATTGCAGAAGACTTGTTGGAAGCTCAGGTTTCAGCTCCATAGCGGGGAGGACGGTGGAGTCAAAGAGGTGCGCACGGATTTTTTTTTGTCGGAGACAAGGTGAGCTGCTTTCCTTATGTTGGACATCGCAGCCCATGCAGCGCTTCTTCTTCGGCTGACTTCGGCCCTCAAATCGTTGTCCATGGTCACGAGGCGCCCGAGGTAGACGTACTTTTCCGTATAAGGAAGGGGAACTCCGTCTAGTGTAATCGGTGCTGGGTCTGCCCATCTGTTCCTCATGACTTCTGTCTTGCTGCGATTCATCGTCAACCCGATTCTGCGGCCAGCTGCGTCCAGTTCATCCACCTTCTGTTGAAGTTCGGTTTGATTGTTGCTGACCAGAACGATGTCATCGGCGAAGCGGAGTTTTGAGAGTTTCCTGCCGTCTATGGGAATACCCCTGTCGTTTCAATCTAGATCAATCATGGCGTGATGGAGAGCAGTAGTGAACAGCTTTGGTGAGTTGGTGTCACATTGGCGGACTCCTTTTCCAAGCGGCACCGTCAGCTCCTTGTGGAACATCTTGATCTTCGTAGATCTGCCCGTGTTGCACTCCTCTAGCATGTTGGTGTAGATCGGGTCCACGCCGGCACGGAGTAGAGTGTTCCAAACTGCGTTCAGTTCGACACTGTCAAATGCTTTGACATAATCGATGAAGCACACTAGGAGCGGTTGCTTGTACTCTCGTGTCTTTTCAACTAGTTGAGTCACCGTGTGGATGTGATCCATACAGCAGTATCCGCGACGAAAACCGGCCTGTTCCACGGGCTGGAACTCATCCAACGTGCTTTCCAGTCTGTTCAGCAAAAAAAAATTTAGCCAGGCCCCACTAGAATTAAATGAGTAGGTAGACATTAATTCACTGATATTCGGTCAACACACTGCGACCTGAAGTGTCCTGACCGTCAGTAATGGCTGGAGCAGTGATTGAAATCGGATTGTTCACGCGCAACGTTGTGCGGACCCTATACAAATCCGCAGATCTTCACAAGCCCGATGGAAATCAAATGTTTTCTGTCTATGCGAGCCTCACTCATGCCTAGACCTTTATCTCCATTCAATTGGCAGCAGAACTGCTGAGTTGTAGGATGCTGCTCTAGGACAAAGTTGTGAGGTTCAGAACCGCTTGTTATCGGTTCTCCTGGCTTAGGCCAGGATCATACTTTCCGCGACCGACGACGGCGATAGTGCATATGAGGCATATCAACTTTCGATCGATACTGATGGTAAACATTGCTTTCGCGTCGCTCGTCGCAGGAAGTATGATCACAACCTTTTAGAGTGCACCCGCTATAAAACCTCAAGACCTGCAGCGACCCTTCTGTTTCTTGTGCACCCTTGGATCAACCCTGACAAGCGTGATTCTGCCGGCTTACTGCCTCAAAGCGCAAACCGGTTAGCCGGGTCGAATGAAACAATGAGGCGAGTTGTGGGCCACGGTTCACATTAACCTCAGAAATGTCGCAAACTGGTTGGAAGGACCTGCGTACCGACTTTGCTTTGAGGTATCAGCGATCTCGACATCGTGGTAGTTTCACAAAGGTAGTTGATCTGACGCACTGCACCGTCCTGACAGTGCCACCCCATATGAGAAGTTCCTGATGCTGTACCTCAGAGATTTTCGTGCACAAAGTTTGGTGGGAGAAGTCGACTTCCAATGCATCCCTAAGTCGAGAATTCACACATCCAATGTCCGACAGCATAATCGATTTTTGAGCTTTTTTTCAACTTTTCTATCCCCAAGAACTCCTTCAGTCATCGTACTTCGTATCAATGAGCAAAGTGTTTGCCCAAGTAGGCTGACCACTCTTCGCTTTTGAGATTTCTGCCGTCTAAGCAGTAAATGTTCACGAATCTTGGCCACTATCACGTTTTGTTTTTGATTTCTTCCCTATTCGTGACTATTCAGAACTGTATTGCCTACAAAAAAAGGTTCAATGACAAATACGCCCTGCACCCTATCAGTTTGCACACAACCAATGTTTCGATTTCTAGCCGTTTAACATTCCCATTTGATAACGTCCTTCATTGACGCTGTGGAAAAACGGATAGTTGCATATTCTTGCGCTCCACACATTATGAGGTTTCACCTTTTCCTAGAATACACTCCTCTATAAGAGAAGTATTAACCCATTGATTTTTATTTTTGTCCGTTATCTTTACCTGTCACTTTTCCCCAGCCTTCTGGTGCACCTGCACTTGTTAATACACAATTATGAATAATATTGTGCTTGAGAGTTTGGGTTGTGGCCTCACTACACAGAAATTAAGGAGTTGTCCGCCCTTCTGCAGTTGGATTTCCACCCGGGACCCCTTCGCTTGTATGGAATATCTGGGCGCTTCGAACTGCAAAGGACCGGTCAGTTCCCCCATTCTTGTGCACTTGAACCACAATCCAGGGAGTATGACCGAACGTAAGCGTTTCTTGCAAAAGAACGATGCTCTGGGCAGTATATGTTACTGTGTCATCATGCTACCTTTGAAAAACCGATGATACAGTAGCATATACTGCCAAGAGCATCGTTCTTCCGGGGCAACTTGCCTGCAATATTTCTCGCGAACATTGCATTTAAACTAATCAGTTCCATGACAAGTTAAGAAAGTTGGTGGTTGGTGACCACTTTGGCATCCAGGGTACAACAAAAAAGCTATAAAATTTATATAATATAGAAACTACTAAACAAATAAAACAACGAAAATTGTGCCACGAGTCTGTGCAAAACTACAACCAAGGAAGCCTAGAGCACAGATTGGAGCCGCACAAGTGGGGAATGCTTAGTGAGAAACACACCTACTTACTCTGCACTGAGAAGTCCTACCGAGGACGGAGGGAGAGGCGGCACCTGTAGTTGAGGTGCGAGAAGAGAGGAATCCTTGTGGTCTAAAAAAATCGGTTCTCATACTGCACGAAGGGGTGGTCGTCTCATGGCGCCAGACTGTGAGGAGGGCGGGCAGATCAGTGGGAAAGGCTGTCACACCTATTGGTTGAGGCCACTTTTGCAATCATTAGCGCTGACTAGCCCTTCCCACTGATCTGCTCGCCCTTCTCACTATCTGGCGCCACAAGACGACCACCCTGCACGAAGGCGCCGATTTCGAAATGCGACGCGGCGCGGTGGGGTCGCACGATATCTCGCCATTGCGTGCTGTTTCACATCAGCGGTTACCTTTCATTCTAAGTCTTTACAGCAGCAGGACAGACATAACAATAATTTGAATGCTGCATACATATGACTCATAATTACATAAGATTGGACATTTTCGACGCCCAAAGAGGGCTCTCGCCTGAGGCGGTTGGCCCTTTGCCGACTGTTCGCAGCGAGAACGGTCGGCTCGTAGTTACCCGTGTCGAGGTTGACTTTCTTCTCTGCTAGTAGCAGTTTTTAGATAAACCGTTCTCGAGAAGACACTTGCGAGCCCACTTTCGACTGACCCTAAATGATCATAAAATGAATGAGTCTGGTAGTAGGACACCCTCGGAGAGGAACCTAGGTTCCTCTTCACATGAACTCACAACGCCAACTGACAACACAGTAATTCCAATGGTTGTCATGGAAAGAAGTGACTGGAGAAGAGACCTACACGAACCAACACATTCTCCATTATTCAATCGGCATCGTCATTGAGGACGGAGAGGCCTTGGTCAATTCGCTATTTGAGCGAGATTAGCGTCTCATCAACACTCTCTTACATGAGCATCGATGTGCATCGAAGGAGTATCCCGAGTTTATCAGAATTCCCATTGCGGACGTCTGAGAGCTGACTTTCCATTCACCCAAAGGGTTTCAGCTGTCGACAAGCGACGGCGTCGCGCTCAGCAGCTATCCAGTGCTGCCCGCTCAGATAGTAACACCGGGCGCACCGACGACGTCGAAAGGCCTCTCCTGGCTGATCGAGGGAACATGGTGATCAAAAGGCTGTAAGCGAAAGGCTCGCCTGGCTAATTGCGGGAGGATGTTAGGGTGCCGGTCGGACCGACGACAGCCATTGGAGTTCAGGCCGGTTCGCAGTCCCCTGCGGAGTTCACCGATCGGATTGCTGGCAACACTAAAACATTGCCTCCGTGCCGGGTTTATTCTAGGAGGATGGTGGTCGGATTGCGGGTGGGCGTTGTTCGGCTCGCCCTGCGGTCTCGATCCGACCGATGTTACTGTCTGAGTAGGAATGTTTGAGCTTACTTATCGCCCACGACGTTACCGGCTCAGATGGTATCAACGACCAATCGCGGTTACTGGCAGTAAGATCCCGGCCATGGGGTTTCCTATCAGGCTCAAGCAGTAGGGTGACATGCTTAGTTCCATGCTGAGAACGAGTGGAAAGTTGGGGAAGTTTAACTCTAATGTCGCATAGAAGGAGGTTTTGCCTTCCACAAGAATAGCCTGCGACGCACTTGCTGACGCATATAGTGCGCCATCACTTCAATGAAAGATGAGTTCACCTGCCTCTCAATTTTCCTAAAAATTTAGCAAAATAAAGTGCCCTGTAGCTTCCCAGCTACCAGCAAAGTTTAAGAGAATAGAAGTTACATCATATTGTCGTCCTCTGGAAATCCTGAGTAATCACCCTGTTTCTCGTCAGTCGAATCTGCACTTTACGCGCCCCTAACCGAAGATCGTTCGGCTGTTCTGCGCTTTCACTTCTACGTTGTACTGATCTTCCGCCGAGTCAGAGTGCAACAACATAACCACGCCATACATCAAATATTTGCAGCACCTAAAAAAATACTTCCCCTCTCTCTGCAAAAAGCAAGTTCTTTACTGAATGCAACCTTCATGTTGGATGTAATATGTGAAGTTAAGACTTCCTTCAGATGCGGTAGCTAACATTCAGCTTTATTTAATTGACATCCTTTAGCACCGAAGTCTGCTGTAAGATACAACATAACCCTACTCCACCTACGCAGTTTGCTTACCTTTGGGTAATACTATAACCACCGAAGTCTTAACTAATCCCACCCTGCATATATCTACACCTTTGCGTCAACTCTAACCCCATTTGTACGCCAATTTTGTGAAAAAGTCATCCAGACAAATTGGTTTGTTTTACCTGAACAGGTGTCCTGACTGTCAACTTGTTCACACTATCTGACCTGTTGCTGTCAGATACAATTCTAGTGGGTTCCCTTCACTTTTCGAAAAATCTTACTTGGACAGTGGAATGTTCCACTTACTCATCTTCAGCCTTTGGAGGTTGTCAGAAAGAGGGCGACGCCTTGTCCTTTCGCCGCCGGACAAAGTTATGAAGCCATCAGAGAAAAAAAGAACTTTCCAATTACAAAATTTCCCCAGTACCTCCACCTGAAAACTGTCGTAAATTGGTACCCTGACATGTGAGACAAATTTTAAAGGAAGGAATAGCAACTGAAGTGTCCACTGGCCAAAATAGTTGCCAAGGTGGATGCTCAGCATCATACGTTATGCTGAAATTTCAAGAGGTGCTAGCGTGTGATCTTCATGGGATCGTTGGCTATGTGGTCCGAGTCAGAGCGACCTTTAAGTGCCGTTCGGAGTGCCTGGGTGGCTTTTCGTTCTTTGAAAACTTCATAGAATGCACTTTCATGCAATCTGGAACATGTTTCTTTCCTTGTATTTCCCATAGAAAAAAGTCTCCATGTTCTTCACTAGCATTAAAGGCATCGTTCGCGGTGGAACCACTACCCCTTCTTTCTTCTCAATGGCTCAATTGAAACCACCTAAGAGGACTATCAACGCTTGTTGGGCCAGGAATGTCCCACTAGGAAGATATGGGGTTTCTTAATGTAAGCAACTCCACCAAATTTCACCAGTCATTTCCCCGTTTGGACAGAACGCCCTGCTATCGCGCGCTAAACACAGAACATCCCGTTGTTCGCTGGCGCGTCGTGGGATAAAAACGGTAGTCAGCAATGGCAAATCGACTTGACTGACTGACTCGCATTACATGAGCAAAACTTGACCTATGATCATGAAACACATGAGGAAGAAAAAAGAAAACTGAAATACAAATGAATTAATAAAAAGTCAACTCATTTGTTAAGGAATGCGGAGCCGTATCAGTCGAAAAACCTTTAACAGAAAGAAAGCAAGTAAAAATGTGGTTCAACATTGGTGTCTTGTAACATACAAACACCAGTCAGTGTGCACACCCACGCCGCTACGCGGCGTACTTCTGGGCATTTACCCATTGACACGAAAGCGCTCACTCTGCTTGGGCTCCATACTTGGGCAGTGGGTGTGAGGGCCGGGGAATCCACACAGAGTAAGAGGATAGTATATAGTAGGATAAAGAAGACAAAGATGTTTCTGAACAAAAAAGGAGAAATAAAAATGCTATCAAGGGTGTGCATAATCTCCAGAGTTTTTTTGGCATTACCTCAACTGCAGAGCATTTGAAGGCAAAATTTCGAAAGTCTTTGTAGCAGAAAACAAACAGAAACAGAGTGATACATGAGAGAAAAACTGAAAAGTCAGTGGAAACAATCAGCTGATTTCCCCTAATGCCGGTTTCTGTGCGGCGACCCGCCAAGAGACGAATTGAATCGTTCTTTATGCTTCAGCGGAACTACCCAACGGCGGATATGGCGCGAGTTTCAAGCAACTAATTAGTGTTTTTTTGTCAAAATTGATTTTTTTTACTGCTTGGGGTTTTCGACAGGGGTTTTCGCAGTTTTGGGCTACTACAGGCTACCACACTTACCCTATTCAACCCTGTCACCCCTATAATTGGTAGCGGTTGTGATTTTGTGCGGATGAGAAGGCCCCGATAGGTTTTGTTTTTCTCAGAAATGTTAAGATTTTTGCTGAACTTTCGTCGCAAAGTGTATGTTAACAGGTTGTGAACGTTCGGCTGTGTACTGAGATGGAGGAACACCAGGGCGTTTGTAGTTCTCCTAGGTTTATATGCACTTCTCAGCACAATTGTGATGAAAAACAGTGCACTAGAAGTGTCCTGGCCTGGAGATTTGTCCATTGTGTAACGAAGAACACTTTCGACATCACTGGTATGATGTTTGTCTCAATGAAATATGCGCTCTCGGCCAACTTCGAGAAGCAGAGCTCTTCGAAGGTGCCCCAGACTACACCCATAAACTTCCAATGACCCTATTAACGACGAAAGCGTCAACTTCACAGTGCACGTTTTACATCCGAGATCGGTGATTTAGGTATTCGTGGATTTTGCAAGCGCCGTATGCGCAGTCCTCGTGCACGGGAGGTGCAGACAACAATTATTTAAAGGCAGTGCTCGCGATGAAAAAGATGGTAGTTTTGTTGGCAGAAACGTAAGCTTCGGGTCTTTCTAAGGAGAGTAAGAAGGGAGGTACGACAAAAAACGGCCAGGACAAGGGTGAAAATCTGGTGAACAAGCCGGCCCATTGAATCACTCCGCCCATGTCATGTAACAGTCATCGCGAAAGATTCTGACATCCAAGCATTTGCATTGACCTGTCTTTATTTTCAAGAGTTTTCAGTTTAATATAAACAAAAAACAAAGTCACTTACCTGAGGATTTTTATGCGCAAAACCATTTCCGACGTTGGTTATGGCGCGTTGTCTATAGTATCCCAAAACACATCAAGCAGGCGTAATTACCGTATTCACTCTAATAGAAGTACACCTCTATTTGAAGTACACCTCTAATAGAAGTACACCCAAAAGGGAACGCTGAGTATTAGAAGTACACCCTCTATTTGAAGTACACCTCTACTAGAAGTACATATAAAATAGAGGTCTGAGTATTAGAAGTACATCCTCTATTTGAAGTACACCTCTTTTAGAAGTACACCTCTTTTCGGAGGGGACCCCCGGTACTAGGGTAAGTGATTGGCAACTCCAATGGCACAGTGAGAGAGACCAGTTTGCCCGAGATTTTTTTCAATAATGCGAGGTTCGAATATTCACAGAAAAAACTATCGGCCATCCCTTTCTTGGACAAAGATTGCCTGTATGGGACAACTTACGATCAAACCCCAGCGAACTTTAAATGACCAGGAAAAAACGCAGAGCTAAAGTTCGACATTGGTGTTATTCGCGGCGAATGAACGGAGTTTATTTAGGTTTTTTCCAAATATTTTTGCTAGATTGGGTTTTAGTCGATCAAAGTCGACCTGTTTTGACCCTAGACGTTGACTTTAGCGGTGCTTGAAAACCCAAGCTTCCCCAGCGTTACGGAGATTGGATCATTAACGTATAGAAATCGCTTATACGACGAGGAAATCAGAAACCACCAATTGTATACTTTACCTATAGTGGATTGTGGACGCAGAGAACTCGCTTTTGGAAAAGCTGTTGTCAGGTCGTTCAAGAACCGCGCTTTTCAATCGCTCTGGACGGCTCGAAAGGCGATCAGGTAAAGGCAGTAATCACAATAAATTTCACTTCCGATATCACCTAGGTTTACAGAAGGTCTGGTGCCCTGTATAGCAAGGCATGCTTAAAAACCACGCAAAAGACGCGTTTTCGAACCAAAGTAGGCCCGCTCTTGTTTACGTTGATTTTTGAGCGTGTAGGAATTGGCCGCTATGAAAGATGATGCTCATCAGTGCATTCAAGCGATCAGCTCACTTATCAGTACTTCCTTGACTTGATTATTCCTGTAATCTGAGTCTTCATTTGTTCACATCGAGGGGGCGGAAGTGGAGCACCGGGCGGTTCTGGGACACCAGAACTCTTGTTTGCAGCTGTTGTTTTGCCACTCCTGGCTCGTTTTTTACTGTTCTTTCGACACTGGGAGCCTAGGATCCTTCTCGCCTATCATTTCACTGTGGAAAGTCATCGAGACTGTTCATCGTGAACGCTGCCTTTAAATTGTTTTTAAGCATAACAAGTCGATGAAGCTCGTGTCAACAAAATCGAAAACGAATTTATACATTTTTTGGAAGAAATTAACTTGGGACTGGTGTGAATATCTGATATGTGGAAGCATCGATTCAATTGAGCCAAGTCTGAAATTTTAATAAATACAAGTTTTTGGTGTTATACTGGAATCTATAAAATGTGAAGAGGCTACCATTGGAAATTCAAAAGATTGCGCCGAATAATAGAAGAACACCCTCTATTAGAAGTACACCTCTAATAAAGGTACACCAAAGAGAGAGGGCTGAGAATTAGAAGTACAGCCTCTATTTGAAGTACACCTCTAATAGAAGTGCATATAAAATAGGGGTCTATATTATTAGAAGAGTATTAGAAGTACATGTAATTCTAAAAGAGAAAATACGGTAAATATTCAAGAGGTGTATTTAAACAGTTCTCTCCGGCATTGGGGAGAGTTCTGTGGGGCTTTCCTCTACTTTGTGGATTTATCTACTCAATTATATCGAAAACTAGAATACGTTTTTTTTGAGTCGTGAACACTGCCTTTATCGTTTTCAATTACATCTCTTTGTTCAGTTCCCACATCGATCCACCTGCTCTGACTCCATGAAACGATCTGAAAATTTTGTGTCCCAAAAGTTTTTTCACGTGTTTCGAATCATGCGCTCCCCAGATCGCATAGTTTTTGTATCGTGCGATATCGATTTAGCTCAGTATTGACTTCGTAACTGCAATCTCTTTTAAACTCCAGCACTATGTTTTGAAGCCTTTAACAGGATTTTTTTTTCTCCTGTGGTTTATTATTTCACGGAGGTGTTGATTATGTATATATGCGATTACGGAATACGCTTCATTATTCAGTCTACCAGGTACAGTTGACCGCAATGTTAATAGGACATGGTGCGGTTGCGGACTCGCACTAAAACTACGGTAGAATCTGGCCCTTTGCCAGATTTCGTTATCGATCAGCGCCACAGCTGATATTCTCGTGAGCAGGGAGACGACGGTTGGCGCCGATCGATGACGAAATCTGGCAAAGTGCCAGATTCTACCGTAATTTAGAGCGAGTCCGCAACCGCACCATGTCCTATTAGCATTGCGGTCAACTGTAGTGGAATAGATTTTCGACTCAATTTTATCGGTTTTTGTTTCGATGAAACATGAGAGGAGTGTTTAAAAGGTGTGTATAAGTGAAATATCATTTACCCGAGAATCATGAGGAAAAACAGAAAAGCTCACTTCTCTCAATTTTCCTCCGTGGTTTAGCGCGAAAAGCACCTTGGGCAGAGATATCAGTTCTCTCGCTTTTTGAATATCAACATTTGTCTATTAACGCAACGCCTTCATCAACAATTTAATCAGATATGTAATCTTCTGTTTTTGAACATTTTATACCTTCTAATGACATGGTAAATGATTACAAGGCTTCACAAGGTAGCTGAGTTGAATACAATACCTATGGGTCAGGCAAGACTCGAACCCGCATCGCATCGCTTTCCGGGCGAGAGCGTTACCATTAAACCACCGGCACCTGCTCTGTATTCTTAAGATATTTGCCTCAGGAACTTTGTAGGCATACCAGCAATCACCCGATAACGGGTATGATCTGGCAAGCGCAATCAGTCGCGCAGTTCTTGTATCAACTAGCTGACAAATGCAGAGCGGGAGTCGGTGGTGTAATGGTAACACTCTCGCCCGGAAAGCGAATCGATGCAGGTTTGAGACCTATCTGATCCCAAAGCTTTGTATTCAACCAAGTCACATTGTGGTACCTTACGTATTCTTCATAATGTTTCCAAACACGAGCCCACCTCTCCACCGTTTTGTCGATGTAGTTTCACTAAAAATCGTTGCGCTAAAATTCTATTGATTTTCGCGTCGACTAAGTAGAGTTTAATGACGCTACTTTTTATCGAACCAAAATTGAATAGAAATTAATCGGTTGAAAAAGTTGATCAAATCGTCTTATAGGGCCGAAAATTCTCTAGCAACCGATATACAGACTGTAAAAGCAAGAATTTCCCGTAGTTCTTTTCTGCGTGCGGGTGCGGTGCGGTGGTTAGAGACAGCGAGAGAGTGTATGGCAGGCGGAGGGAGCGACATCGCGCGTATACGCAGTGCGTTGAGTGGCCAGAAATTCGGTTTTTTTACACAGGATACATATAATCCGCCCCCATGAGACTGTCCGCCCGTGCGTGTCAAGCGGTCGTCAAAAAGGCATTTTTCGAACTTTTAGGCCGATTAGCAGGGACATTAGACGCAGTGAATAATAGCCCTGCTACCCGATTGCAGGCGTGGAAAGGCTGGTCCGAAGAGTGCCTTTGCGTGGAACGCTCGACAAGGACGCCGACCGAATGGGCGGACAGTCTCATTCGGGCCGACTTCATGTATAGCACGAAATCAAATTTCTAAATATTCCGTGCGTAGTATGTGACTCGAAAAACGCGAAAGCTCATCCCTGACCCTAAGACGTTCTTGAAATGACTCCAATAGTGTGTCCATGACCCTGTTGGTTTTTGAATGTTCAGAGTCATATGTCGCTCACGTAAGGAATAAAAGAGTTGTTGTTGAAACGTTTCCTCTGCAATAAACCTTCCCCTTCACGACTTCCTTATTGCCCTCTCGGGCAAATTGTTCCATTCCTTTGACCACGTGCTGCGTGTATTTACGGGTGCAGGTGTTTTTAGCGCGATCTCTGGCGTCAACTTTATGACCACATTCACTCAGGACCGCCCCTTAACTATCCCTCCTAAACTGAAACCGGTTTTATTCATCACATCTGTTTGCATCATATCACCTACCTTTCACACTATCAAGTCGGTGAAGTTGTAGAGTGAATTCTGATCCTCTTCCACTTCACAGGCTTGGCGTCGGTTCGCGTCGTAACTGATTGCTACCTTCCGATGATTCGCGATCCGCTTCTGGTGTTGCCGCCGTCGCCGCGACGTCTGCTATTTCATGGCGGTTCTGACACGACGGTGATCGACGACGACGAACTGCTGGTAATGAGATGTTGTTGGAATGAATCGCTTTCAGCTAGCAGATCACCCGGAGGAAAAACCATGCCGGCTCTACCGATTCCGAGGATTGAGCAGCTCGACGAAGATGGCCATCAGAAAGACGACGCCGGCGGTAAGTGGTTTCCGATTAGATTTTTTTTGGGCTGCTGACCTTTGAAATCTTTTTGGCATATTGATTTTGATTTGATGATTACTTCCTGTTTGACCGAATCTCATAATTAATTTTGCCTAAAAGCCCCATCAGACGGTTACCTTTAGCTGCTTGATTCCGCCTGAGCTTCGAATCTAGGACTCACGCATTAACTGCAACCAGCCAGAGAAGGCCCACATATGCACTCCAACATTCCCACAGCTTAAGAAATTCAACTTTCGGTTGCTACGGTTTCTCAACCTCTTGTAGTCCCTAAAGCCCCTATCATATCGGCCGATCGGCTTAAGCCAGCCCAGTAGATAAGCGTCTGCGGATCGGTCGTAAAAACTACCCTTTATAGCTGGACTGTGCCGTCCGTGGCCGTCCTGGTCGATATGCATGTAATACACTGCTCACTTGGGTCGGAAAATCCCTCCCCTTCCCCCCGATGTGGCCGGACTGAGTCCGCATGGCCCGTCCTGCTCCAGCAGCTGTGGCCGTCCCGGTCGACACGTATCAATGTACTGCCTACAGAGGTAGTAGATCCCCCTGTGTGGCCGGACTGAGCCGGTCGCAGTGCGCTCGACTACGCCTGCATAATTGATTGCAACGCAGCCGACACATTAGGGACGGTGCAGGACGGCGCAGGGGCGCTATGCAGGGAGGAGACGGCCCAGTCCGGCCTTCGGCCCCTATGACGAGGGCCTACACATACATAGACCAATCGATATTCAATGTACGCTCGACGTGACAAGATACTTGCATCTCAACGGAACATCATGGGCGCATGTAAAACAACCTCTGCGCACGCGCCTACTATGAGTCTAACCCAGACTAACAACCCCGAGAGCGTACCGAGGACGTGCGCAAAGAACTTGTCTTGACGTTGAAGACCAGGTAGTGGACCCTGGGTTTCGACCACTTGCGACGGATACAGTTGACGAGATAGAGCAGTGGAGACACCGAGCCGATCAGTGTAGTGCCGCGAAAGCGTCGCGCGGCGTTCCAGAACCTTTGAAACACCGTACAATCTGCACGGATCGCATTGATACTTTGCGTTCCTCATTGTGCGTTGGCGCCAACTCGGTGCGCATATGTTATAACATACGGGCACAGCGTTTGCGCAAGCACACCATAAGGAGCGCAAACTATCAGTACGATACGTGCCGACTGTACCTGCTCCGCGGTACCAATAAAGATTTGACTTTCAAGCCTCAGTTGACTGGAGTCGTACAAACATCAAGGCGTGGGAGTAGATTAGAGTTTAATTCAAATTTAGTTTTCAATCCAGGTGACAAATTCGGTGAAACAGAAAGTTCCCTAGGACGGATGACAAATCTGAGATAAAGCTGTAGGTTTCAAAAGTCGGCAGCCCAATCCTGTTTTTTTAAAAGTTTTTCAGAAATATTGAATGCTGTTCTCTGGAAAAGTTTGTACTACTACTATTTTCCGTCATTTAAATCTTATTTTACCATCAGTTTACATTTTTTTGTTTTTTTTGTGTTTGGGTTGAGGGCACGCTTACTTGTAAGCTTGCACTATAGTATTCCTTGACTTCAGTTGAGAGCGGCTGTCACACTCAGGTGCCGTGTTGATTTCCTCCAGCCGGTGATCTTTCATAGAAGTCTCTGGTGCTGAAATCATTTCAGGAATTTCCTGATGTAGTGTTTTTCTTTGTTTTATCGCTCTAAGAGACGTCCGGAAACGTCTCGTTTCTTGTACGAAAAGGTTTGCGTCGATTTGGTTAGATGCGTAAATGTGAGGTTTTTAAATTTTCCTTTGTGTGAGGTGCTGGGAGCACTACCAACACTTCTTCGTTAATGAGTCTGGCCTCAGAGTTTGACCTTCTAGATTTCAAGTCCTAACTAGCTGCATCTGGAAGTGTGAATTGCACCTGATGGCCGATGGTCCCCTCACCCAATCACAGTTATGTATATCGCACCATACGCCTTATTCGAACTTGATCCAAGACTTCTACCACTTGCCATTTGACTGTTCTTTCAGCATTGTCATCATACGGCGGATGTGTTTTTATAATTGTTAAACTGTTTCCGAACAAGTGACAGCTTTTTTTCCTCGAACATTTCCCTCAACCTTTGGCCTTCCGAACGGAGTGAATGATCACTGCATGCTCAGCTCTGTTCAGACCAATCAATCTTTTCCCATCATCCTGTTCTAGGCTGGTTCTCTAATCGTGACATTCTTCTCAGGTACCCCAGTTTATGAGATTACATATGCCAGGCATACTATTATTGATCTCATAAAAAAACTGAGTCCGAGTTCTGGGCCTGAACTACTTACAGAGCTAACACTAGCTCCAACGTAATCCTTTGTGCTCACATCTGTTCAATGTTTCGAGCTTTCTGAAAAGCAGTATCCCAGGGGCTAGTCACACTTCTCACCTTCCTCTCCGCCAGAGCGGTCCGCGCAAGCGGGGAGGTAAGTATGAATAATTTTTCACCTTCTCGCACCTCCAGATCTTCCAGTAAAATATGAATGATCCAGCGAAACCGCCATGGCGGAGCCGAAGGGGTGGTAATGGCAGTTCCTAGCTCAAGTAAAGAATGATGAATAAGTTCCAAGGAATAGAAGTTTTCGGTCGAGTTCCGAAGTAAAGAATCACGAATAACGCCATCAGATATATCATGTCGCAAGTTATGTTCCTTTTTTATGAACGAGTTCTGTGTGGAGTATGTATATTCGAGCGGCAGTGGCGTTGCGGATAGCGCGAGAGGGGTGAAAATTGATTCATACTCACCTCTTCGCCCTCCAGGACCGCTCTGGTGGAGAGGGAGTTAGGACTACATACTTTTTTGAAGAGCGGTCAGCGTGGCCGTCAAGTGAACGCCACTCAGCCGTTTTTCCGCGGAGCATTTCCACAACGGATGTGGTCATCAGAGTCTGTCCGGATCGACTCTACCTGGTTCTGACTTCCGGCTACAAATAGAAAGTCAACCATTGAGTCGAAACGAAAGCCTCTCTGTCGACTCCAGGCGATCAAGCAGTGGATCCATCCTATATGATATATGAAAGCGTTAGCCGACTGTATTTGAAATCGCTGCGCGACGATATAGCTCTTCCATTGCTCCTCCTTTTCTCACAATTTCAGAAGGAGGAGGACGGTTACACTATGAAGCTATGTTACTTCGCCCAAACTGTTTAGAACCGCACTGCAATTAGTAATCAACTTGCCCGATCGGGATGAAAAGAAAGGCTTTTACAAAAGGAGAATTTCTTCCGAGCTTGCGTGTCGACGACAATATTGGCATCACTTCAAGTTACTCTTTTAAATGCAAATAAGGCAATCCTTACTAGATCGCACGGAGCATAAAGAGTAGACTCTAATTATTCGTCAGAAGACTCAGTTCATCAAAATGCCCGTTGTGAAAGAGCTGAGATTGATACTGATGAATCTTCAGTCACGGAAACCAAACATTACTTGTGTTTGGGACGCTGGATGATCATGAATGACACTTGGAGGAAGTATTTGGAAGAAGAGAGACATTAGCTCTCTGACTTTTCCTGACCTAAGCTCCTGCTACGCAGCCAAAACGTGGGTCAACACGGCGTCTACGCCAAAATCTTTGCAAAATACGCTCAGATGGCTTGAGCTTCCTTGTCTTCTTAAAGGCAGTGTTCCAGCTCATACTAGGGGTGGTTAGTGGAGGGGCATACTGTGACGATAGCGTCGAAAGAACGCTTGAAAACGAGCCAGGAAGAGCCCCAAAAGAGCCTGAAGTTGCCATTTGGAGCGCAAGATAAACCCCAAAAGCGCAATGCCCGCCATCCGACGTGAACAAATGAATGCTCGAGATTGTGAGATGAGCAATGGTTTCCGATCAATAGCCCCGTTCTTCCCTTCATTCTCAACTTCTCTCTTTACTCATGTCAGCTTGCATGCATCGGCTGCGAAAGACGAAAGTTACAAATCTCGGACAACTCGTCCACCCTGCTTCCCCAACTCAACTTTTTAAGTGACCATACCTCCGTTCCCAGAAGGTCTTGTACGATTCCAGAGACATCATTGGATTCAGCATGGGACCGTTTCCAAGATAGGCGGGAAAACTGAAAAACGATTCTCATCATGAACACTGCCTTTAAGCATGCCTGGCACATTTATCACCGAGTCGGACCCCCTGCTCAGGCCTGCGAAGTACAAAACTGACTTCGTGACTTATCGGAATACGCATTGAAGACCAGGTTTTGGCGGTTGAGCTCTTTATGAAAAGAGTCGATTGGTGGACAAGAAGATCGGCCGATAGGACTCCTAATATTCATTACTAGAGTCGGCTTCCTAGTTTGAGGTCTCGCGTCGACTAGACCGATGTGTTTCCTGAAATGTCAGTCAGCTACCTAGGCGCCACACTGTTGTTTTATTCCAGTCTTTGCAGTCGCGTAGCAAGACGGAGCCGACCTCGGGCAAAGCCGGAAATTTCGGAAGAGCGAGACAGGGTAACTCAGACGATTCCCTCCCCTCCGAGCAGCACCGAAATAAAATCGCCTGCCAGTTTGACTCGTTCTTCCAATCTCCGGGCCACTACTGTCTCTGTCCGGACTCCTTCAGCTTTCCCGGACACCAACAAGAGCGGCCCGGACAGCAACAGCAGTGGACCCGCATATAGTGAGAATGAGCCGAACTATATTGGAGATGAGAGTCGCCTGAGAAAGTTGTGATAGAACTCACACGATCGGGGTGACGGGTCTTGTAAGTTTTTGCGAATATCAGTGAAGTGCTTTCATAGCCGTTTTGTCATCCTTTAAAAAAGCGCCATCCTTCATCTATCTGATCCACGAAACGAATCTATCGCTCGTTTCGTCGAATACCTTGGACGCTACGCGGATCACGCCAGCCCACCTTTTCACCTACCTAGGCCTACATCGAGCCTGCGAAGTGACTAACTATCCACCTTTATCTGTATTCGATGTTTTACAGCTACAGAATTTACATTCTTAGGATACTCCTCTCATCATAAGAGCTTCTGCTTCCAAGTTCGCTCTTCGATAATCCATTTTGCGTCTAGTGATCGTAAACGCCCAGAATCCCACAATTTCGTCTATTTCTGGTTGTTCTCGCTTGCCATTTGAACTTTTTGGTCTCACTCCTTTCCTTAAAGCTGTGATTTTCTTCGTCCGACTGGAGGTGTTACTGCGGATATAAGTTGCTCACTTGGAAACAGCTGGAATGATTGATTCTATCTCTATCCTGACACGGAGGCTGTTCTAGTCCGCGTTCATATTGTGTCGAAATAGAAAAAGCCAACATCGATTTGAGGGGATGGCCAACAGCTCTGTGCTTCGATGAGTATAAGGTTGAACTGCCCCACCGGAACATACTTCCAACACTCGCTCTTTTCTGTACTTTCGCTTTCGAAGTCTGTAACCCTCCTTGTTTAACATCCCTCCAATTTACTGTCGTTTTCGTGGTCATTAAATTAGACACCAGTTTATTGGAATCACTCGCTAGGGAGGTTTCAATCGGCTGGATTACGCTTACCTAAACCTTTTACACTACGCTCTATAAATATGTGAACACCCTCGAACTCGCTGATTCTGACATTACCACTCTTTTCTACAACTTCAGAACCCGTAGTGTAATTCGGAATTAGCCCTTCTGCGACCCTTTTACACGTTTCCCGGATCACAACACGATTTTTGACCGTTCTATAATTTTACGAACACTTGAGAAAGGAAAAATTTAGCGGGAAATATTTGGAAGAATTTACCTGGCTGAATATGCGAAACATCCATTCATGCCATGTGCTTTCCGCCTATCTGGAAAAGGGGTAGCGCAAGTGATGGTTGTGAACATTGCTGGACAAGGAGTGCCACAAATCGCTAGCCAGGTCGAGCACTCAGCAGCGTGTATTTCAGCGCTCCTGAAGGACACCAAGTCTTGTTGGGCGCCAACTGATTCAGATCGTCCCCGAATGCTTCCGCGGCAGGTTGAACGCCCGAATTCGAGAAGAATTTCGAACGCAATGGTGTCCGCCGCCGGAGGTATCTCAGAGTTTACACTCGGTGTTGCGAAGCAAGATGTTATGCGCTCCATCCACCCAAACGAACACATATAGAGGACTATGATAAAGGAAATTCTCTGTTTGAAGGAACAAAGGCCGCTCGACCTTGCTTCGGACGCCTGAGCATGACCGGGAATTGGGACGAGGTGAGCCTTTTAGGCTGTTTCAACTAAGACCCCACAAAGCTTGACTGCGTGTTTCATGTAATCTTTGTCAAAGAAAAGAAGTTCAATCTGGATGGTCCGGACGGAGAGCGACAATATTGGAGAGACCTGAAGAAAGAGTCAGCCTTTTCTAGCTGTCGGAATTCTGACGGCGAAAACGTCATGGTCTGGGCGGCATTCTGGGCAGCTGTACTGTGGGAATGGCTTTTGTGAGTAATACGATGGACCATACGGAGTACTATAAAGTCTTTAGAAGCCATCTACACTGCGACGCATAAGTATGGCAACACCTTCGACATAGGCGTATCATACGTTGGATCGAGGTTTTGGATATTGGGGCGAGTTTCTATGTTTTCTGCTACGACGAAACTGATAGATCAAGTGTTATGGCCACAATCTGCCCATTTCGCTCTTTGTTGAAGGAAGAATTCTGTATCCCGCGTGACGCATAAGTACGGCAACACTTGAGCACCATGAAAAAATATCTCACGATTATTGCTAGAATGATCCGTTTTCACGTGTAGTTTTATGGAACTGGTTTAAAGTGATGCTATTCGTCCATTTTTCCGGTGGACTTCACCTGACTTCTACGGGAAAATTCTAGTTCACTCCTTCCATATTGGACTTGAATTTCGATGAACTTCCAGCCAGCTAGAAGGACCAGCTGGATGTAGTTCCAAGTTTTTGCTGGATCCCGAATTGATCAACGTTTGTGGTTTCCCAGACGTCTCATGGAGCTTGAGAAGCGAGGCCTTCTACGACGAGTACCCAGGGACATGATGTCGACCCCGACGACTGACTAAGACTTGTCGCTGAGTTTCTCGACGAATAACATTCCCTATTACATTAACCACAGCAACAACACTGTGGGCTCTGAAATGACGCAATCTCATCGTTTAGAACATTTTCACAAGGCCGCTAGACTCGAGCCCGCGCGAGCAAACATGAGCAAAAACTTGGAAAACTCCAGTACTCCACGCAACAAATACACAGCTTGTAAAATCGAGCATAAAGTCTCCTTCCGCTATAGCATGTTTGGGATTTGTTAAGAAAACGTGTTTTAGTCGAAGAAGATTGGCTTATGCACGATCTGACAAACGGTGCTTTTGTTGCTTGGAGCACTCAAGTTTTCCAATTTCCTGCTCATGTTTGATCGCGCGGTTTCGAGTCTAGCGACCTTGTGAAAATGTTCTAAACGATGAGATTGTGTCATTTCAGAGCACACAATGTTGTTGCAGTGGTTGATGGAATAGGGAATGTTATTTGTCGAGAAACTCAGCGACAATCCTTAGTTAGTCATCGGGACCGACATCATGTCCCTATGTACTCTTCGTAGAAGGTATCGCTTTCCATGAGACTTCTGGGTAACCACAGACGTTGAGCGATTCAGGATCCAGCAAAATCCTGGAACTATATCCAGCAGGTGGTCCTAGCTGGCTGGAAATCCATCGAAACCCAAGTCCAGCTTTATCGAAGAAGAGTTTTCCCGTCAGAAGGCAGATGAAGCACACCGGGAAATGGACGATTAGCATAATCTTGAACCAGTTTCATGAAAATACACGTAAAAATTCTAGAAATTATCGTGAGATATTTCCATGTTGCTCAAGTGTTGCTATACTTATGCGTCGCGCGAAATACAGACTTATTTCTATAACAAAGGGCGAAAAGGGCAGATTGAGGTCATACCACTTGATCCATCGTTTTCGTCGTAGCAGAAAACACAGAAACTCTCCCCAATATCCAAAACCTCGAGCCAACATATGATACGCATATTTTGAAGGTGTTGCTATACTTATGCGTGGCAGTATACTACCATTCCTGCACCGTAAACTACGCCAGGAGTTCGACTTCGCACAATATAACGCGAGCATCCACATCAGCCGTTATACCTCGTCTTGGTTTGAGGCTAAGAAAGTCGCGGTTTTCCTCTGGCCTGCGGTCAGTCCGGAGCTAAACACTAGGCAGAACTTGTGGGGTGCCATGGTTCGAAGCATTCATTCTAGTGGAAATAAGGACAGCATGTGGACGAGCTGAAGTTCGGTATTCTAAATGCGTGGGGCTGTCTCAATTATGTCCTGTTGCAAAATCTTTCCCGGAACCTACATCAAAAGATATTTGAAAGCATTGCATCCAATGGTGGCCCTGCTTTATATTGAAATGTTATTACTGATTCTGGCCCATGTTTGTTAATGAATCTTCTAATTTTTTCAAAAGTTCTTGTATTTATGGAACGGCCAAAAATTGTGTCTTGGTCCTGGAAATGTGTAAAATAGTCGCAAAGAGATCAACTGTAACTGATACTACGTTTTCGCAAGTGTAGAAAAGGGTGATAACAGATTCGCAGCTCAGAAATTCTTTAGAGATTCAGAATCAGGAGGTTCGCATACTTATAGAACTGAGCGTGTTGGATCTTGTGAAGATGAGTAAAGGTACGAATTTCAATATACTTGACCGGGGCAAAATGCATCTGGGTAGATCAAGAAATGTCAGAAACGTGATTTGTTTGAATAAAGCCGAATCACGCTCCTATCTACTGGTTATGGTCACATCTAAAACTACGAAGACGGTTTCGTCATTTTCATTCATAGGTTCTGGTAAGGTTTTTCGAAATCTATACACTATGTCGTCAAGGAGAGCTCTATTGGATCTTGAGAGTTCCATTCCCATCGTCATTCCAGGACAGTCTTCCCATATTCCCTTGGCAAGCCGTGCTTTCTCTAACGACGCTTCCCATACATATGACTCCAAGCGTGAACTTCCATCATGGCGGAGCTGCTCCTATGGCGATTGATGGAAATGGTTCACTCTTTCAACCAACACAAGCATTACGACAGACTCCTACGTAAAAAGATGAAAAGGAAAAAAAGTGATCGAGAATTCTGGCATAGTCACGTGGGCCCGGCACGTTTCACGGATTGCTGACGAGAAAGAACGCTCAATCGGCTGCTCATTCGATTCCACTCGGAGATATACAGGCTGTGTATACATATTTATTGCACACCGTCACCAAAACTGCCGTTCCTTCCGGCATATTCGTCCAAGTGATATGCTGCTGTTTGAAATTCTGGTTCGATTCAAATTTTCTGCATAAGGCCCATTAATCATGTGCCCTACTCCTGTATCGGCTGCTGTTGCTGAAGATTCCAATGTGGAACTCCGGCCAACGGATAGACTCAGAGAAGCCGTTCTGAAGCTCAACAGTTCAAGTCAAGTTCCACTGTGCCTGCAGAGCCTCGTGATGGAGATAGCAATACAACTTGATGCTGTACTGGAAGAGAATAGTAAGCTTCGCGTGCAAATCGGCCGAACAAAGGAACAGAACATAGTTACAAGGAACATTCGAAGGAATAATCTACTGCGACAAAAATTATCAATGCCGGTTATCTCAGAGAGTGAGTTCACATTTTTCTCATGCGGTTGGTTCGTCGCAGGACCACTATTTCTTTTCATATAATAGTCAATATGGTCTCCGGAAATTATTTTTAGGTGTGATACAATCGATTGTATCACACCTAAAAATTACTTTCCGTACGCCATTTTGAATAATCTAGAAAAACTTAATCTCTTATATAGGTACCAAAATGATTTTTCCGCAGCTTGCTGCAACGCAAAAAGCCCTATCAAAAATTTCAAAAAGTGCTTGTTAGTTTCTTCATTACAATCCTGGTCTTGAACATGTTTTCAAGGACCCCACATAGTATAGCCCTCTACAGCTTGGAGTTGCGTCCATGAAACTTTGGGTACGTTTTCAGATACAGACTGCTTCACACTAGCAATATAACTATCAAAACCCCCTCTCCCTAGCAGAAACTCATCTTAGTTCTTGGTCGAAAGTCCGGTGCCCCCTCCACCGGACGCCGAGTGGTGCGACTCCCTCCCTGTGAGTGTGGGTGCGATCCCGATCCCGGAAACACTTTTATCCATGTATAGTGGATTACACTTCCAAAAAGGGCTCGCGAAAATTCCTCGATTGGGAGCATTCGCATTTTTCAAAAAATTCTGGAAAACAAAATTTTCTGTCGTGTCTTCTTTATATGAGGACTTCAGGACACCCAATTTTGTAGATGAAAGCATGTAAAGGCATGGCAGAATTTCAATTTTGAAAATTTCCGCTAAATATTAAGTTCATGCAAAAGTTTACGGAGTTTTTAGAGCATTTCTAGAGTTTTTAAGCTATCTTAAAAATGAGAAAATTTTCTGGTTTCATTCCTTTTATATAAGTAGAGCATATCAGGGCTTATATTTGAAAACAGCAAGCCTGTTCATTCCCTCGGCACAGTCGTCGAAATGTCAAGTTTTCCAATGCTGTCACGAGACCAAATTCGCACCTGCCTTCTTTATGACTACCATTCCGGGACGAAACCTACGGATTCCTATCGCCGCATGGTGCAGTCGTTCGGCGAGGGTGTTTTTGCCAGAACTACAATACATGATTGGCTCAGCAAGTTCAGAGTTGGGCAGTACGAGGTCGAAAACAAGGAGCGATCAGGAAGGCCATTGAAGCTCAACTCGGGTGGAAGGCTTCGCGAGCAGGTGGAAGGCGATCTGTGCCAAACCTTGAGACAAACTTTGTGTCTGTACGTCAACATTTCGCTTAAAAGGACGTTGACAGACGTTGGGCAAGTAGAGAGCGGACCACGTCGAAGCCGGAGAAGCACCAGCGGAAGCTGGTGCTCTGCTTCTGGTGGGACATTCGTAGAACGATTCACAGGGAGCTGCTTCCACAAAAAATCGTAGTGATCGCCGAAATCTACTGCTCACAGCTGGTCCGTTTGGCCAAGGCGATATGTAGTAATCGCCCTGGGTTGAACACTGTTCGCCTTCTTCCCGACAATGCTTGGTCACACATATCTCGGATAACCCGACGGAAACATCTGGACCTGGGTTGGGAAGTTCTTGCTCACCCTCCATATAGCCCAGATCTTGCCCTTTCCGACTACCATCTGTTCCGCTCGATGCAGCACTTCTTGGATGGAAAACAGTTCACTAACGATGACGAAGTCAAAATGGCCTTAGAAGAATACCTCGACTCGAAACAACCAGAGTTCTAGGCGTCGGGAATTCATGAACTGCCCAATCAGTGACGGAGGATTCTTGAATGTGATGGAAATTATTTCGTTGGGTGAGCCTTGTTTGTTTTTGAAATACATGTTTTTTATTCAAAGTCGTGAAAAGTCCGGAAACTTCTGCATCAACCTAATAGGGGCGCTTGCCAAGGGTTATCCCAGGAAACGTGCGAAAACAGTAGATAAATCGGCCTTCTTCAAGTTATTTGCGCCTTTTCACTGTGCCGCTGTGTCACGTAAAATCCGCTTTGGTAGCTCTTTCTGTCAAAATCGTCTAGTATTCACTGGTACAAATATATCATACACTTGAGCAGCTTCATTAGGAGGAAAGAAGAAAACGAGGGACTTTTAGAGACTTACAATTTCAAAAGCCCTACTTCTTGATGTGAGATCCGAAGCAGAACAAGTTCTCCGAGTAGCGATAAAGTCTCTGAGATAGGAGATAGGCTGTGCTTTCGAATGGTATGTCACATTTTATTAAAAGATCACAGACGGACAACGGCAAACCATTTGGTGCAAAATTTACGGAACAAACCATTAGTTTGAGAAGTTCAGGTGAGTGGGTCAGACTTTGTTTTAGACAGAAGTTTTAGTGTTCGACACTGTGACAGGTGCGAATTATTCCGGACTGCTAAATCTTCATTATGAAGGGCTCTGTTGCCTCACTGAAAGGTGAAGGGTGTTTTGATGAGTGGAACCTCGAGGCGGGTGTACTTAGGTCGCCAGTTGTTCCTCTACCATCCCTCCTAGATCAATACGTAGTATACATAGGACACTCAAGCATCTGTTGACCTCTTCACTTCTGACTAAAGCTATCTGATCAATGTTTCTTTCGACTGGTGGAGTCTTGTAGAGACCTTAATGTGTATGTACTCTCCTTATCAGAAAATTCTCCGTTCTCTTCATCTTATCGCTTTTGAGCATCTGAACTTTCCGAAGGAAAACAACGAAACTAGTTTGTTCCGAGGTAGAAAAAATCTTATTCTTACCCTTGACTTTAACACTCGAACTGTGCGTTTTGAGTTTTCGGAGAAGTTTGTCTTCCACATGAAGGAGCAACGTCGAATTCGTCCAGCATTTTCACTGGCTACGTGTACTTGCATTTGTGTCGCTAAATCCTTCATGTGATGTATGTAAGGGGATTGTCCTATCGACTTTTTCACTCCAACAAAGCTCCTAACGCAATAACATTCTAAGAGATTCCTCAAATACCTCACGGTATCTTGCTGGTTTTCTCACCAAAGCACAATTTTCCTAGCTTCTTCTGATTCCGATTAAACTGGGCTTTCCAATGTAATTCGAACAGTTTTTTTATTTGGTCATCAGTTGTCGTTAAATTGCACATTTGAGACGCAAACTAACCCCAACATGATCCTTTCGAATCGCGGTTTTGGGCTATGGGTAGAGTACGGGTTAGGTATGCTACACCTGGGACGGAATAAATTGTTATAACCCGGGTATAGAGGCGAATCAGGGTATAATCCTGCAGATTTCTTAGGATTTTGCGGAGGAATCATACGCTGGTGCAGCCCTTCTCTGAGAACATTGTCCGCGTCAGTGCCGGAAAAGTACGGCGACCCCTACTGTGCCGCGATCGTACCGCGATAGTACCGCAGCGGCTCCTTGATCGAACGATTCTGTTGCCGTGTCTTGAGCATCGACATCGCCGCAATAGTACCGCAGCGGCTCCGGGTTAGAACCGCGCCGGCTTCTCGAGGATGCAGCAGCGAACCCACGTGGAGTACGATGTACTGTCCTGTGTGGTGAAACAAATTGTCGCCCTCCTATGTTTGAGGTACATTCCGCATTTCCTTGGTGCGGTAACCTCTGTCCTTATCAGACAGAAAGTAACAACTACAGATGTTTATTCTAGTTCTTAGGCCCCTAGTTATATTATAATTCTTAAATAACTTCATATAAGATACTCTCCCGGAGCTGAAGCAGCACTGCACCGTCGCCGCTACGGCGACGGTGCAGTGTTAGTACCGCCGCGGCTCCGCAATAGTACCGCATCAGTTCCTGTAGGCTCCGAAGCGGCACTTTCGCGGAGCCGGAGCGGCAATTTCTCTCAGAGTTTGCCCGGGGTATGACCGGTCTCTGACAAGAAAACTACTAGTAATCAGGGGTGCGTTCCAAGAAGACTTCCACGGGAGGAAAAATGAATCTGATAAGAGCCGACCAATGATAGATTGAGAGACCGCATGAAATGAGCCTATCTATTAGATTATCACTCGTTATATCTTATCAAACCCATTTTCCTCCCATGGGAATCTTCTTGGAACGCACCCCTGCCTGGCCATATCAAATGAAATGTACTTTTCTAGAACCGCCTTTGGATATACAGTCGGCATGGATCCTAATGATACTTTGTGTTCTCCATTGAAGGTTGGCGCGAACTTTGTACACTTGTGTTATAGCAAATGGCACCGAGTTTACGCCAATCTCCAGTAGGGGACACAAAATATTCCTATGATTCATGCCATGTTGTATCAATTAAGGTGTTCTGAAAGCGTTCAAAAAAAGTGCTCTAGATTATACTTAAAACCCACTTAGGGTAGTTGTTTGGGGTGCAGATTACGAATCTGATGGTAATTTATCGGTTTACCGAAGTTTTGGTTGAATTCGTACAGAAATATCCCATTGGGGAAAATCTTGAGGGCAAAGCGCGACTTTTGAAGCTGTCCGGAATGCTACGATAGCAAAGGCTAAAACTGTTTTGCTGGGGTATAGTTTGAACGCCTAAGCCGAATCTGAGGTCCGTTTGTCAATTCTTGACAGCTCATGGTAGATTAAATGGGGGTATGCAGAAGCTTGATCAAAGCCTCAAATTAGGCCCAAAAATTGTAAGCCGGGGTTAATTCGGCGTGTTGAATACGGATTTGACGTTCATTCGCCGAAATACTACGGTGGGTTTTGCACCTAAATGGCAAGTTATCTACTGTAACCTACAATAAACACCAGAATTTCGACTAGCGGACCTCAAATTCCTTTTCAACACCCTTATTAACCCTCACATACAAGTTTTGAGCCAATTCTGAGACGGTTTTTTAAAACAACCGAAAAATGCTCTTACAAATGTCTGAGCTTGTGGCGGAGCTTCAAAAGCGCTAATAACTTCTTGGAAACAGCAGCTTGGGATCGGTGACCACCAAGTTTTGCTATTGATGTCTAGGAGATGTTAACAGTACAACTCGTTCTCGCGAGAGCGACAGACGCTTAGTATACTTCCATTGTCAGTCATTTTTTTACTGTTATTGATGCTATTCTGGTCGGCTGGCAGCTTTTGATTGATGGGTGTGGAGATGGCGTGAAAAAAGTAGTCACCTGGTCTTTCTTCGTAGGAGGTTATGTAGGTCTTTAGAAGTCTTAGGTAGTGGCTTAGATTGCTCCGATTACTTCTTGTGCACATCAAGACCTTCAACGCTTTCTTCTCAATTATAGTACTTACTCTGTTCAACCCTTCCCAATTTAGTTCAGTGATTGTTGTTCTTTGAAGGCGGTGATTGTACATTGGTCGATAGCATGGAACGGAAGAGTACAGCGTCATTTGTCGAATTGACTGCCGCAGTCGACCGAATTCCGAAGTCTATAAAAGTCCATTATTGATCCCGTTCGTACCTCACATCCGTTCCATCTGCAATCCTTTACTTTGTAATCAGAGGCATCTCGTATTAAACTTTTCACACTTCATTTTTTTTGCGCGGAATGCTTGGCGTCACGGGCTATGATCAAATGCATGCGAAGTTTTGCGGCCCAAGTCCGCTCAATGAAGGAGAATCAACTTCCTGATGACTAGGCCCAAGTGGGTTCAGTGGGTGTGACTGGAGCCTCATGGAATGATGTATCCTCTACTTGGGAGCGGAGTTTACACATTGTCCTGTCGCGTGCGTGTGCGGAGCGAGAGGAGAAACATCAAGAGTGTTTTTGTGGAGAAAGGAGGCGCAGATTCCGCGAGCACACGCACGCGATGGACCAGAGTATATTTTGCTTCAGAATAGAGGGTGCATCGCGGGGGAAGAGGCCCTCACATTTTCTGTATGTTCACATGATGAGTTCCTATTTCACCTTCTAGATATAAAGCGTCCCACTTTTTCGAACACCGCTGCTTCAGTTGAGGTATGTAAACTGACACATAATTGAGCAGGAGGTCACGATCATGCAGGAACGCTTCCGTTCTTGAAACTTTAGTTTCAGAACTGTGAACTCTTCTCTTGGTACAATGAAACGTTATGGTACATGGAGTCAGTCTGGCTTCTAGTAATTTCTCCGCAGAAGTGAAACGTGGAGTAGCCTCCCAACGACGGCCAAGTTCCGTATGCGTGCCTCTCTTGGAACATCATCCCCCCGCGAGATTTTCCTGGTTGACTAGTTCACTGTTAGTGACCAACCACAGTCACCTTCTTAAGGAACGGAACCGCATGAGGAGGGATATGCATACTGCTCGAGGCTTACCGCACGTCCCGGGCGGCTCCCGAGAGCGGGGTGGCGGGGGGGGGGGAAGTGGGTGGATCGGAGAGGCCTTGGGAACAAGAAAGAGTACGTTGTCACGTTAGATTGGAAGAGACGTACTAAGTCTAATAACATTTTTTCGTGGGTGCATAGGATTTATCGGGAGGATTATTAGGGTAGGGGTTGACTAGAGTGGGTTGAGGGTAGCTAGGGCGGAGGGAGTCAAAGATGTGAGTCTTTCTCTCACTGTGATACAAGGTACTACCGTCGCCTTTCAGCGTGTCTCTTCCATGGAAAAACACACATTGCTCTGGGCCACCACCCATCTAAAAGGGGCACTCATGGAGAATTATGTGCATCGTATGATTTACTTGACCTAAATGATTGACTTCCACTTGACGCGGCTGGTTCGCATCCTCGTCGAGGTGAGCCGTCATAGTAGTCAGCCGTGCCCCCTTGTCGCGTTCCGCAGCCACAATTCGAACACAGTCCATCCATCTGTAACTATTCCAATTCCTGCAAAGTAAAACTTCGCGCCTGAACTAAATGTCATTCGATGGCGCATGGCCTCAAATCCTCCTTCACCACATCCGTCCGAAACTTTCGCCTACGTCCAGGCGCCCGCGCACAGACAGAACTCGGAAGCATCTCTAGAGCGGGTAGAACAAGACGGTCTGGCGGTCTTTTTATAATATGCCTAGACAGTCGAAGTGGGCCTTCCGTTGCCGCTTGAATTAGCGTGTTGAGATATCGGCACCTCCGTCAAGCGTTGGTGTTACTCAGAAGTTTCGAATCAAGTTACTTGCGAGATATCCGGGCAAAATCAAGTTACTTGTGGCTTATCTGAGTTTTTTAAGTTACTTGCAAGGTTGGGACTCGCAAGTATACTCTGTTTATCTTTAATTGCACAAAAAACGGTCCGCCAATAGTCCTCTAATGGGCCGGCTAGTACCATAGTTTACGTCCACGACGCGTTCTCGGCCAACCCGAGTGTGCACAGTGGCAGGGTGGGTGGCCGAGTGACGGCATTGATGAATCGATCGCTCAGCACACCCCGGTGCACACCCGGGTCTGCCGAGAACGCGTCGTGGACGTAAACTACGGTACTAGCCGGCCCATTAGAGGACTATTGGCGGACCGTTTTTTGTGCAATTAAAGATAAACAGAGTATAACTTACATGGACATAACCATGATACTTGTGATTTTTGAATCTCGCAAGTAACTTACATTGGCCCATAAATTCTTGCAAGTGGATGGTCACGTCGTAACTTGCTTGACACCTGTAGAGCTGAAATATAAGGCGCCTCATCTCACTCGAGTCCTCATTCAGCATTATGATGCCGGCCCTGGAAGGCGACTTTGAGCCGCTCTCCGGAGGCCAGCATATTTTTAACCGCTGGGGGATATGAATATCTACTTGGCTGGGGGGGGGCGGTTTACGCCGCGGTCCTCGGAGAGGGTGGTTCCTCACCGCAGACCGCGGCGAAGATTACATCCTTGTCATGGACCCGGGCGGGGCTGTCTCCGCCGTGAACCGCGACAATCACGCACCCAGGGTGCGTGATTGTCGCACACCGAAGTCACTTGCATCTAAGGAGTAAGTTAAATGTTACTTCTGGGTAAGCTACCTGTATACTAGAAGTAATTTACTTGTGACATTAAAGTAAGTTTCTTGCGTCATTAAGTAAGTTACTTGTGACATAGAAGTAAGTTACATGAAGACTTCATGTAACTTACTCAAAAGTAGCATTTAACGTGATTCAAAATTTCTGAGAAGGCGTCGATTTCGTGGTGGAGATCTCCGTTGTGACACATCCGCTGCCAGAAATATCTAAGCCAACTTCTAAAAAACTTCCTCTCCGTGCAATCCAACCTTTCCATCTGCGTCTTCGGTGGTGCCCACTTCTCCGATCCGTACATCTTGGTAGGGCGAATAGCGGATAACTAGGTGCGCAACTTGACATCCTTCGCATTGGGGTGGACCACGAACACTTGATTAGAGAATTGGATGCAGACGTAGCTTTTGCACATCGTTGTTGATTATTCGCTGCATAACTACCATCATTCTTCAGCGAACAGCCCAAGTAAGAGAAATCATCCACAAGTTCCATACGTTGTTCGTCCACACAAACTCCCATTGGAGGCCTCTGAAAGACCCATATCTGCTTAAATTTCTCCAGACGAAGACGAAGTCTATCGGCTGTGGCTAATTCGAAACAAAGTTCACAATCCTTTGCAGCTTTGTGTTGTTTCTATCGAATAGAACAATGTCGTCTACGTACTCCAGGGATGGCATGCATGAATGCGGCAGCGATGGTCAGGGAGCGCTACGCCGCACGCACGCGACACTATTTGAATTCAAGTTGCGATGCGTGCACGTGACGTTGCGCCTCCTTACCCTGGCCACCGCATTCATGCATGCCACTCCAGGTCGACAAGGGAGCGTCCTGATGGTGTCAGTGTGACGTCCGCAAGAAACTGTTCTGCAACTCTACACATGATGTCATCAATGGCGAAGTTAAGTAAAGAATGTCCTGCTACAGCTCATGTCTTACTCCTGTTTTCACCTCGAAAGCTGACCTGAATCCCAAACCGCTGCTGTTGTTCCTTTGTTCCTGTCCTCGATTAGTGGAAGATATTATTCCGGGACTCCATTGGCACACAGAGCATTGAACAATCGATCACGACGGCGAGAGTCGAATGCGGCTTCAAAGTCAAAAAAGCAAGCTGTAATCGCTCCAAATACCGCTGCCACGATTCAATCAATAACTCATCTGACAACGAACACTTGTTCGATGGACGATCTTCCTTGTCGAAAACCGGCTTGCTTCTCCCTTGTGGTTTCCTCATGATGTTTGATGAGTCGTTCAAGAACTACACGCTCTAAAACCTTGTACATGACACGAAGTAGAGAGAGTCTTCTGTAGGTCCTAGGATCGGCAACGGATAGTTTCTTCAGAAGAGGTACGATGATCGCATGTCTCCGTGAATCGGGTATCCGTTCGTTTATCCGTGTGGCATGGATGGTGTTGGTCATTTTGCAATCCCAGATGGAGGGAGAGACTTCAGCATTTCAGCAGTGATGTCATCTCCACCTGCCTTTCCATTCTTTATTTTTCGAACACGATTCAAAACTTCAGCGGCAGTCGGTGGTTCCTCACTGGCATATCTCTTAACCTGAAGATTCATCGTTGATGAATCCGGTCCTGGTCTCAATGCTATGCGGAACCCTGAACGAATTTATGGGAAGAAAATCGTGGAAAAAGCCTTTCAGTACTGCTGTTTACAGCGGTGGGCAGTAGATTAGCATTTGCTTTGCATGCCCTATGATCCCATAATCCCAGAAAAAGCGAGTTTAGCCCCAAAATGCCTCTATGTTCTTAGGTAGCTTCCAGAATTGTTCTTTTCTCCATCACTGTTTTTACGATGCACTTGCCGGTGACATGGAGATAATTTGATCAGTGCAATCGTACCCAATTCGCTCTTTGATGTCGCTGACATTAGTTTATCGCCACTCTTGCTGTCTATTACTAGTTTGTGATACATTGTAAATGAAGTTCTCAGTAAGTGCCTCTGTACATACTGGACCCATTCTAAGGTTTGTCAAGACTGAAGTTCAATGAGCACTGCTACACGAAAGATGTTCAAAATGGGTCCGATCCCGAAATTCAAATTCGGCGATGACGATGAGGAAGACGTGGAAAAGGTGTTGACAGAAACTCATGGAGTTCCACACTTTGCCTATCGGAAAATGAGTAAGTCACTTGGTTGATATGTGAGGAGTGTGAAGTTTTTGTAGCCTGATATGTATGTACTGTAGAACCCTAGGACATAAAAATGTGGGAAAAAATTACTTGTTGTAATATACCGCCTGGTTCATCACACCTGGCAGCCGGTCTCGCGTGTCAGCCGTGTGCATTGATCGATTAGTGACTACTATTGCTCCACGGATGAACATTGCGCGTTAATTTACGCGCAATGGGCTCTTTCCTCAGACCGGAGCGATTTGGCTACCTCATTGGGCGAGGCTGTTGGGGGTACGACGCACAGAGCAACCGCGCGCCTGCCAGCGTCCATTTTGGCGATTTGAGGTGTACCATTGGTTCCTAAGAGAGAGTGGCCAACATTCATACAGAAGGAGTCAGGAAAGTGTAAGATTCCATCCTCGTATAGAAAATATTCATCAATACGGTTCTTTGATTTCAATTTTCCAGGTTTTCTTGAATTTGATTTTCAAATTTCATTAAGTCTGGTACTAATGTGTTGTAGATTCCAAGGACAGACCAAGGATTCGAAAAATGAACAAAATAAATAATATGTTTCGATATATGGCCGAGTTCATCGCACTTGGCAGCGGGGCAGATTTGGGCTCGCCTGGGTCAGCAGTGTGCATTGATCGATTAGTGATTAACATTGCTCCACGGATGAATCCAACGCGCCACAGCATACCATCATTGCCACTTGCGATTAACTCTTTCCACGGGTCCGAGGACATTGTGGATTCAATACGCTAGGCTGTTGGTGCACGAAGCTAACAGGACACGCGCCGCGACCGTGCGCGTCATGTATATGCCACCGCCCCAAAGCTGCCCACCATAGTGAACTCGACTGTATCAATGGGTCATAGAGGACATTCAGAAAGAAGAAGTCAGGAAATCAAAAGGTTGCATTCTTATATAAAAAATACTCTTCGATTTGATTCCTAAATCTTTATTTTCAATTTTTAAATGTTTTCAAGAACCTGGAACGGATATAGGAAACAATCTTCAATTTTATTATTGTTCTAAAAGATTCTTGAAAATGTCTGTCTGCTTTATCGAGAATTTTTCTAAAATTTGAATTCTGGTCATAAACTTATTATGTAAAATGAGTGTTCGATCGTCAGTTTCTCTGGGAGATCCGCCGTTTTTAACACATTTTTGAAGGAAGGATTATTGTCTCTAAGAAGCGTTAATTTATTTTACTTAAGTTTTATCGTTTTTTCTACCCTATAAGATTATTATTCATTTATTTTTATTCTGAAATGTTTCCATTTTTCTTTCTGAAAAGAAAAATTGCCTTTTCCGATTTTTAGGTCTGCCACCAACGATGATGCATAGGAAACCACTGGATGAGTCGCATACGCCGAAACTGCTGAAGATTCACGATGGTAACATGATGAGGAACGTCTCGGCCACCGTGAGTGTTGAATTTATTTTTTAAAATTTTTTCCGTAGATCTCAAAATCAGAACTGTCCCTGGATGGTGTATGGTACGCTGAAAATAAGGCCGAAAAAAGTTTTTTCTCGTCGGATTCGCTCGCGCAGCACAGCAGGTGTTCAAGAATTTTTTTTTCTTTCTCGAAAAGTGAAATTTCTGTGTAAAACATTGGGTTTCGGAGTGGCGAAAGAGTTTTCGGGGAGCTAGAAAACATTCTTCTTCAGCTACAGACTTACTCAACTTCTCCTTCATACCTTCCCTTTTCTTGGTATATTTACTACTAGTATTTTGAAGATTGGGTATAATACCAGGCCGTCCAATAATTCCTGTCCGAAAATTTTCAAAATTCTATAATTTTCCTTAGAAGTGTTATAATATCAGGCAAGTGTGAGAACCTGCTAGAAGGTTCTCCAAAGTTCTACGCTAGGGGTAGATAAGGCGCAGCCGCCGCGTCTAGCTACCAGTACAAGGTAAAATGGACCGAGGTCGAATTCGCACGTTCGTGTACTACGAGTGGCTGCTGGGCAACGACACGGGCACCGCGGTCTTCAAAATCTGCAGAGCGTGCAAGGAGGATACAGTGTCCCAACGCACAGTCAGTCGCTGGTTCAATCGTTTCGAGAGCGGCGACACGAGCCTCGAGGACAGGGAGCACAGCGGGAGGCCTTCTACGGTGGATGATGACGAAGTCCGTCGCTGTATCAAGGAGAAGCCGGAAGCCACCACCCGTGAACTGGCGACGACGCTCGGATGCAGCAAGTCCACCATCCACAATCGACTCAACTTACTCGGCTACCACAAAGTTCTGGCCCGCTGGATCCCCCACCGTCTGACGGACGCCAACAAGCAGAGCCGCGTGGCCGTCTGCCAGTCCCTCCTCCTTCGTCCGCATCGCAAGGAGTTTCTCGAGGACCTGGTCACTGGGGATGAGAGCTGGGTCCTCTACGACAACGTCGCCCGTCGTGCCGTCTGGACCCCCTCGGAGAAGAGCCGCCCACGACGCCTGAAGCCGACCTGCTTCCACTGAAGATCATGCTCTGCTGCTGGTGGGACACCAAGGGCAAGCTGTACTTCGAGCTGCTCCCGCAAGGCAGGACGGTCACCGCCTCCATCTACACCGATCAGCTCGAGAAACTAGCCACCGCCATCCGAGAAAAGCGTCCCCGACAGGCCTCGGTCCACCTGCTGCACGACAACGCGCGCCCCCACGTGGCGAAGGAGACCCAGCAGAAGTTGGCGACGCTCGGCTGGGAGACGGTTGCCCATCCGCCGTATTCCCGGACGTCGCCCCCTCCGTCTACCACTTGTTCCGCCCGCTGAAGCACCATTTGGCCGGAAGAAAATTCACCAACTACCCCAACCTCAAATCCGACATCGCGGACTTCTTCGAGTCGCAGCTCCCGGAGTTCTGGGCGAAGGGCGCCGGCGACCTGCCCAATCGATGGGCCACTGTTGTGGATAACTGTGGTGATTATATTGTTGCTTAGACTTGTTTTTCAATAAAGTTGAAAAAAATTAAAAATGGTGAAATTTTCGGACAAGAATTATTGGATAACCTGGTATAATTATAAAATGGCAATTTTTTCATTGTCCGTAATTTGTGTATATTCTTATTCACATGAGCTTTACATACTACGTAGTATAATTTATTATACTCTGTTTATCTTTTATTGCACAAAAAACGGTCCGCCAATAGTCCTCTAATGGGCCGGCTAGTACCGTAGTTTACGTCCACGACGCGTTCTCGGCAGACCCGGGTGTGCACCGGGGTGTGCTGAGCGATCGATTCATCAATGCCGTCACTCGGCCACCCACCCTGCCACTGTGCACACCCGGGTCTGCCGAGAACGCGGGGTGGACGTAAACTACGGTACTAGCCGGCCCATTAGAGGACTATTGGCGGACCGTTTTTTGTGCAATCAAAGATAAACAGAGTATACCTAAGTTCTGAACAAAAGGCTTCCGTTCGGAGAACCGAAATGCAAAATGCCTCTCAATGTGAAAAATGAGCTCTATTTTGGTTGTGGTGTGCTTCGGGAAGGCTTTCCTCATTCAAATGATGTGAGTGTGGGATCCAACTAAATGTTCTCCAAAATCCAAATGCTTTATTAAAAACGATAAATAGGAAAAAATCCGAAAATGCGCATTGTCGGGTCTCAAATTTGTAAAAACCGCACTCGGCATTGGGGAGCGGTTTGGCACTTGAGGATTAGGTTGGTATACACTGCTTATCAAGAAGGTAGGACACCCCCTGAATTTTTCGGTCTCGTGTTTGTTAAGCAGAATAGATTAATTCCGTCAAAACTACTGTGATCAGAATGTGGAGTAACCCCCGTATACCTCTTTTGGGTTAGATCGAATGATTGTGCACTTTTCTAGAATAAATTTATGTTTTAACTCGCGTATCAAAAAGATAGGAAACCCCTGGGTTAAATCGGATTTCTCGTCTGATAAAATTGTGCGATCCCAAATATAATGGCTTATAGGACTCCTTCGCACCTTTACTGCAACAAATGCTCGATTTTGCATACTTTTTACTAAACTGGTCTGCCTTCGGAAGTCGATCCTGCCCATTTCTCAGTTATTTCCTGTCGGAGCGCAGAAATCGGGAGAAATCGCCGGCCGTTTGCTCAGACCCGACAAACCTAAATATCCCAGAGATTCTTCATTTTGTTGAGATCAGTAGGGTAGAGTAGCCACTCTGGATAAGATAGTTATAGCTGAGCAAAGAAGCCAACCTCAGATCTGCTCACGTGAACTTTCTAGTTGTCCGGCTAGAAACTGTAACTTTGCCGGCCGAAAACGTGGGAAAATGAAAGTAGGTGTTACTCTGATATCTTTCGGTACTCTTTCGAGATCATCCGACTGCTGGCGAACGCGAACTGCACACTTCCTTTCGGGCAAATGCTCTGACGGATTATGGAGATCTACGTTCGGAGTTCTGAAGGCTAAATTGGGCAGCACCTAAACTCGAATTGCTATAGTACCACTTCCGACCATCAGACCTATTGAGGAAAGACTCCTTCCCATTACAAACCATCGCCTATACACAAATAGTCGAAGTAGCTGTCCACCTTAGCCATCGGAACTGCGGTCACAGATCTCCTATAATCTGTCAGAGGATTCGCCCGTCAAGGACGTCTACAGATTGCGTTCGAAAGCAGTCAGATGATCTTCAGTCATTACCAGAGGATATCAGAGTAACATTTAACTTCATTTTCCCATGTTTTCGGGCGACAAAGTGGTAGTTTCTTGCAGGACCACCATAAAGCTCACGTGAGCAGGTCTGAGGTCGGCTTCTTTGCCTGGCAATAACTATCTTGTCCAGGGTGGATGGTCTATAGCCCTAATCTCAACAAGATGAAGAATCTCTGGGATATTTAGGTTTGTCGGGTCTGAGCCATTGGCCGGCGATTTCTCCCGATTTCTACGCTCCAACAGGCAATAACCGATAAATGGAGCAGGATCGACTTCCGAAAGCAGATCAGTCTGGTCAAAACTATACAAAATCAAGTATTCGTTGCAGTAGAGGTGCGAGGAAGGCCTATAGGCCATTAGTTTTGGGATCGCACAATTTTATCGGACAGAAATCCGATTTAACCCAGAGGTGTCCTATCTTTTTGATAGGCGATTTAAAACATAAATTTATTCTAGGAAAGTGCACAAACATTCAATCTTACCCAAAAGAGGTATACGGGGGTTAATTTACAATCTGATCACAGTACTTTTGACGAAAAAGATCTATCTTGGTCAACAAACACGAGACCGACAATTTCAAGGGGGTGTCCTATCTTTATGATACGCAGTGTAGTGTGTTTATAGTGAAGTGCACGAACTCATGGTCCGTCACTGGCCCTCTAGTATTGTAGTTAACGCGTTCTCGGCCGACGCCAGTATGGTTCAGGCGACGCCAGTATGCGTCGGCGGCCTCGGTGAGCGATCGATCGTCACTGCTGCCTCTCAACCGCCCACCACGTACTCTAAAATCGTGGACAATCTGGACAGTTGCAGAAATCAAGGGTACTTATGAGCAGCGGAATTACCTCACCAGAAAAAAATGTACATATATGTATTAGAATGAAAAGGAGACACGCGTCACAAAAAAATGCTGCCCGAAGACAAATTTCAAATACTCGACAAAAAAAAACGGTTTTCCACCGTTTTCTTTATTTTAAAGGCATCGTTCACGCTGAAAACCACTTTCCATTTTTCAGGCGCAATTTCATGAATGAGTACGGCAGACCATATCGGTAAGGTATGGTTCTGAAGTTGGAAAGGCTAAAAATGAGGATCTGCCAACAGTTCTCACCAGTCATTTAGCATGAGGAACAGAAGCGCCGTGTCAGTTTTGAAAATTTTCCTCGGAAAATTCTAACATCCAAACCTGCGCAGTGAAAAGAAAGAAAAAGAAGAAAGATCTTTGGTAGAAGACGGACAAAATAAATTCACTTAAATATCAAATTTAAAGCGCTAAACCACTTCCGACGTTTATATGAAAACTTCTGACGTATTGCACCGAGCACACCGAAATCGACGGAAGAATCGGGGAGGGAGTGGTTTCGAAGGATTTTAAACGAGTTTTTTCTTCGACAGCTGAGGGTTCTATGCAGCTTCTTCGCTATTATCCTGTACCTGAAGGGCTTACCTGCTCAGCAACATGAAAAAATAAAACACGATTTTTTGCAGATATGATGTCTTTGAATGGATAATCGAATCGTTTAAAAATTTGCATCGAAACCCCATGTCCCGATAGATAGCTCAGCGAAGCAGATTTTGGTGTTGGGGCGAAGGGATCGTTTCAATGCCGGCTATTCACACCTATACAATATACCCATGAGTACACCTAAGGCACTTTGTGCTGCCTCGCCGACTGTTAACGAGGTGGCACAAACGGGTCAACGTAAGAACAGAGAACAATAGGTGAACGTTGTTGCAGAGAACAATAGGTGATCTATGGTGCGTGGGTCGTAGATCCGCTGTACCCATAGCGGGTGACGAGCGAAAACCACGGGTAGCAGGTAGCAAGCTCTTCGAAATAGGGGATGAGTGTATGGCAAGCAAGACCTTGAATGCGCGCGGCTAAGAAAACTTCCAGAATTTCAGATACAATCTTTGGACTACTTCTCTGAACTCTGACACCGTCGTAGTCAGCTAAGCGATCGAGCCTAATCTGCTACGCGCGGTCGCGCCGCGTGCTCACTTGTGCTAGATAGCCTGCCATTGGAGACATAGTCAGAGGTTGAAGAATGCTAGGAGTAGTTGCTAACTACATCCGGAATAAGATTTTTATCGTATCACTGACTATCTAGCAGAAGTAAGCACGCGACGCGACCGCGCGCAGCCAGTGAGGCTCGATCGCGTAGCCGACTACGGCGGTGTCTGGGTTTGCGAGCTGAAAAAGTTGTAAAGTCTATCCAAACGGGAGTGTCCGCTCACGCGGTCGGCGTGCATATCGAGCGGCCGTTTGGGGGCATTACTCGTACGAGCCTTCCCGCGACTGAGATACAGTTGACTGTGATAATTTCCAGTATTCGTGTGATATTCCTGCTGATCGATTCACAGGTCCGAAAAATGCCTTCGCGACGGCCGATCAACACGCCCGCCGACCGCATGGGCGGACAGTATCATTCGAACAGACTCTACGGCAATAACTTGTGACGCGCGAGGAAGGGCCACAAACTGATATCAAAGGCAGAGTACGCGCGGAAAAAAAACGGAACCTGATTTTTTTTGCTATTTTGCGCAGGTCGGCCTACGAGATTGTGATATATGTATAGCAAATATGCAACACAAAACCCTAAAAATCTGAAGAAAAACTTGATCGAAAATTCCGAAGAATTCAACTTTTTTTCACGCCTATCTTGGTGTGCCATGTGTAATACACAAACTCCGGAAATTGGGACGTCTTGAAATGGTTTAGCACCCTAAAAGCTTTGTTTACGATGATATTCCTTCCCGAGTTTTCCACTCAAAACAATTCGTTGGCAATCAAATGTTATCAAAATTACGAAGAAACATCGAGAAATGCACTAAAACGTCTTTTTTCAATGGCATTACTCTCTGGCCTGGACTAGTTGTCCAATTGGAAGAATATGTTCACGATGGTTGCCGCCAGTAAAAAATGGGGCTAATCTGAAATGAAAGGATCTTGTGGGCAAAACAGTATTAGTTGGGGTCTGAAAGGAAAAACACAGCAACAGAGAATAGAGAATTGCGAAAGACGGGTCCACAAGAGATCTCATTGTCACAACGAACAGTTCCTGTAAAACTTAAGAGACGGGGTGTGATTTGAGGATTTCGTGTACTTCTGGTGCGTTTTTCTCCTATTCTTCGTCATTTCAATTCTATCCGGGGGCCAAACAATCGAATCAGCAATTGATTTCAAAATCAAAGAACATCGTGAACACTGCCTTTGAAGGAAGTGTTCGCAATGAACGAGTTGCCTGGTTCTTGGTAAAAACTTAATCTTTGGATCCTTTTAAAGGCACAGGACACCCAAAAAATTATTTCTCAGATTCCATGCTTATCTTGGAGAGAGCCACACGCCGATCACAGCGGTATCTCTGGAATCGTCCAACACCCCCTTTGAACAGAGTTATGGCTCTTCAAAGATGCGTAGTTTCTGAGGGTGAAAAAATGGTGGACGAGTTGTCTCAGGTATGTAATTCTCTTCAATCGCAATCGTTGCGTGAGAGAAAGCCAGGATAAGGAGACAGTCCGGTAATGAACTGAAGAACGACGACTTGTTGGAATTCATCCATCCATCGAGCCGCTATCGAGTTCGAAAATCCGGAAGGGGGTCGGGCCTGTGGTGGTGAGCAAAGGGAGTCGGGCCTGTGGTAGTCCCTTATATCTCGCTTACTTGGAGGAATTGAGATCTCGCATTTGGCACTTCTTATACAGGAGGGGTCTTCTACACAATTACATGGAAATCTCAAAATTCATATCTGAGGGTGTACTGTGCCTTTAAGAGTAGTAAGGACTGGAGTACGACGAAAAACGGCCAGGAAGTACATGAAAATTTCATGGACCAGCCGACCCATTGGATCACTCCGCCCATGTCATATAACACTTGTCTTGTGCTCGTTTCACCAAAAGAATAGGAATCAAATTTTTGAATAGTCTTCATCGCGAAAGGTTCTAGGATCCCAGCATGTGCATTGGCCCATTTTATCTTTGGAGTTTTCGGTGCAAAGAACAGAAAACAAAGTCTCTTACCCAAGAATTTTGAAGCGCAAAACCAGTTCCGATGTCAGGTTAAACGCTTTGTCTGCAGTCTCCCAAAGCACATCAAACAGGCATAACTAAACGTTTGAGAGATTTCTTTAAACAGTTCGTCTCCGGTATTTGAATGTTCCGTGGAGCCTTTTCCTCACTAACCTCTATTCAGTGGACTGACATACTCAAGAACATCGGAAACCAGAGTACGGTTTTGTGTCATGAACAGTGCCTTTAACGGGATTTCAGCCCCAGAAAGGCGAAAAGAATTGTGCAACCTGAGAAGTTAAAGGCAGTGTTCACGATAATCTTCAATTTTGAGATTCTTCGCTACATTAATTAAGTGGCCCCCGGGTAGAACTAAAATGACATGGAAATTCAGAAAAACGCACCAAAAAAACACATGAAATCCCTAAGTACCATCCCCGCCTCTTGAGTATCGTAGGAAGTGTTTGTTGTGACAATGAAATCTTTTGTGGGCCCGTGTTCTGCAATTCTCTACTACAGTGCGTCGCATAAGTATACGAACACCCTCAAATTTCATAGTTGGGCAACTCGAACGAAGTTTCAAGCATCGGCACCGGTCTCTATGTTTTTCGCTATGCCGAAAACGGTAGGTCACATTGTAGGAAGGCAAATCGTACACTTTTTCCTTTTTTACATACAGAAATTCATTTTTTAGCCGTCGCATAAGTATACGAACACTTCAGAGAAACGAAATTTTTGTACAAGAGACATACGAAAAAATCCTGTTTTAAGCGGGATAGTAAAGAATGTCGTTTTATGCGTAAATTATCATCATGCCACGCAGTTCACATCTCTCTTCTGAAGAACTGGCCCAGGCCCGGTCTCTCTACGCCGCTGGTAATGGAGCCCGACAAATCTCTCGGCAAATTGGACGTTCACCAAGCTGCATCTCTTCGTTTCTGCGGATTCCGAACTCCTACGGAATGCGTTTTTGCTCTGGGAGGCCTCGGAAGTTCACTGGACACGACGAACGACGCATCGCCAGAAGAGTCTCCAATACAATGGTGTCTAGGGCGACCGCCCGCTCCGAACTCTCGCTGAATGTGTCAAAGGATACCATCCTCCGTTCGATCCATCGCAACGAAAACATCGAAAGAGCCGTACTGAAAAAGGCTCCGCGCTTGGAAGAACGCCACAAGTCGGCCAGGCTCCAGTTCGCCCGTTCAAACTTGGGTACATATTGGAGGGAGGTGAGCTGAATCGCGTGCTATCCGATTTCATGTTAAATTTTTGAACCCGTTGCTTCAGGTTGTCTTTTCGGACGAGAAAAAGTTTAATTTGGATGGTCCGGATGGTTCGAGGCACTACTGGCGGGATCTTCCGAAGGAGCCGGCTTTCTTCAGCCGTAGGAACTTTGGCGGAGGAAACGTGATGGTTTGGGCAGCCTTCACGGCAACTGGGAAGGTCGGGATCTCATTCGTATCGAATCGTATGGATTCACTTGAGTACCAGGAAGTGTTGGCCTCGCATCTTCTTTCGTATTTTCGTCGTCGGAGACGTCAGGGCTTCCGTTATGTTCAAGATAATGCCACTATACACGTCAGCCTATCTACTCTGGAGTGGCTCCGGTGCAACAACGTCGATACTCTGCCTTGGCCAGCGATCAGCCCGGATCTGAATCCTATCGAAAACATTTGGGGAATCATTGTTCGCAAGATCTACAAGGATGGGAGGCAAAACGGAACTGTGGAGTCACTCAAGGAGGCCATCGTGGACGCAAGGAACGAAATTGACCAAGGGACCCTCCAGAACCTCAGTGATAGCATGACAGATAGTCTGTTTGAACTTATTTCGCGTAACAGTGGTGTAACATCATATTGAAGACTTTTTCCATATGTATTTTTTGGAATTATTCGATTAATTTATGAATTTCCCAAGTGTTCGTATACTTATGCGACGGCTAAAAAATGAATTTCTGTATGTAAAAAAGGAAAAAGTGTACGATTTGCCTTCCTACAATGTGACCTACCGTTTTCGGCATAGAGGAAAACATAGAAACCGGTGCCGGTACTTGAAACGTCGTTCGAATGGTCCAACCATGAAATTTCAGGGTGTTCGTATACTTATGCGACGCATTGTATCTATTGCTCCGTTCTTTCCTTAAAATCCTGACTAATCCTGCTTTGAATAAAATATTCTTCTAATTCCGATTGACCCAATTTTCCACCGTTGACAACCACCATGGTGGTTGTTACCGGTTGAAACATGTTCATCCAACCGGACAACTGATCCATGTTATACAATAATGTCACTGAAATACTACTTTGTTTTGATGCGTTTCTCGCCGTTTCTTCGTGATTTTAGTAACACTTGGAGGCCAACGCATTGTTTTATGTGAAAAACTCGGGGACGAAAATCATCGTGAACACTGTCTTGAAAGGCAGTGTTCACGAAGAAAAAGTTGCACGTTTTTTTTGGCTAAAACGTGAGCTTTGGATCCCTCTTGGAAGATTAAGAACGAAAGTGCGACGAAAAACGGCCGGCAAGTGGGTGAAAATCTCGTGGGCCAGCCAACCCATTGAGCCACTCCGCCCACGTTCTATAACAGTTGCACTGAATTCGTGGTTAGATGAGCGATGTTTTCGGATCAATAGTCCCGTTTTTCCCTTCATTCTCAACGTCTCCCTTCACTCAGGTCAGCACGCACACATCGGCTGCAAAAAACGGGAGTTACCGGTCTCGGACAACTCGTCCACAATACTTTCCTAGCTGAATTTTGAGGGGCCATAACTCCGTTTTCAGGGGATCTTGTACGATTCCAGGGAGATCATTGAAATCAGCATGGGACCGTTTTCAAGATAGGCGGGAAAACAGAAAAACGACTTTTACCGTGAACACTGCGTTTAAGGGCGCCGAACCGATCCAGACATGCAAATTTCCGACGTTTGTGCATTACACTATACCAAGATAGATGCAAAAAAAAAAGAAGTTAGATGCTCAGGGATTTTTGAACGAATTTTCCTATCCAACCTGAGTGTTTTATGTGGCCTATTTGCTAAATATCACAACCTGGTAGGGCTATGTATACTCTGTTTATCTTTAATTGCACAAAAAACGGTCCGCCAATAGTCCTCTAATGGGCCGGTTAGTACCGTAGTTTACGTCCACGACGCGTTCTCGGCAGACCCGGGTGTGCACAGTGGCAGGGTGGGTGGCCGAGTGACGGCATTGATGAATCGATCGCTCAGCACACCCCGGTGCACACCCGGGTCTCCCGAGAACGCGTCGTGGACGTAAACTACGGTACTAGCCGGCCCTTTAGAGGCCTATTGGGGGTCCTTTTTTTGTGCAATTAAAGATACAGTTGACCGCAATGTTAATAGGACATGGTGCGGTTGCGGACTCGCACTAAAACTACGGTAGAATCTGGCACTTTGCCAAATTTCGTCATCGATCAGCGCCACAGCTGATATTCTCGTGAGCAGAGAGACGACGGTTGGCGCCGATCGATGATGAAATCTGGCAAAGTGACAGATTCCACCGTAATTTAGTGCGAGTCCGCAACCGCACCATGTCCTATTAGCATTGCGGTCAACTGTAAACAGAGTATACATACATGCGCAAAATAGCAAAGAAATTTGAATATGGTCTTTCGTGCATTTTCTAATCTTGAACTCCTTAGGTTAATTGTTTAGTTTTGCCTTTGTATTGTCAAAATTATTCTAAAAATAAGAAATTTTCAATAAACGCGTTTGTGTGCCCAATCTGGAATTGCCTAATTATTTAGCGGCGCTTTTGCTCCTCGTGCTAGATGACCTACCGGAAAAACGCCGGTGCAAAACTAGTTGGGGGGGGGGTGCCCAAGATTTGCCCATAAAAATGAGAGGATTCATCCATGAAAATGAAAATTTCTCTCGATTTTAGATATGTGATAACGTTGTCACTCATATTTCCTAGAAATTTCGTGAAATAAAATCAATTGCTGAAAGCAAAATCATTCATTTCTCATTTGAATTCTGGGTGCCCCCCCCAACTAGTTCCGCACCAAAACGCCTTTTCAGACAACATAGCTGTTTTCAGGCTGCCATTGTATTAATATTAGGTGACATCATAGGTTCGTTGGGGTGGAGACTGCGGTCCGAGAGGTGAAGGTTGTTTAGAATACCTGAGTGGGAAATGGTGAAGGTTCCGTATAGACTTGCAACTTCAAAATTCGACGTTTTCTTAATCCTCTTTTCCTTGCACTTAATAAATTTTTATTTTTAATCATTAATTTTGAAATATTTTTTCGTTAGATGACCTCCTTCAGAAATTCACTAATCCTAATTAAAAGATCTGCCTAGGTCATGAAAAATTCCCCTTGAGCTGTCTTGGAGTCAAATTTTTTCGGAAAATTTTTCCAAGCGATTTTTGAAAAAGTACCTTTTCTTCGCGCATAACAATTTTGCCCTTTGAGATGGAACTTTTAGCGGAGCTGTTTCCGAAATCTTCATAAAATTTTGCATTGAATAATGTTTTCAATTCGAGAAAAATACGTTTCTAATCTCTCAGCCGATTTCAATTTATGAATTAACGTTTCTTTCACCAAAAGCAATAATTTTTTTGTTCATAACTTTTTTACCCTAGAAGACAGCCCTCTGGTGGAGGTGGTTTTCGGAATTCCCATAGAATTGTGCATCGAATAGCGTTTTTAGTTTCTGAAAATACATTCCTCTTTTTCCAGCCGATTTCAGTTTATAAAGTGCATTTTTTCGCCTGAAATTATCAGGTTTTCGTCCAGAACTTTTTGTGCTTGAAGATAGACCTTTGCTGAAGGTTGTTTTCGAAATCTCTATGGAATTCTGCGTCTACTGGTGTTTCAAGTTTGGAAAAATATTTTCTCGATCCTTCAGCCTAATTCATTTTACGAAACACTGGTTATTCGTCTGTAACTCTTTAACCGTTGAAGATTGTTTTCTGGTGAAGGCTGTTTTTGAAATCCACGTAAACTTCTGCGTCGAATGATATAACGCGTTCCTACCGTTACTTGCTCCATAAGCCAGCCAGGTCGGTGGAGCCGAGCTCCATAGTTTAGCTCTGGTACATCCTTAGTGACCTGTTGATTTCGATTATCACCAGCAACGGAGCGGTGGGTCTCGGTGAAATACAAGTAGTGATAAGGAGGTTCCGACGAAAAAGCCACCGCTCCGCTCTGTAATAACTGAAAACCTGAGTTCACTTGGAATGAAACAGAGTCTACCTCCATAGGGTGCTCTCACCTCTATGGTTAAAATGAAAGACCCAGAGTTCTGCTGGAGCCAACAACGGGGCTACCAGTCGACGCAGAATGCCATCGAGATTTCGAAAACAACCTACACCAAAAGCCTATCTCCAAGCACAAAAAAGTTATGGACGAAAAACCGATAATTTCAGGCGGAAAAAAAATTCACTTTGTAAACTGAAAACGCTATTCGATGCAGAATTTTATGTGGATTCCGAAAACAACCTTCACCAAAGGTCTGTCTCTAAGCACAGCAAGGTTATGGACGAAAAACCGGCAGTGACACCCACCCAATTTTGAAACTGACTCGCATTAGTGTTGGGTCACTTTCATTCTTTTTCGGAGTGTTTCACTGGTTGTCACCCGTTTCCCCAATGGTGAAGGTTCCCCACTTCACCTGCCCAGGGGTGAAGGTTGGTGGAGGACATAGCTCCTCCCAACGAAGCTATGGGTGACATTGAGGTCTCAAACTTTGCCAACTATCTCCCCTTGCTTCAGACCATTGGATTGAGTAGATAAAGCCGAATGTGGTTTTCTGCGTGAATGATGCTTTCAAGTTTTTTTGTAATCTATCATGACGCCATCGCTGCTATACGTATGTATGTGTGTGCATGTACATACATATGTATGCAGGAGGTGGAAGCATAGGGCACATGTGCTTCATCAATACAACTGATGTGTCTGTTCGGCGCAGAAAACGAGGCGCGCGACTTTTTGGCCAGCGTCCAAAGATCTTCGTCATAGAGACCTACGTCGTAGTGTAGAGTGCTGGACAGTGGGTGGTCCATGGAGATAGTAGACGTAGTGTTGGAGAGTGGCGAGGGGCGGAAAGCAAGGCGTTTTTCATTGGGTTCGCGTGAACGCAGCCCCGGTGCACCCACAATCCATCCCTTTCCTTCACATAGCTAAGGCCCAGCCGCTTGCTGTCTGCTGCTGCTGCTGCTGCTGCTGCTGCTGGCCGCACCCCCTGTTGGTTGGTTCGCACGTCGTCTAGCGGGCAGGCTGAGTGCAACATTTGTACTCTGTGACGTCATCGCGCGGTCATTTTACTAGTTACTAGTCCTTAACCTACCACATACTAATATGGCTACCACTACGAGTATTCCCATGCAAATCCCCACAGAAAATTCCCTTTCCGCCCTAGCCTACTCCTTTGAGAGGAATTGCTTCTTCGAACCGGCCACACTCATTACGGAGTGTATACTACAGGTAGAACATTTTTTTTCTTTTTCTCCAATTTTTTTCTTGAATAAATTGTCCAATTCTCCGCGCTGTTCTTTGAATGTTTCAGAATTCATTGCATCTTCTGAGAAAATGATTATAAGAAAATCTTACTAATGTTGTAAGTTGTAGTTTGCATAGTTCTAATCTTATGTATTGAAAATTAGGAGGTCACCATGGGTGGTCGATTCTCGTGGTCTTTGCTGACAGTCGGCGAATGGCCTTCGGGTGTATCGATCTACTCTTTTCTCACCTTTCTTCGCTAAAGGACATTATCAGTCTTCGAATTTCTGTCTAAAGATCCATGAATCGAACCTATTCTCAACTTCTTTTCTTTACCTCTGAATGGACCGAGTATGAACTTTGTGGGCCACATATATCAATCTTTAACACACAGGAACGGCCAAATCCTTCAGGGTTTCACATTGTTGGGAAGGTGTTAGTCATACACACGAAGTGGAAGTAAAATTTTTGCATAAGGTTCTTAATTTTTTTCGCCCCATGTTAGAATTTCCATAAATTCTTACGTGTCTGCGAAACGTTCCCAAAATTTATCTGTGCCCTAGTTATTCAGCGTTTAGCTGCTGCAGGTTCTCTGACACTTGTTTGGAAGCCGTCTCTTAACATCGAGACAACTAGTTTCAAATCTTGCTCGCCTCATTATGGTGAAAATGTAGCTCCACAATGTGAAAATGTGGGGCGACCACAATCTTAAATCCCCTCACATTTTCACTTGATAGGGCAAACATTTCACCATAAAGAGGCGATCTCAAGTTGGGACTACTTTCATCGATGTTACGGGGCGACTCCAAAACGAGTTTCTCAGTTTTTGCGGGACGCCTGCAATTGGTGAGGTTTCGGAGTTGGCCAATAGCAGGCATGCCGCGAAAGCTATCGGCAGCGAAACGCCGGTGTATGACTAGGGCCTAAGAGGTTGGAACCCTTGGGTGGGCGGAATTTCGGCAAATGTGCGGAGTTTTTGATTGGCCCACATTATGTGTAATCAAGTCGTAACCACACTGTCTATCCTTCAAGGCTGGGGTTCATGAACCTAAGCCGTGGGTTACAGTTGGGTTAGTCCCCAAAGGTTGCGTGCTATATTCTTAGAAAACGCAACTGTAGTCCATGGTTAGCCGTTTATAAATCCCAGCCCTAGTTTGCCTCAGCCTAGAATAGCTGGAGATTTGGTACAATATGAGTTAAGGTCTAACCTAGGGTTAGTTGGCTGAACTAGCAGAATCCGAGTTTCAGATCTGAACTCACTGTAAGGGCTGACCGGGGTAAGCTTCAGTGAACATTTGTCCCAATTCACCCAAGGTTAACACTTCCGCCGCCGACCGAATCGGCGAAGTGCAATCCTATAATATTGATCACGCGGCCCGGAACGATCGATATTATAGACTTGCATTTCACCGGGCCGCTTGGCAGCGCAAGTATAAACGACGCCTTAGGCTCGAGGCCCAATTTCTCTAGTTCCGAAATGTTCGTCCATATGTTTTTAGTTTATAGTTTTCTTATGTTAGTTCATTAGGGTCTTACGGGAAAGCCAAGTTCTTCGGAATGTGCATTTTTTTTCTGGGTTTTCGTGGTGGTCTGGAATCGAAAACATATTTGGGTAGGTTACGGGACTTCGGTGAATTTTATGTGGGTACATTCTTTAGCATCACTACGAAAGATTAGGGTTCAAAGTTATTTATAATACGCCATCCTCAGGCGATTAACGGCTCATAGCCGCCTGACCGTTCCTCTCGTTCTTCCAATCTGCGGGTCGGCTTCTGTTGCTTTCCGAGCCGCTGCTGTTGCTGCCCGGGCTCCTCGGTCGAATAGCAACATTGGTAGTGTGGAGATTGGGAGAACGAGCAAAACTGTCAGGCGGCTCCGATTCCCACTCGGTGCGGCTCGGGGACGAAATTTGCCTGAGTTGGGAGCCTGAAGAGTTTCGGCCTAGACCGTGGTTGGTCGGTTGATAAAAAGGTTGGTTAGTTCACAAAACGTGGTTCCAGCCTCCTTACCCACGACATATGCTTATACCATTGAAAAATAAAATATTGAGAGGTGTGTTTTAGCAGTAGGCTCCAATTAGTCGATGAAAAAACTGGGGTAAAAGTGGGTTGAGCAGGAGTTCGTCGGCAAATTCCGCCCCAAACCCAGGGTTTCGATAGTTTGGCTTTCAATTTATTGTCATAATAATCAATAAACCGATCGATAATGAGCCGGAGGGAAGTTTTCAGTCTGTTACTATGGAAACATGTGTCTTCTTTGGGTAAAAACCTGTTTTTTCCGAAGGATGCAGGGTCACTCACAGATAAACACGGGCTTGATAGTTTAAAGGAAGTGTTGGAATGGAATGTTTCTGACCCCCCAAAGAGTAAATACCAATCCAGTATTTATCGATTCAGTGGTCAGGGTTTCACACAGCTTTTTTCGGAATCCTGGCCTTATCGTCTTCGGGGGTGTGGACTCTTTGAGAATTCCGATTTCTCAAGTCGAAAATCGCTCTTAAAAATCGTTTTTCTCATTTGATTTTTCGAAAAGTAAAAAATTATCAATTTATTGATTGATATTTCAGAACCTTGTTAATGAACTGCAACAAGACTCACAACTCGCCGCTACGACGACTATTGATGCGCCCCAGGCGTTGCCAGAAGCGCGAGTGCTATGCCTCTACACCGGAGGTACCATTGGTATGAGGACTGTGGATGGAGGTTAGTCACCGAGGGGCGGGGTTATATGATTCCAATACATTTATTGATTTTTTTTCGATTGATTCGAGTAATTTTTCGACCGGAGAAGATGACTTCGAATAAATTGGAAAATCCGAAATTTGAAAAATTAAATTTCCGATTGACTCGCAGGGTATGAAATCCTAAAATTCAGACATTGGCTCACATGAAAAGTTGAATATCAGGAAATTCGAGTTTCCGAATCACTCGAAAAACCGTATATCCGAAAAGGATAGATTTCTGAGCATATCGCGTTGCCAAAATCGAGTTTCGGGGGTGAAAGTGTAATGACAATTTCTATAATAGTTGTTTTGGAATAATTCTAAAAAATTGTGAAAAGTTTCAAATGGTATATATTCCTGGGTTGGTGAACAAATATAACATTCGGAAGCCCAAAAATTTTGTTAGGGGTGAGCAGCAAATTTTTCACATTTTTTGGAACTTCTGGTCACCAAAGGGTGACTTATCCTCGATTTCGAAGGCAAATTTAACTTGTTCCTTCGCGTGCGCCTGCCGAGCGAATGGAGAGACAGCGAGACAGTGTGGGGTAGGAGGAGACGCAGAATACGCGAGCACACGCACGCGAGCGACTGCTGTAAAATTCATTTTGAAATAGAGGATTCCTACGTCAAGGTTAAGAAAGCCTTCTGCTCGACTCTATAAACAATAATAGAAATTTGAGCAAAACAAAGTTAATATTAATCTGTTTTATAGTTTTCAAAAAATTAAAAGATCAATATCAAGATTTTTTGAATTTCTGATTGAATTTTTTTAGGAAGTCATATTTATTTTTTCGTTCTTTCTCTCTTTTCTCAATCTTTTGTGTGACATTTTTCGTATGAAAAAGAGTGCCCCGAGAAAAATGGCTAGGTCTTACGACAGATTCTGTGTGAGCCCTTCCCAAAAGTCTTTAATATCCTAAGGGGAAACTGAATTTCAGGATTTTTCCTTTTCTCCTCGAAGCATTCTTTTCTCAGAGTTCCTCTTGCATAGGGTTTCCTCAACGTACAATTGAACTCGTCTTCAGAAAAAAAGCAGGGGGTTTGGTAGCGTGCTCCCCAGGGTAGGAATCGTTTAGAGTTCTGCCGCCGAGCGGTGCGGCGGATTGCAATCCTATAACATGGATCGTGCTGCGCCGCGTGATCAATATTAGGCGTCGTTCAGGCCGGGATCATACTTCCCGCGACCAGCGACAGCGGATAGCAGGCATATTGATTTTTGGTCGATATGAATGGTTAACATTGCGTCGCATCGTTTGTCGCCAGAAGTGTGATCGCGGCCTTAACATTCTCACCGCCGAGCGGCGCTTCACAGTGCAATTTAGTAAATCGTCGTTTATACTCCGCTCGCCGAGCTGCGCGGTGAAGTGCAACCTATGATATCGATAGTGCCCTGCCGCGTTATCAGTATTACACAAATGCACTAGACCGCGCCGATCGCGGCGGGAGTATAAACGACATCTAATATTGATCTCGCCACGCCGCGTGATCAACATTATAGAATTGCACTTCTCAACGCCGCGCTGCGGCGGAAGTGTGAACGAAGCCTTACAGAAATGCGATGTGCCGCTCGGCTCCGTGGCGGGAGTATGAACGACACCTACTCAATAAAATCAAAACAAGTTACTTGTAATAGAAATGTAACTTACTCGAATGTCTCAAGTAACTTACATTTATATTATATGTAACATACTTTTATATTACATGTAACTTAAATTTATGTTGCATGTAAGTTACACTTATGTTACATAAAACTTAAATTTATATTTTCACTATGGGTGGCTATCACGTGACGCAGACGACACGCGACTCGGAGCGCGCGTCTCAGACCGCACACTAAGCAAAATAAAATGTTGTGCGGGGCTTTCCCTGCTGGTTTGGGGTCAAGTACCTCAAACTTGGGTAACTGAACCAACAGCAACGCCAGTCGTAAGCCTGACCCTGCGAGTGCGTCGTACATCAACCTTGGAAATATCTTCTTCGCCGATTTAAGTTACTTGCGACTCATATTGGGTCATTTAAATTACATGTAACATATCGGAGGCTCACCGCACGCAGTATCCCGTCGATATGTTACATGTAACTTAAATGACCTGAGATAAGTCGCAAGTAACTTACATCGGCTCAGATATGTTACAAGTAACTTGTTTTCGGCCCTTTATGTTACAAGTAACTTGTTTTCATTTTTCTGAGTAGTATTGATCGTGCCGCCCCGCATGATCAATATCGTAGAATTGCACTTCGTTGCGCTGCCTTGTGGTGAAAGTATAAACGACTCCTTCGTTCTAGTGCATTCCTGCCGTAACGCGCAACAGCAGCAATGCAAATCAGCCATATCGATTTTCTGTCGATATGGATGACAAGCACTATGTCTCGTCGCACGTCGCGGGAGGTATGCATTAGGCCCTAAAATTTTCGGTAATTTTTTTCTTTTTTTTTCATTCAAGGTCACGGCTAGAGGTTTTCCTTGAATGAAGTTGAGCTTTCTTCTGTCATGAATCTAGATATATAATATCCAACAAAATTTCACTTTATTGTTAAAAGCACAGTGGGAAGTCCTGAAAGTTTACGGTTTAGAACGAGGAAGTCTCGAATTCTCCAGAGGGTCTTCCGATGCCTGAGAAGGAATTGAGTTTCAGAAATTTTCCATTTGCGTCAAAGCGGTTTTTCTGCCTGTCGCATGACTCTCGCATAGGGCTTTCTGCCCGAGAAGTCAATTTTCCCTCGGAAAAAAAATCTGCGCTCTCTAAATTGCCAGAGTTGCCTGAATTCGCTTGAGTGGCTGGCTCTTGAGGCTTTCCGTTCTGTGGAGTCTATGTGAAGTCTTGTGAGGAAAAATCTGAATAGAGGGTTTTGGTGGACTTTGGAGCGGGTCTTTCCCAAAATCTCGTTATGGACTTGTAATGAAAATGTGATTTACCCTACATTGAGTGCAAACCTATATCATCGATACTGCCACGCCGCGTCATCATATTACAGAATGCGCTATCCCGCTCTGCTCGGGAGTATAAACGAACATTAATATTGATCGCGCGGCGCGATCAGTATGCAATTCTATAATATCGATCGTGCAGTGCCGCGTGATCAATATCATAGAATTGCACGCCACCGCGACGCTCGGCTGCAGAAGTATAAACGACTACTCATAGGACCGCACTTTGCATCATCGCTCTGCGGCGGCGGCATAAACGGCGCCCTACACAAATGCGCTGTGATGCTCGGCTCCGCGGTGGGAGTATAAACAACACCTTATATTGATTGTGCATCACCGCGTGATTAATATGTCAGATTTGCACTTCGCCGCGCACCCCTACGGCGGAAGTATAAACGATCCTTGAGTTCTAGTGCATACCTGCCGTAACGCGCAACAGCAGCAATGTATATCAGCCATATCGATTTTCTCTCGATATGGATGACTGACTGACGCACTATGTCGCGTCGCTGGTCGTTGGAAGTATGCACTAGGCTTTTGATTCTTGGTGATTTTTGTGCTCTTTTTCGCGACTACGGTTTGAAGTGTTCCTTGATTGAAGTTGAGCTTTCTTTTGTCATGACTTTAGATATATAATATTCAACAAAACTTTACTTTATTTTTAACAGCACAGTGGGAAATCCTGAAACTTTGTGGCTCAAAACGATGAAGTTGCGAATTCTCCAAAGGGTCTTCCTCTGCCTGAGAAGGAATTGAGTTTCAGAAATTTTCCATTTGCGTCAAAGCCTTTTTTTATCCGTCGCATGACTCTCGCATAGGGCTTTCTGCCCGAGAAATCAATTTTCCCTCGGAAAAAAATCTGCGCTCTCCAAATTGCCAGAGTTGCCTGAATTCGCTTGAGTGGCCCACGAGGTTTTCCGTTCTGTGGAGCCTATGTGCAGTCTTCTGAGGAAAAATCTGGCTAGAGGATTTTGACGGACTTTGGAACTTGTCTTTCCCAAAATCTCGTTATGGATTTTTAATGAAATTGTGTTTTACCCTATTCCATGGCCATCATTTCGTTTTTCTAACGTCACATGGATTCTTCATGGCTTTTCGCTGAAGACAGAGATTTTTCCCGGTTAAAGGCCTCGAGCACGTCATTTTGCGGGTTTTCTTTGGCCTTCACATGGCTCTGAGGGTCACCTGAAAAGCTTTTTTGGTTAGAAAACCCTATCTGAAAGCCCTGGAGCTAGAGATTAGCACTCAGAAGTGCTCTTAGAGGTCAGCAGAAGTTCTGTTTGCTGAAACACTTGATCTAGAAGTGGGAGAAGAACACTTGCTTGCGTAAACGCGCTGCGGCGGCCGGTGCATGTACAGTATCTCTGGCCACATTTAGCGCCACCAGCCGACTGAAGCTGTCAAAAGCGGGTTTTCTCGGGTGTCGAACGATTGCAGTGGTTTACACAACACGCTTGCCTAAACCGTGCAGTATTCTGTGGGAATATATGTAGTATAGTTGTGCTCTGGACGAAAAGACCGAATATCGAATGGATCCGAATGACCCTTTTTTTAAAGGGCCGAATACCGAATAATATTCGGGTGGCGTCATTTTCTGAGGGAGGAATATCGGATGTTATTGAAGTGGTGCGATTTTACGAAGTCCAAATTCGAATAAGTATTCGAATTACAATTATTTGAATAATTTGATTTAAAACTGTCCGAATGGGACAACTGTATATTGCTATTTTTTTGACGAATTCAAGAGATGAGAAAGTAGACCAATACAAAAAAAACTTCTAACTTGGATGGGAAAAGTCCGGAATGTGGTTTTGTCGTTTTTGAAATAACCATATTAGGGTGGTCCGGAAATCTAGCACCAAAAATATGTTAGTCGGAGAATTTTCCATTGTCCGTTTGTATTTTTTGGATCCAGTGTAGAACACCATTTGGAAGCTCGATGCTTTTTCTGAACCATAGTATTTATCTCTTATCGGGAAAGTCGACGTGCTTTAAATTTCGCATCGGAAGGTAGAGGAAGTTCGGGGTAGCGGGAGTCTTTGAATACCCCTGGTTCCCTTTTTTCTTTCCAGTAGGTGACAACTCCACATTCATCAATGTTTTACTCTGAGAGAAATTACCTTTGCGGATTCCGCGATGGTGCCGCTTCGGCGTCTACAGGCACCGAAGCGGCACGATCGCAGAGCCGTAGCGACGACGCGGCAGTGCCGCTGCGGCTCCGCGATAGTTCCGCCGCAGCTCAGGAAGAGTACCTCATATGAAGTTATTAAAGAATTGTAATACAACTAAGGGGGCCTAAGAACAAAAGAACGCGGCTGCAATTGTTACGTTCTCCGTCTGATGAGGACAGAGGGTACCGCCGTTTTTGCGCCCAAGGAAATACGGAATGCACCTCAAACTTCGGTAATTGAACCGGCGCCAATTTTGTTTTACCACTTAGAACAGTACATCGTACTCCACGCGGGTTCGCTGCTGCATCCTCGCGGAGCCGGCTCGGTTATAACACGGAGCCGCTGCGGTACTATTGCGACGATGTCGAGGCTCAACACACGGCAACATAATCGTCTGATCGCGGTGCTGCTGCAGTGTTATCGCGGAACCATTGCGGAGTTGTCGCGGCACAGTCAAGGGTCGCGGTACTTTCCCGGCACTTACGCGGCAAATCTCCTCAGAGTAGTTAATTGAACATTTAATCCCTGTGATGTTGAATGAGGTAAATACCGCAGACGACAGTCCGTAGAATGATTTGTAGTAAAGTCTCGACGCTCTAATGACGAAGCCTTCCTAGAAGCTTGTCCCAATCGCGGGTTTCAAAAAAATTGGTTGTATGATAGAGAATTGGGCGTAATCTCTAAATCCAAAGACACGTACCATCTGAAAAAATGAAATGGGAGGAAGTTTCTGTTAATCCTTTTTTTTCGCTCCACCCAAGGCGCTATTCATACTCCTGAAAGCCACCGCGTCGCACGCGTGGGCTTTCAGGACGCTATGGCAGGGCCTTAACTTTGCCGAGCAAGCAAAGTATGCACACTCGTTCACGGCCATGGTAGCAGAGGATAGCTTCTGAGTTTTCACTAATGGAACGGATTAACATTGATGACGATAAATAATGAAAAACAAGAAAAGTCGTTACGACTGTCGCTGCCATGGCGGAGCGGGCGCAACACGCGTGTGTGGCGTTAGGCCATGGCGTTGATTGAGGAGTATGAATAGCGTGTAATCCGAAGAAAAAAAAAACAGAAACAGTGAGAGAGCTTCCTTCTTCGAGGCTCGTTCCTTAATTGAAAAGTACTCAATAAGATCTGTTTTTCTGCTTAAAGGCAGCATACACGCTCGTAAGCATAGTCGAGATAACAGCATAGATCGGTCCGCACGGCCCGTGCTATGTCGTCAACGACGTTTGAAGCGCTGAAAACTGTCCAGGATGACAGTATTTGACAATGTTTGAGCAATCTTGCCTTCCACGCCTGTATTTTCACACCCCTTTGAGTAACAGAATGAGAATCGATACTTGTGAAAACGTGTGATAATTGAGAGTGATAGCACTATCAAATGGGAGTGCACGAGAGGAATAGCTTGGTTTACTTGAGTATAACATGTCTGTGCACCGATAAGATCCTCCATTTCAAGAGTTCAGCGAAAGTAGAGCGGCATTCTCGAAAGTGGACGAGAGTCATTAGGTATGCAGACATGTTATACTCGAGTAAACCAAGCTATTTCTCTCGTGCACTCCCATTTGATAGTGCTATCACTCTCAATTATCACACGTTTTCACAAGTATCGATTCTCATTCTGTTACTCAAAGGGGTGTGAAAATACAGGCGTGGAAGGCAAGATTGCTCAAACATTGTCAAATACTGTCACCCTGGACAGTTTTCAGCGCTTCAAACGTCGTTGTCGACATAGTACGGGCCGTGCGGACCTATCTATGCTGTTATCTCGACTATGCTTACGAGCGTGTATGCTGCCTTTAAGGTGAGACGAAAATAGTTATCAGAAACTTCATCCAAGTCTTTTTCCACTCACTTAAAGGCAGCATACACGCTCGCAAGCATAGTCGAGATAACAGCATAGATAGGTGCGCACGGCCCGTACTATGTCGTCAACGACGTTTGAAGCGCTGAAAACTGTCCAGGATGACAATATTTGACAATGTTTGAGTAATCCTCTCTCGCACGCCCGTATTTTCACTCCCATTCGAGTACGAGAATGAGAATCGAAACTTGAGAAAACATGTGATAACTTAGAATGATAGCACTATAAAAAGGGAGTGCAGTAGAGAAAAAACTCGATTTACCTCAATATAACATGTTTGTGCACTGATAAAATCCTCCATTTCAAGAGGTCAGCCAAAGTAGAGCGGCATTCTCGAAAGTGGACGAGTGTAAATAGGTATGCAGACATGTTATACTCAAGTAAACCAAGCTAATTCTCTCGTGCACTCCCATTTGATAGTGCTATCACTCTCAATTATCACACGTTTTCACAAGTATCGATTCTCATTCTGTTACTCGAAGGGGTGTGAAAATACGGGCGTGGAAGGCAAGATTGCTCAAACATTGTCAAATATTGTCATCCTGGACAGTTTTCAGCGCTCCAAACGTCGTTGACGACATAGTACGGGCCGTGCGGCCCTATCTATGCTGTAATCTCAACTATGCTTGCGAGCGTGTATGCTGCCTTTAAAGGCAGTGTTCACGATGATTTTCGTTCCCGAGTTTTTCACATAAAACAATGAGTTGGCCTCCAAGTGTTACCCAAATTACGAACAAACGGCGAGATACGCATTAGAACGTCGTATTTCAGTGACCTTATTCCGTAACATGGACTAGTTGTCCGGTTGGATGAACATGTTCAAGGTGGTTGTCACCCGTATAAAATGGGGCTAATCAGAAATGGAGGAATATTTTAGGCAAAACAGTATTAGTCAGGGTCCGAAGGAAAACACGGAGCAATAGAGAGTAGAGAATTGCAAAGGACGGGTCCACAAAAGGTTTCATTGTCACAAGAAACACTCCCTGTGATACTTAAGAGGCGGGCTGATACTTGAGGATTTCGGGTACTTCCGGTGCGTTTTCCTCGATTCCTTCGTCATTTTAGTTCTACCCGGGGGCCACTTAGTCAATATAGTGAATAATCTCAAAATTGAAGATTATCGTGAACACTGCCTTTAAAGGCAGCGTTCGCGATGATCATCCTCGTTGACTTTCCACAGTGAAATTATAGGAGAGAAGGATTCTAGACTCCCAGTGTCGAAAGAACGGTAGAAAACGAGCCAGGAGCGGCAAAATAACGGCTGCAAACAAGCGTTTTGGTGCCCCAGACACGCCTGGTGCCCCAGATCCACCCCATCGGAATGAACAAATGTAGACTCAGATTACAGGAATGATCAAGTGAAGGAAGTGCTGATAAGTGAGCTGATCGCTTCATTGCATTGATAGGTATCATCCTTCTAGCGGTCAATTCCTGGACGCTCAAAAATCAACGTAAACAAGAAAGGGCCTATTTTTGCCCAAAAACGCGTCTTTCGTGTCCTTTTTAAGCATGCTTTGCTATATTGGGCACCAGACCTTTCGTAAGACGTGGAGACATATGAAGTGAAATTTATTGTGAACACTGCCTTTAATCTACAAACTGAGAGATAAGAGTTCCATCATTCATCATGCAGCCGCTGGTTTTGTTTGGACTTGCTCAATCAAACTTAGGACGAGCTTTAAAGGCAGCATACACGCTCGCGAACATGGTCAAGATATCAGCATAAATAGGCCCGCACGGCCCCTATCATGTCGTCAACGACGTTTGAAGCGCTGAAAACCATCCAGGATGACAGTATTTGACCATCCCTGTCACGCACGCCCGTATTTCCACACCCCTCCGAGTAACAGAATGAAATGTTAAACTTGAGAAAACGTGATAATTGGGAGTGATAGCACTATCAAATGGGAGTGCACGAGAGAAACAGCTCGATTTACCTGGATATTACCTGTCTAAACACCCTCGAACTCTCATCCACTTTCGAGAATGCCGCTCTACTCCAGATGGCTTTTGAAAATGGAGGATTTAATCAGTGCACAAACATGTACTACCCAGGTAAATCGAGCTGTTTCTCTCGTGCACTCCCTTTTGATAGTGCTATCACTCTCAATTATCACAGGTTTTCTCAAGTTTAACATTTCATTCTGTTACTCGGAGGGGTGTGGAAATACGGGCGTGCGTGACAGGGATGGCCAAATACTGTCATCCTAGATGGTTTTCAGCACTTCGAACGTCGTTGACGACATGGTAGGGGCCGTGCGGGCCTATTTATGCTGATATCTTGACCATGTTTGCGAGCGTGTATGCTGCCTTTAAGGGAGAGCTCGTTCTTGAATTTTTCAGGTTTGCTACGATTCATTGTAGAAAGTGTCATTTTTTCTTGGAAATTTCGAAAACGCAAAATTTGCCTGATTAGATTTTCTAGTCTTGAAATGCTAGGCGAACTTTCGATCCTACCGAATAGAAAGAAGAGAGTGAGGAGCATATGAGGACTTTTGGAATGCAAAACCTCTTCTACATTTTGACCCCAAATTCGGAACAGGCTGAATTTTTTTCAGTACCGGTGAAGCCATCAGACGAGCTTTACGCCAAAACTGGTTCGAGAAAGTGAATGCCTCAACTGTTCCTAAAGTTTTCCTGCATTTAAAATTAGCGACGTATTCTTTTTTCAGTTTTCTCGTCTGTCGCGAGACAATGTGTTCCAAAGTGCCAGATGGCTGGTCTTGGGCTCCTCCTTTTCCGCCTCACAGCCTTTCGCAAGCGGCCTTCGCTTTATGAACGCGCATTTTCATTCTCACAAGCTTTGTGATTTTTGGTACATCAGTCAGGCCCATTCATTCGACTGAAAAGAAAAAATCGAAGATTTCCTGATAGATGATAAACCAGACCACTTGATGGCATCGAAAGGTTACTTTTCTTCAATCTTCCGATTCGACGATTTTACGCAATCATTACACATTGTGACAAAAAGGAAGGGAAGGTTTGCCCCGGAATGCGAGACGGCGACAAGGTGAACAAAAACCTGGGTTATCAGCGAAATGATGTTCGAGTTTTCCCGCTAATGGGAAAACTGTGATTCTTTAAAGGGTTTGATGTCTGGCGTTGAGCTGGGTCAGGGTTGTGTGGGGTTGTTTTTACCCTGGGTAAATTTATCGGGTATGAATTCAGTTTGCATTAATCAAAACCTGTGGCCGCAAATAATATTTCCTAAAAGTCACATATTGGTCTATGGAAATTTACTAAAAATCACGTTTTTGCCTATGGAGGTAATAAATCAGTTGTTGCGGTGGTAAAACAGCTGTGGTTTACGGCGGCAGACATTAACCTTTGCGAGTCTTCACCCGCAGTTTTCGTCGACATGTAACCAATGATCATTGGTAAACAACACGACATGGGTGTTCTATGATAGTTTTCGCTGTGGGTAACTATTTGGATGAGGGGTTTTAGGGTTTCAAAGTGGTAGAACTTTTTCAGAAAAAAAAAGAAAATTTTAAAGAAATGAATGTTTGGCATGTTGCCTTTTAGAATCTTTTAATTTTTTGTTGTTTCTTGAACTTTCATCCAGGTCATTTTTTTTCAAATTGTAGAATTGGGAGAAATTTTCTATTCGTGAAAAATTGTGATTTGTGTATTTATTTATTTCAACATTTGGAGTTCCCGATTTTTCAAAACAAAAAAAAACGGAGGTTTTTTTTTCAAGCTTTTTCGCAAAACTCTTAAAAACGAGGCAGCATTTTTCTGTAATTAAATATTCGAATATGGACATCTGTATTCTACCGAAAATTTGGAAGAACGAATAATTTAACGTCGGCGTGGATCCGTAAGAGACTTCGCGTTCACTGTTGAAGGTTGGCGCGAACTCGGTGCCACATGCTATAACGTAGGTGCACCGAGTTTGCGCCAAGCTCTAATGGGGAACGCAAAGTCTCTTCAGGTTCCGAAATAAGTCGATAAATCGAATATTCGGTTCTGTCTGGACATTGTTCAAAAACATGCTATTAGATTAGATACTCCTTCAATCAGACTGCTTGGTTACCCATTTTTGTATGCTGGTAAACAAATATTTGTGTTTTATTTCAATTCGAAATTTCCATTTATTTTTGAAAAACAAAACCGCTGTCATGTTAGATGTACAAAAGAGAAATATGTACATATGCATCTGCTTATGTACAGTCGAGTATATGTATCAAACGAATGAAAATTTTCGAATATCGAATTTTCGAATATTCAATTAAATGACTTCTTCGAATAGTCGAATAAACGATTATTCGACCACATAGTTGAGTTTTTTGAGTAGTCGAATAAACCAATTATTCAAATGATTCATTTTTTCGAATATTCGTTCATATGAGTAAACGCTCAACCATCAAAGGGTATAAGTTGAAAACGATAATACTTCTGAAGGTTCAAAGTTAGAAAGCTCAAAATATCAGGTAACCAAAATTCAAAAAATGTGCTTTCACCAAAACTTTGTCCATGGTGATTTCATATTTTGGGGCGCTGGACACGAATCTTAGGTCGGTTTTTTGTCATCATTGGAAGATTACGTCACGTTTCAAAGAGTCTTATTTTGCTACCGTATTTCCTATGATTGAGTACTTTGGAGCTCTACTCTTCAACATTTTTGGGTCTTAAAGGCAGTGTTCACGATGAATATCGTACTCGAGTTCTACCCAAAACTGGGATTATTTGGTCTTGAGGTAACTAATAGTGAAGAAACAGCGAAGAAAAACGCTCAGAATAAGCTAAAAGAACGGTTTCTAAGGTTTAGGGCGTGGACGAGAATCATGGGCCTTGCCGATTTCCGCAAGCGCGCGCTAATCGCAAAATCTGCGCGAATCGATCAGGCTGGACGCGGCAGAGTTGCTCTTGGCAACTCGCTATCGAAACGTGAGCGGCGCCCCAAGTTCGTCCGAATGGGGGCGGACCGGGATAGGTAGGCGCACTGGGATAACTTTCTCAAAGCCGTTTTTATCGATTGCTGACCCGTTTTCGCTGATTTCTTCGACCCCATCCTCTCCAGCATTTGCCAACTTAGTGTTTAACGCTGAAACCTTGAGAACGAGATTTATCGTGAACACTGCCTTAATAAAAGTATCGAGGCAAGGATTAAAGGCAGTGTTCACGATACATCACGTTCTCGAGGTTTCAGTGTGAAACACTAAGTTGGCAGATGCTGGGGAGGACAGGATTGAAGAAAGCAGCGAAAACGGGCCAAGAATCGATAAAGACGACTTTGAAAGTTATCCCAGTGCGCCTACCTATCCCGGTCCGCCCACCATTCAGACGAGCTTGCGGCGCCGTACACGTTTCGATGGCAACATGCCAAGCAACTCTGCCGCGTTCAGTCAGATCGATTCGCGCACATTTCGCGATTAGCGCGCGCTTGCGGAAATCAGCAGAGCTCATGATTCTCGTTCACGCCCTGAACGTTAGAAACCGTTATTTTAGCTTATTCTAAACATTTTTCTTGGCTATTTCTTCACTATTAGTTACCTCAGGACCAAATAATCCCATTTTCGGGTCGAACTAGAGTGTGAAATTTATCGTGAACACTGCCTTTAAGGAGACTATAATAGAGGAAGCTTCGGTTGTAAAGTTTAACATTACAGTGATATGATTCCCTTAACTAGAACAATTAAAGTTTCAGTGTATTCACCGAAACCCGGCTACCTGCCACAAGTGATGCGCACGATTCCGCCGCTTAACGACAAGGCGTACATTGAGCAGAACTATGCCGGCTCGATGGTGATGCCGTATGCGCTGCCACCAGTGAGATTCATGCAGAAACGGGTTGTCTATTGGGTGGGTGCATGGCTCACTCTCTTAATTTTTCCTTATTCTCATCATTAATTTTGTGATGATTCAGATTGTTGAATATGAACCACTGTTGGACTCATGCGACATGACGTTTGATGATTGGATTAGAATCGCTTCAGATATCAGAAAGGTGAGGTGCCAGACTTCGCACAAATTGGCGACATTGGGCGACAGCTAGCGGGAAGCTGCGACACTTCGCGACAGTGCGTGAGATTTGTAACTATAAGCGATTTTGGGCTTGCCATGTAGATGTTTAGCCACAGTAGGATCGCTAAGTTGGACACTTGTATATGCGACAGTAGATCGACTAGCAACAACAACTGGCCACTATTGTAGCGGTGAGCGGCAATAGGCGAGGCTGTGCGACATACGGCGACAGATATCAGGGACGCTCAGAGACAATCGACTGGAGGGCTAGTCAGTATGAACCCTACTGAGCGATATTCTGAGAAAATAGACTATAGGTACGCGACCATAGTAAGTGACAATGTGCGACAACGGGTGACAAGAGTTTCAAGCCCAGACGACTTGAGCGATATTATGCGACTGTGACGGACAGAAAACGACATTCCTATCGACTAACAACTTTGCTGTGAATGAAGATTTCAGGCGGCGAGCAGCAACATGTAGCGTTTTAAGGCGACAACAATCGACTTTGGCGGCACTAACAAGGGAGGCACAATAAGCCATAGTGACGAACCCAAATGAAATGTACTTTTCTAGAACCATTTTCGGACGAAAAGTCCGAATATGCCCATCGCAGCTGCCTAGACCCACCCTGAAAAATGTTATAGGCATTTTTCTCTGATTTTCGTACTTATTGTACCCTCCGAAAAGCGCATTATTTTTAAGAAAATCCAGAAAAGGACCTCATAATCGTGTTCAGCGCCCACAACTACCACACTAAGCAAAGTTAGGGTGACGGAACATTTTCCAAACTTTGCGCAGGCAAATAGCGTTTTGGACTTGTACGGATTTTCGGTTGGGCGTTTATTTATACCAATTAGAGGGCTCTCGAAGCGTTTTAGAAAAATATTCCAGAATTGACTAAAAACTCGCTCTGGGGGTTATTTGGGGTGCTGATCACGAATCTGAGGTTCATTTATCGATTTTCCGCAGTTTTCGACTGTATTCGTTCACAGATTCCCATCGAGGGAGAATTTGATGGCAAATCGAGACTTTTGACGATTTTCGGAGTGTTACTACCGAATATGCTCAAGTCATTTCTCTAAGGGTTATTTGGAGTGCTGAACACGAATCTGATGACGGTTTATCGATTTTTGGCAGCTTACGGTAGTTTACGGTGGGTATACGGTAGTTTGGTCAAAGTCTCAGATTTGTCTCAAAGTTTCTATGTGGGGGTTATTTGGGGTGCTGAATACGAATTTGATGTTCATTTGTCGGTTATTGGAATATTGAGGCAGGTTTTGCTTCCTAAATAGCATGTTACCTACCGTAACCTACAGTAAACCTTGACATTTGGGCAAGCAAACCGCAGATTCGTGTTCAGCACCCCAGATTACCCCTACATACATGTTTTTAGCAAAATCCAGAGAAAAATTCAAAAACACCCTGAAAATTTCATGGGGGGTACTTTTACCTTGCCACAAAGCTTTAAAAAACGCTCATAACTTTTTTTCAAAGTGGGTCTAGGCAGCTGCGATGGGCATGTTCGGACTCTTCGTCCAGAAATGGTTCTAGAAAAGTACATTTCATTTGGAATGGTCACTATGACTTATTGTGGTTTCCTTGTAAGTGACAATCAGAAGTGGGCAGCAGGCGATTTTGTGGCTGTAGCCTAAATTGGAAAATGCCGTGCGGGGCTATAAGGAATTAAGTCGTAATCGTACCGTTCTAGGCGAAGAGTTTCATGTATCTTCCTAGGCAAGGGTGGGCGTCTCTGCATGTGACAGTTGGCGAATTCAGCGACACTAGGCGACTGTGAGGGACAGAAAGCGACATTTAGGGTCGACTGACGACTTTGCCACGAATAGTGATGCTATACAGCGATCAGGGACATTCAGTATGTCTAGGCGGCTACAATCTACTGAGGCGACAAAAAACGGCAACAGGCAGTCATGCCATTCTAAGCGAAAAACTCCATATATTCCTCGAGACAAAAACGAGCGGTCTTGTGCGGTAGTTGGCGACTTCAGCGGCATTATGCAACATTGAGGGTTGACTAACGACTATGCCACGATTAGTGATTCTATACGCCGAGCAGCGACTTTTAGCTATGTCTAGGCGGCTACAGTCGACTTAGACGACAGGAAGTCACAACATGCGACGCTGAACGACATTTGGAAGTGAGCAGCATGTGATTTTGACGCAAAGCGACAACAGGCATCACTCTGTGACATCTACATAGAAGCAAGCAGCAGAATTTTTTTCTTCTTCTAGACTACGGAAGTTTCTGCCCTGCACTACTCAAATGTCCCGGGCCGGAAGCGAGTGGCAGCGACTACTGGCGACAGTCAGCGAGATTCAGTGACTATGACAGACAGAGGCAACATCCTGGGTCGACTAAAGATTTTGATGAGATTAGTGGTTCTAGGCGACAAGCAGCGCCATTTGGAACCTTTGTGCGCGCGACTGTGACAATCGTGAGCGACAACAAGCGGTCCTGCGCGACATTCAGTTACTATTCATCCCTCAGGGCGACATTGGGCGACAGCTTGTGACTGTGAAAGCATTGCACGAGTTTTGTGGCGTCCGAGCTTTCCAAATATATGAACGAGTGATACTTGGTGACGACTACTAGCTCCAGCCGGAAATGGTGCAGGCGGCATCGAGCGACGTCAGAAGTATGAACATTGTGGATTTCAGGCGTACGATAACTATGACGGGTTTGTTGTGCTGCATGGCACCGACACATTAGCATATACGGCTAGTGCGCTATCTTTCATGATGGAGAATCTGGGTAAACCGGTGATCATTACGGGAAGTCAGGTGGGTACATACTTTTGTGGTTGACTGCCGCTCCTCTAGTCGCTCTCATAGGCTATTTCTTCAGATACCAGTCGCTGAAGTGCGTTCTGATGGTATGGAGAATCTGATTGGAGCCCTAGTGGTAGCCGGAAATCTTGACATTCCTGAGGTGAGCCTAGCGGTTTTTAAAATTTCAGTTTTTTTTCCATTGAGTACAAAAATGTCTAACTTCAGGTATGCGTCTACTTCAATAATAAACTGATGCGAGGAAATCGAACCATCAAACTCGACAATGCTGCCCTTGAGGCGTTCGACAGTCCAAATATGCACCCTTTGGCAAAGATGGACATTAAAATTAAAGGTACAGTCTCAGAGAAACGGCCGCGATTGTGCCGCGGTTTCGCCGCTGCGGTGTCTAGCCGCCTGAGCTGCAGAATCGCGGAGTCGTCACGGCAACTCGCATCAAACTTGCCACTACAGTGCCTCTGCAACGCTCGGAAAAGTCTAGAAATCCAAAAGCCGGCGTGCCGCTATTCGCGTAACCTTAGCGGTTATGCAGCGGCTGAAGCGCGCGGCAGTCAAAACCCCGCGATTGGCCACATTTACGGCAGTAGCGCGGTCCGTTCGCGGCAATATCGCGGCACTGCCGAGGGTTGCGGCGCCTCAGCGGAGTTTTAACAGAAGAGCATCCCGCCACGAAACCCTGCTCGGCCCAAGCTCGGATGCGCCAACATTGGCGGCTCTGCGATGGGGCTAAGGCGTGACTGAAGCGGAAATCCTCAGGAAAAACTCTAGCGCGGCGGTCAAGTCCACGCAATATATCACATTCGCGGCTCCTGCGCGCTTCCATCGCGGCAGCTTAGCGGTACTGTTGATTGCGATTAGCCGTAACATTACCGATGCATTGCCGGGATAGTCACGCTACGGCGTTCATAGACAAGTGGTATTGAAGAAGAAGTTTCTGCGAATTTATAAAATTAATGCGTCACCGCGTGCGTCTTCGCAACCGTGCTGGTGCGTTGCTGAAGCGGAGGCAACGCGGCTCTAACGCGGCGGTCGAGGTCCCGCGACATAACACATTCGCGGCACCAGCGAGTCCCCATCGCGGTACTGTCGACGATGTGCCGTAAAGTTGCCGATACATTGCCGGGATAGGGCCGCTACGGCGTCTGTAGATAATGAGTAATCAATAAAAACGCTTGCGCATTTCATAAACTAATGCGCCACCTTTTGCGTCTTCGCAATAGTGCTGAGGCGTGGCTGAAGCGGAGGTGACGCGGCTCCAGCGCGGCGGTCAGGGCCCCTTCGATAAGCTACATTCGTGGGATCATAGTGGCAATGTCGCGGTACTGTAGAAGTGTGTGGCGCCAGGTCGTGATCGTTTGCCTCGGCGCTGCTCCGGGGCTAATGCGGCATAGTCGCGGAACTGGCGGGCAGATTTTCGCAAGTGGGCTAGGCGAAAATTACTGTAAAATAGCATCGCCGGGATAGCCACGCCACGGCGTCCATAGACGAGTGGTATTGAAGAAGAAATGTCTGCACATTTTTAGAATCAATGCGTCACCGTCTGCGTCTTCGCAACCGTGCTGGTGTGTGGCTGAAGCGGAGGCAACGCGGCTCTAGCGCGGTGGTCGAAGTCCCGCGACGTAACACATTCGCGGCACCAGCGAGTCCCCATCACGGCAATGTCGCGGTACTGTCGATGTCGATTAGCCGTAAGATTACCGATACATTGCCGGTATAGCCACGCTACGGCGTCTATAGACAAGTAGTATTGAAGACGAAATTTCTGCGAATTTCTAATATTTATGCGTCACCGTTTGCGTTTTGGCAACCGTGCTGGTGCGCGGCTGAACCGGAAGCAACGCGGCTCTAGCGCGGTGGTCGAATTTCCGTGATATAGCACATTCGCGGCACCAGCGAGTCCCAATTGCGGCAGTGTCGCCGTACTGTCGATGTTGATGTGCCGTAAAGTTGCCGATACATTGCCGGCATAAGGCCGCTGCGGCGTTGGTTGATATGGAATAATCAATAGAAACGCTTGCGCATTTCATAAACTAATGCGCCACCGTTTGTGTCTTTGCAATAGTGCTAAGGCGAGGCTGAAGCGGAGGTAACGCGGCTCCAGAGCGAAGGTCAAGGTGTCTCGGTAGACCACATTTGTGGCACCATCGTGGCAATGTCGTGATACTGTCGAAGTGTAGGGCGCCAGGTCGGAATTGTTTGCCTCGGCGCTGCTGCGGGGCTAATGCGGCATAGTCGCGGAACTGGCGAGGCACATTTTCTCAAGTGGGCAATTCGAAAATTACTGTAAAAGATCAGCTTCTTCAGTGAACTATGACTCGATTTTCCGTGGCTCGAGTGTGAACCAGTTCACAGTGCATGACAACCTCTGTAGGGATGTGGGTCTGCTGCGAATTTTCCCGTCAATGAGTATCGATTCGGTAAAAATCAGTCTTCTCCTTATTTTTCATTAAAGTTTGTACAATATTTTTTTCAGGTTCGAGCGTTCCTCAAGCCTCCGACGAAGGGTGTAATTCTGCAGACATTTGGAGCTGGTAATATGCCGACGAAGAGAAAGGACATCATTGAGGCGTTCACGGTGGGTATCGAAATTCAACAGAATCGATACTTTTTTTATGAAAAATCGAGAAATCTATTAATATTGATCGATTTTTAGGAAGCGATTAAGGGAGGTGTTCTTATCTTGAACTGTTCCCAGTGTGTTAAGGGGCAAGTCGATGTGAACTATGCAACGGGAAAGGTACTTTTTAAGTCTGAAATTGTCATTTTTGACCTTTTTGCAAACGCTTTCTTTAATTTAGTCTTTTTTCAAAGTTTTTACATTATTCCATATTACATAATGTATTGAATCGTGCACACAAAGTTCTTCGTTCGGTAAGGCCTATTTCAGAGTTCGATCGCTCTGCGAGGCGATTGAATGAAAACACTGTGTATTGATCTGGTCGCGTCGCGCGATCAGGTCGCCGGCCTTTCAGACAAGATCGCGGGTAAAGTCGCCCAATCGCGCGATTGGGCGACTGACACAGCCGGATCGCGTCGCTGTGCACTGCACGGCGACGCGACCGGTCGCGGCGATTGTCTCATGCGCCCTAGCCCAAATTTTATTTTATTTTTTATTTATTTGTGGACGCACACATAGTGCTCGTGTATGAAGACATCATAACATCAATACCATTAGGTACATACGCCGGAAGCGTTCTCAAATGCTAAATGGAAGAATTCAAAATGGAACATAACGACTAAGGATAAAACAGAGGTTAAAACTGAAAAAACCGGTTATAAAAGTAAGACAGACTATAAAACACTGGGATCTCTACGACGAGTTAGAATTTTTTTCCTATATTTTTCCCGTCGTTTCTGTTTTTTAAACTAGTTCTGCTTTTCCAGGTAGTTTGCCTTCGCCGGCTGCCTAGTATGGTTGTACAATTTCGAAAAAAAAATGTCGGACGAACGAAAATCGGAGTTTTTTCTCTCGAAATATTTTCGAACGAACGAAAAATGAAAAAATTTCGAACAAACAAAACTCGAAAAATTTTCGTTCGAAAAAATTTTGAACGAACGAAAAAAATTTCGAAAAAATTCGTTCGTGTACAACTATACTGCCTAGGTGGTGACTTTCATTGCGGAAGATCTCCAATTTCTCGGAAAATTATTTTTAAGTTCACCCTTTGCTTCACTTTGCAACATTCGGAGGCATTTGAACGCTTTATTCATCTATATTCTTCCCTTCCCGCATTAGTAAGTTCGATCTTCCCATGAAAAACGTTTTCAATAATTATTTGTGATAGTTAATTAGCGGCGTTGAACCCGTTTGAGGGTGGATCTAGTTTTGCTGTTTTTTTCAATCTTCTTTCTTTTTGAACTGCTGAACAGATAAGCTTGCCAGTTATGAATCTCAGAATGCAAGGGACAAACCATGACATTTTCAGATAAAAAACGAGAAAAAAAGACAAAAAAAAATCCTCATCGAATAATTTCAACTCCACCCATGGCCAGCAAACTCTCACAAATAATTGTCCACAAAATTTTTCATGCGTAATTGAATACAGAAAATAAACACAGCTGCAGTTGGCTGTGTTTATTAGCTATATTCATCTATGCTGGTTAGGCGTCGATTAGAATGTGTACATAAAAGTGCGTGAGCGCCAACTTTCGCGATGGGGCATTCACACTTCGAAAGCCTGCGATTTTCACGGCGACGCGATGGTCGCGTCGCCGTGCACACGATCGCGTCGCACAGCGATCGAACTCTGAAAGAGGCCTAAGCGGCTTATTGTGGATATCCTTATGAAGCGTGAACGGTTGCGTGGCGGCGCGATTCGTCAGCTGTTGTCGCAACGCGACCGCTCGCGCTAATCTAAGGCTTCCAACGCAGCCACCCCAGATCAGGAGGATTTATTGCAACTTATTTATAATTTATTTGTGTACAAAATAATTGATTGCCTGCGTAAACATCTTAAACTTGTAAACTGCCACAGTTGATAGGACATTTGAGCCCACTGAGGGCTCTTCAATATAGGTTGCAAAAAAAACTTGATGGAGCGTATTTATTGTTTTTTTTTGCGAATTTCATGAGTTATGATCTTCGGTTATTTCGGCCCTATAAAACGAGTTTCAGCTGTTATTCGGTATTATCAAGATCCTACTCAATAAGGGGTATTCTGTCGTTTATTGATCAACATTAAAAATAAAAAATAGACGAAAAGAAAACAAAATTCGGTGACCGTTGTGGGAGTATAAAGTAAAATTCAACTCCCCAAATGAACTCTTTTGCAATGTTCAGCCCACAACGTGATATTTTTTATGGTTTTTCAGAAGCTCATTTTCAGTCGTTGAGCTCGTTGTGAAAAAAAACTCCCATTTTAAAATCTGTGTGTATAATTACCATATGTGCTCGTAGATCAAATTTCATAGCTATAAAGTGGTTGAGAGACCAATTATTTCCGCAAAAAAAGACCAGCTGCGGAAATTAAACCTCAACTACTAAAAACGCTCTGTTTTTCTACAGAATGCTCTCGCAGGATTGAACTGCTGCTACTCAACTTTTTAGATGAATATGGCAGGTCTGACTTCGACTTTTTATGTGAGATCGCCCTGTATATTTCATAAATCACATCAGTCTACCTCAGAATGCCCTGATGGTTTTCGTATTAAACGTTATGATCAGGAATGAACGGAACCAAATTTTAAAAATTCGGAAAGGAAATCGGGTTTCGACACAAAAATTTTTTCTCGGTTTTTGGAAATTGGGTGAGAAACGCCAGAAAATTCGCGGATGTGCGGGCTTCGGAACTCTAAACGCAGATTTTTTAGAAAGTTTTGTTTAGCTTCCTCTGCCTCGATGGACTCGATATTTTCGCGTTTCGCGGAAGAGCCGAAAACGCGCGAAACTGCGGACTTCGGAACGCGAAACACGAAGTTCCGCTCATCCCTGGCTAGGATGCGCTTACAGGTGAAGCGCTAAAAACGCTCATAACTCCGTTTAGAGAAACGTTTCGCATTTTTGGTGTGAAATTTCGAATTCTACGTGAAAAGCTAATTCTGGAAATTTATATTCCATTTGGAATACAGTGCTTTCAGAAAGTATAGGGACACCCTCGAAAATCAGGGTTTTCAAAATCATGTTATATCTGGCTATCAATACTGTTCATAAATGAATTCAACAAGGTGAAAAACCTCTATTTGTTCATTTCTATAACAGCTGAGCAATTTTACCAGAATTTATTTCAAATTTCAGATTTTTTCGTCGTTCAGAAAGTAGAGGGACACAACACAAAAACAAAAATTATTGAACAAAGAAAGAATTAAACATACAATCTAAAATGAAATAGCTGCACCGCTATTAGCAATGATCTCAAAAATTCTCTTTGGCATAGAATTGATCAAATTGGCGATGACGTTTTCATCCAGATTGGCCCACGCTTCGAGGATAGCGACCTTCAGCTCATCTACCGTTCTGTACTGCCTATTGTTGGCATAAACCTTGCGCACAAGTATGCCCTAGATATTCTCTATCGGGTTACAATCTGGACTACACGCGGGTCATTCCAACAAACGGATTCGATGACGTAGAAACCAGGTTTTTGTAGACCTTTGATTGAAAAAAAAATCAAGTTAATGATGGTAAACAATGTATCATTATGGCGAGTCCATTTGGCTCATTAACAAATAAAAAAAAATAAATATAAAATTTAATTAATTGATTAATGATAATAAAAGATACTTGCTCACTCCAAATAAACTTGCGCTTTCATTCAGGGACAGTTCATTTAATTAGAATTATTTCATTATTTTGATTGGACTCATTAATTCTTCCCCCTCCCCCCACTCTTGGACCCCTTTTTCCTCTTTTTTCCACCATTTTCTTGCCTCTTTTTAATCGTAATATCCCATGCAGCTCTTTACCAACAGTTCTCGCTCAATTTTTTCATCTCAATATGCTTTCTCATCGACAATTCTGTTCCTCACTGAGGAGCCTCGGCAGAATTGTTTGGTAAAATTCGTCTGCGGGTAGAGGCGAAACGAATTTTATCAACTTCTATTTCCTCTGCATCTATCTTTTCATCTCTTTCTTTTTTCTAGACACATGTACCGCCGCGTTGTCTTGCTGGAAAGTGAAACGCTGACGTCGTGTTCCGGACAAAAATGGCAGTTGATGTGTGCGAAGAGTTTCTTGATATTCCTCTGAGTTCATGCGACAAGAAGTGAAGGCCAATTCCAAAACACCTTTGCTACTGAATGCTCCCCAACACATCAGCGAGCCACCGCCGAAATTCCGTGTGCTGAAAATCAATGGATCCTTGCGCAGATCTCGCCAGTAGAATCGAGCACCATCCGGTCCGTCAACATTAAATTTCTTCTCGTGGGAAAAGATGACCTAAAAATTTTTTGCGTCATTTCTCGATTTTTTCCGGATTTTATGAGACTGCCTTACCTTTGCCCAATCAGTTGCTATGTTCCTCTTTGCGAAGTCAAGTCGAGCCTCTTCATGGTTTGCAGATAACGACGGGGCCTTCTTCCTCTCTTGTCGGACAATGTTTTTATCGCCATTTATGGTGTTCCAGACTGTCGTTTTCAAAACCCTGAGCGATAATTCAGACTTAATCTGGTTCAACGGCAGTGTGCTGTTGGAGCAGAGCCGAATAATTCTCCACGAATCTTGATTGCTGATCTTCTTCGGCCGTCCAGTACGTTTTGCAGTACCTTAGGAATCTGGATCTCGCAGGAACTGGTTGATACAGATGACAGATCTTCCGAGCTGGGTAGCGATTCGACGTTGGCTCAACCCGGCAACGCTGAGCGCACGAATTTGAGCTTGTTCAGCAGCAGTTAGAGCAGTACCACGAGCCATTTTAGGAATAAAGATATCACATGTACTCATCTTGAGTGTATGTAGCGAACTTGCAACGGGAAATTTTGTTTGGATTAAAAAATCTGAGTTTTCGAAGGGTGACCCAATACATTCTGAACGGCGAAAAAATCTAAAAGTTGAGATGAAATCTTACAAAATTTCTCAATTGTTATATAAATAATCAAACATAGGTTTTTCATGATGCTGAATCCATTGATGAACAGTATTGATCACCAAACCCAAAGTTTTATTGGGGACCTTGATTTTCGGGGGTGTCCCTATACTTTCTGAACGCACTGTAGTCGCTTAGTGTAATTATCCTTTCCTTTAAGGCGAACTGGTGGCAATTTCTTCTCCATTCTGACGTGTAGTCGTACTAAATAGGGCTGATTGGTCTCGTTTTTTTGTGGGGCAGAAGATGGAGTCAGTAGATTACTGAACAACCGCGTGATTTCTTGATGACGCCGTACTTTGCTGTTTACTTGAAAAACGATTTTCATTGTCGTACCTTCTTCGGTCACGCCTCCCACTGTGTTCAGTCGCCCCACATTGGTGTGTTCCTGTACGGTCCATAATTCACTGATCACTCACTCGCAGACCTTGCCTTGAAATTTCTTTGATAAATAGCTATTTTAGGGCTATTAGATTTCTGTGTTTGAAAAGTATGTGATATCCTGAATCATATGAGTCATCAGAAGCTTCACACTTATACCCTTTCTCCATTTTTTTTTTGTGGAAGCTGTCTTTATGTGTGTACATCCTTATGGATGAGTTGAGAGATCAGCTGGAAGCTCTTGAAAACGCTTATTTGTGAAGAAGACCAATGCAAGACCGAGATTTTGCATTTTCGACTTTTGGTGGTTTGAAAAGTGATCGATGGGGTTGACCGAAGTACACGTTTCTGCAGAATGGTACGATGGTGGAGAGAGAGAATAGAGATGAACAACTGACGAGTTTTTGAGTGAATGGGTAATTGATTGAATGAATGAATAAATCATTTGAATGACTAGATGCAAAATTCTCGAGTAAAAATGGCGCGGTGATAATTTTTGCTAATTATTGATTTTTTTCTGAATATTACCTGGAAAATTCTAATTAAATGAACTGTCCCTGAATGAAAGCGCAAGTTTATTTGGAGTGAGCAAGTATCTTTTATTATCATTAATCAATTAATTAAATTTTATATTTATTTTCTTTTATTTGTTAATGAGCCAAATGGACTCGCCATAATGATACATTGTTTACCATCATCAACTTGATTTTTTTTTCGGTTCGATTTAATATCCAGGAACGTATCCGAATTTTCTTGATTTTTTCAAAAGTTTCAGATAATTTAGAATTAATACAGGATAGTTTAAAAAAAATCCAAGAAGTCAGAAAAATTCTGAGATACAGGCCATAAAACGGCCAAAGTCTCACCGTCGACTGCGTACCACGCGCTGGGCGACCGCACGCGCGTCGGAAGCAGACGAGTTTTGGCCGCCGCGCGACGAGTTCCGGCCGCCGCGCACGTTTCGGCCTCCGCGCGGCTGCCGAAACTCGTCGCGCGGCGGCCAAAACTCGTCTGCTTCCGACGCGCGTGCGGTCGCGCAGCGCGTGGTACGCAGTCGACGGTGAGACTTTGGCCGTTTTATGGCCTGTATTTGGTTCTTAGTTTAAAAAGTTATACCCTGAGGCAAATCTTGTTCCAGGTGCTCTATGATATCGGTGTAATACCGGGATCCGACATGACGTCAGAAGCAGCTATGGCGAAAATGTGCTATATACTGGGTAAAGACGAATGGGATTACGAGACCAAGCGAATGGTACTTACTTCGTATTTTAGACTTTTTTGATCCCTACTCCCGAAAAAACAACCTAGAGCATACGTACATATGCACCTTGTCGTAACTTCTGTCCTTTTCCTGCACTTCCTCGCAGCTTGTAAGCAACATGGTGCATAACTGGCTCGTCGCAACTTGTAAGCTACATGTGCACTCCGTCGCAACTTGTAAGCTACATGCTAAATATATAACTCGTTGCAACTAGTAAGGTATATATGTGCTCCGTCACAACTTGTAGGCTACCTACACGCACTATTGGAACCTGTGAGCTTTTTGCTACACATCTGCCCCTTCCCAACTTGTAGTCTTCATATGTACTCCGTCGCAACTTATAGGCTACTTATGTGCTCAGGCGCAGCTTGTAAGCTACATGCTACATATCCGCCTCGCTGCAATTTGTAAGGTACATATGCACTCCGTCGTAACTTGTGGGCTACTTACGTGCTCAGTTGCAACATGTAGGCTACATGCTACATATCTGCCCCGTCCCAATTTGTAGGCAGCATGTGTTGCATTCCAACTCGTATGTGGCTCATGTAACCGGCATCAACTCCTAGGCGACATCGGAACTCAGATCCAGCTTGTAGGCTGCGTATGTACTCCGTCGCAACTTGCAGACTATATACGTGCTTCGTCGCAACTTGTAAGCTACATGCTACGTATCTGCCCTGTCCCAACTTGTAGGCTTCATATACACTCCGTCGCAACTTGTAGGCTACTTATGTGCTCGAGCACAACCTGCAAGCTTCCTGCTACATATCTGCACCGTCGCAACATTAAAACTTCGCCTACTAGTATGCTTCTTATGTACTTCGCAACAACTTACGAGCCACATATATGCATACTAAATTGTGTCTTGTAGGCTGATTATGTTCCTCCATCGCGACTTGTAAGCTACTTATGAACTCCGTCGCAACTTCTTACCTACATACGTGCTCCTTCGCAATTTGCAGACTAAATATGTGCTCCACATTCATTTGTACGCGCCCACAGCAACTGTTTAGCTGCAAATGAACTCTTTTCCGGCTCGATGATTCAGGAATTGTTACCTGAAAATTTTAAAGGGAAGACTCAATTTTGTGCCTCTGAGTATCCTCAGAATATTGTGATTATCCAAGACACGTTCGCTGCGCGCTGCACGCCTCAGGTTTGTCAGTAACCTACGACGACCGCCTCGCAGCTGCTGACGCGCACCTTCTCATCAGAGCGTGATAGCTCATTGGGCTGGGTCCTGTCGCGCTCTTATGAGAATTCGCTCGCCAATCGAAGCAGCCGCTGCAGTGTGATCGCTTGGGCCTGCTAGTCAACGCAGAGCGTGCAGCGTGAGGCGGGAGTGTCACGAACTGCAGCGGCCCCTCTCATGAGAGGCAAGGTCGAACATGCTCGAAATTGGTTCAGGAACCGCTGCGCTTCCCATGCGCGAGGCGTTCAGCGAGGGATGACTCCGGAGCACATGTGCTGCCCATTGTGTAGTGGATGCAAGTGCAGAACGCACGAGAGACGTGGCCTCATTTGAATGCGTTCCTGACTGAGCAGTTAGTCTGCTCCGGGTCCACTACTCCTTGGGCGATCCGCGCATGTGGCGCGCAGCGGTTTCCTAACCCATTCTGAACGCTTCCATGCATTTCGCCCCAAAAAGGACTTCCTCGTTTGTAAAGTGGCGTTGTGTCGTGAAGCTGCTTTTTTCCTGATGTAAGTATGTTCTCTATCTGAACAAATTCCAACTTCAGATGCTTCAAACGAATCTTCGGGGCGAGATGACTGTCACGAACAAGGCTGTGGGCATGCGTGAACTTGATATCAGTGAGTTTACTCTGTATACATAGTATGCACTAATGCAACTATTGAGAATATTAATATCTTTGTTCCAGTTCCTCACATAGCCAGGTGTCTGCGATTATCCTCTGGCACGGAGGTTCAACTGATTCGCGACACTATCCTTCCGCCATTAGTCTGCAGTGCAGCGAAGACGAATAACTTAAAGATTCTGAAGAGCATCAAGGTACTACATCGCGCATCCAACGCTCGTTCAGACTACCTACCGCGACGTCGCGCCTTGTAGTATAATACGATTCCCATTTTGCAGGACTCTGGCGTGAACTTCTCGATCTGTGACTACAACCTTCGTACAGCGCTTCATGTAGCGGCCACAAGTGGAAATTTGGATGCTATAGTGTACTTGCTTAGTATAGGAAGTAATGTTCATTCCAAGTAAGTTTTTCAGTCGTAGATATTTGGCGAGATGAATAGACAATGTGGACTGAGAATCTCCTGCTAACCGCACCTCGCTCTCAGGGATCTCTTCGGGTACAATCCACTTCTGTGTGCGGTGAAGTCAAAGGCTCTACCTTGTGTGCATGTGCTCCGAAAGGCTGGTGGAACTATCGACATCCCGAAGTATAAACTTGGTGAGCTGCGTATCACACTTTTCAGAAAGGAAGCACAAGGTTCGTACGAACGCACAATATGTGGCAGGGTAATGAAAGAAGGTCGCATGGAACTCATTCGGAAAGTTGTGGCTGTTGCTAGGCAAGCTCATGAGCAGGGCTTGGCCAGGGCAAATGTGACCTTATCGTCTGCGTTCCCTCTATTTCGGGGTAGAATGTACTGTCTTTCTTTGCTTGCATGTGCGGAGCGAAGGCAGAGACAGCGACAGCATGTGAAGAAAGAGAGGCAGCATACGCGCGTATACGCTTGCCATGGACGGAAGAACATTTGGCTCCGGAATAGAGGTTATATAGCTTTAGTATCAAACATCTTCAGTGTTCAGTATTACACGCGAAATACTGCCCTCTTACTTACACATTGGAACACGGTGAAATTAGATTATTTTATTGTCTAAGGGACAATGGGAAGTGCGATAAGGAATATGAAACGAATAATACATGAGCATTATCAAATCACAGAGAAGGATCAGGTAAGATCGGAGAACTCCACTGAAATAGCAATCGCTGGTGAACATGGCCGGTGAACTTTTCATCAATAATGGTCATCGTAATCAGCTGTGTAACAGAGTAGTATTGCAATGTTCTAAGTTTCCTAAGTTCTCACAACGAAGCACTGTACTAGAAATGGAAGGCGGTGGTAGAACAAAACAAGAAGCGGCCGTACCGGCCGTGGCAGGAGAGGCGAATGATGGTGCCGATCGAATCGATCCAGCGCAAGCGTACGGTACTTCCGGCCTTCGTTGGAGGACCGTCCGCGCCCAGGCCCTTGTGGGAACGAAGCTTCGCGCTCTAGCGTCATCAGGGACAAGTGTGGCTAGACGGGGTGAGTATGTTGCCTGCAGTTGAACAGTTGAGTCACACTGGAAGAAATCGATTGAAGTTTCACGTTTTCCAACAAGAATGACAATAGCAATGCGAGATAACGGCTGTTTTGTATCGACGGACGCGCGGTAAATATGCAGCGAAGCTGTGGAAGTTTGGAAGACGAGGATTCCAAAATACCGGCAGAATTACATTACGGGTGGAATAAAGCCAACATTCCAACTGGCTGTTACAGGAGTTGATCTCTGCCTGGCGGCGGCTCATGGCGATATCGACCTGCTGAAGTGCTGGGAGGCAGCTGGCAGCGATCTCTCTGAAACCGATTACGATAAGCGAACAGCGCTTCACGTGGTGAGTTTATGCTGCCAATGTTACCTCTCCGTTGATGGATAGATCCATTTTGTGCAATCACTCATATTTCAGGCAGCAACACACAATCAGATTGAAACAGTACGATTCCTCATGGATCATGGCCTAGACCCTTATGCTGTCGATGATTTCGGTTTGACACCAATAAGTGAGGCTAAGAGGAGGAATTATCCAGTGAGTCGCTACTAAACCTTGGATTCCTTCTTCAGCGTATATACTAAGAGAATGTCTTTCTTGCAGGAAATTTCCACAGAACTCACAGCCGGACTAGCGCGACGCACTAACCGCACTGATGTCATCAAAGAGGAAAACTGAAGACAGGGTTTTAACCTTCTCAATAGACCATTTCAAAGAAGAGCTTCTCAGCATAATTCCTAATTAAGATATTCCTAATAGTATAAAATGTACACACTCCACTAAAATTTAAAGTTATCATGACCCACGGCCAAAAGTGCGCTCCACGGACAAACTCGGTTGGCCCGAGGCACGTAAGAGGTGAGTCGGGCTGATTTTTTGGTAATCGATAAATGTCGCACCCACCTAAATGTTGGTACCATTTCATACAAGTTTTGATCGGCCATTCCAAAGATATCGGGGACACATGCACACACATACACACACACACACACACACACACACACATCGGGACATAACTGCTTTAAGTATAAGGATAGTATACTTAAAGCAGTTATGTCCCGATGTGTGTGTGTGTGTATGCTTTTTTGCTGTGTGTGTGTGTGTGTATGCTTGTATTCCTAATAGTATAAAATGTACACACTCCACTAAAATTTAAAAAAAGGTGCTTAGATACGATTGCCACTTTTTTACTCAAAAAATAGCCACGTGAGTGACATTTAATGTAGTTGTTTCACAACGGTGTTCGACAGGTTTCAGGTCTGCCACCGCCATTCATAGTAGTTACCCGGTAAGGGATGCGTGCTGCGGTATTAGCGGCATAGATCCTAATGAGGCTTTGCGTTCCCCATTGGAGGCTCGCGCAAACTTGGATATATATATGGCATAGCATATGGCACAGAGTTGGCGCCAACCTTCAATAGTGAACGAAAAGTCTCATTAGGATCTATGCCGACTCTGGATTCGATCTCCTCGAACGCTCTGTTGAGAATTGGGCTCCGCCACATAGATCTACTAGGTTCGGAGAACAGGTTTGGGAAGAGGCTATCAGACGTTGCATACGATGCCGCGTTACTTGAGGTGCTTGCGAGTGAAAAGACACAAAGGAAGTTTATCTCAAAGGGTGGGATTTGTCAAACTCAGGTCAGGGTCACTTCATGGTTTTCGAGGAATTGCTGCCTTTATAGGAAATCCGGCTTAGTTAGCTTTTGTCTGTGATCTAGGGCGGCATTCACGAAGGCAACGGGTTGGGGCACGGGTCAGTGCTTTTACGCCCTCCATAGCCAGGAGGCTGGGGCAGATGGAACACTATTAGATTACAAGTGATCAGTGAACTCTAGCCTTCACAGAGCAATCATGGAAGGCGTCAAAACCGTCACCTGTGCCGCAACCTCTGACGTACGTACATGCCGCGAAAAAAAATGCTATCAACTTAGCCAGGTCATCAACAAGGAAAATGTGACAGGCATGATCAGTAATAACTAAAAGAACCATGGCATATATTGTAAAGCGGCGATCATAAGGTCATTGGTTGAAGTAGGACTGCTCTTTGCTTCGGCCCATCGTGCCATTCACAGGCCGAGGGTCGACAGCGGTCGATCGATAGCCTCTTTCTCGCCTGCGTCTATCACCTCCCTGTATGGCCGGGATCTTACTTTCCGCGACGCGACGCAATGTTTACCATCAATATCCATCTAAAATCGATACGCCTGGTATGTACTGTCGCTGTCGCTGGCGGCGGAACGTATGATCCTGGCCTAACAACCTCCCGGTTGCCGCAACTCCGCTAATGTTAAGTATAGTGGAGATGACGAATGGCTCTGCAGATCGTGAACTCTTCTGTTAAAATACTATGTTAATGTTCCCCCCCTGTTCGTATCGCGGCTTCCATCTGAGGCTCCGTCCATAGCAGACGTCCTAGCGTCAAGTTACCGTAATGTGACGGTGGGGGTTTGCATCTTCAGCGCTTGTTATTGATCTGGCTCTCCAGCAACCACTGCAGCCGGCCAGTCGTCCGACGCCTTGACGCTTTGACGCTGGTCGTCTGCTATGGACGGAGCCTGACTCCAGCTCCAAAATGTTGTTGTTTCTGCTGGCTTATGGAGAGTGACCAGCGTGCGGCAATCTTCGCGATTCTGACGGGAGGGACTTCTTAGGCCGGGATCATATGTAATTCCCGCAACTTAATTTTCACTTTGAATACAATCGATATGCCTGATATGCCCTTTCGCTATCGCAAGAAGTATGATCCCGGCCTTATGCTTATTAACAATGTTGTAGTGGTAGAGTTGTTTGGGGTGTCTTTTGGACAAGTCATGTTTTAAAAAGCACTCCGAACAAGTGTCCAAGAGCTTTTGATTTTGGAGCATTTGTTGAATGCCCCGATTATTGTCGTCTACTGTGATTAGATATTTTGTGCGACTATCACGATTGTTCATCGACATGCATTCGTTTGTTAATGATTACAATGTGAAACATTGTTGTGATGAATAGTACTGTAGAGTGTGATGTATCAGAATTTGTGTTACTCTAGGAGTCGAATCAGGCAGTTACAAGTAGATTTTATGTATTACGAGTATTTACGATGTTCGTCGTGTGAGTATATTTTAGTGGAATAAATAGTTGTATAGGATTGAGTTTTCTGTTTTCAATTTGCCATAGTAAACCTATGCTCTATGACTACCTGCAGCATCTAGAGCATTAATGAGTTTGCTTCAACGTTCGGTTGAAACGAATGAATGCTTCCCGAGGCGAGCTGAAATGGTGAGGGAGTGGAGAAAAACACCATTAGAAGTAGAACGACTATGTTTAAGTCACGGAACACCCAGACGATTATTTTTCTATATTTATGCTTACTATATGTGCTGTAGAAAATCACACGCTGATCACAGTGGTATCGTTGAAATCGTTCAAGAACCCCTACGAAAGTAGTTATGGCTCTTCAAAAAACCTATTATTTGACGGCTGGAAATTGGTGGACGAATCGGATTAGGCTTGTATTTCTTTTCATCTGTAATCGTTGCGCGAAAGCGAGTCAGCAGAAGGACAAAGACCGGAAATGGATTGAAGAATGCAGGCTCGGTTGAAATTCATCCATCCATCCCGCCCATATCGAGGTCAGAAATCAGGAAGGGGGTGTGGCCCGTGGTGGTGAGTGAAGGAGGTCGGGCCTGTGGTGCTGGCCTATATCTCGCTTATTTGGAGGAATTGGGATATCGCACTTGGCACGTGTTATACAGGAGGGGACTTCTACAAAATTACATGGAAATCTCAAAATTCATATCTGAGGGTGTACTGTGCCTTTAAATGTGGAATGAGGTACCCCTCGACGGACCTAGGCATTGGAGGACCGGAAAGTAATGTCGTTTTCTTACGCTAAGCACAAACAAATACTGCTCTGTTTACTTTCCCAATCTCCCATGCTGACTACAATGATGTCTCTGAAATAGTACAAGACCTTCTGCGAACGGAGCTATGGTCCCTCAAAAATTGAGCTAAAGAAACATGGTGGACGAGTTGTCCGAGGCTTGTAACTTCCGTCTTTTGCAGCCGATGTATGCGAGCCGACCTGAGTAAAGAGAGAAGTTGAGAATGAAGGGAGGAAATGGACTATTGATTCGAAGCCATCGCTCATCTCACGATCTCGAATTTTCATTTGTTCACGCCGTAGGGCGGGCACTGAGCTTTGGGGTTTGCCTTGCGTTCAAATTGGCAACTTCGCGCTCTTTTGAGGCTCTTCCTGGCTCGTTTTCATGCGTTCTTTCGACGTTAACGTTTCAGTGTGCCCCTCCAGTACCCATTCCTAGTGGAAACCGAAACACATTTTTTATCGCGAACACTGCATTTAACAGATTTAACGTTGATGGCCTTCCTGATCGATATGAGACGGAAAGACCAAAATTATCCGATTTGCACTTGGAAAACCACCTTTGGCGATTACGAATATCCAGTGCACTTGGGTAGACATTGCAAATGTTTTTGGCAGCAACTGTTGCGTTACTTACTTTGTGAAACTCAAAGAGCATGCAATGTCTGATGTGTACCTCTTCTGGTCTTTGGCTGGCCATTTTACGCGAAATTTCAAAAAAGTAATTCAATCGCCTGTAAGTAAAAAATTCGCTGCAACCTTACAAATTCTCTGGCACCCCTCTGTACCAAAAAATGAGCCGATAAATGAAAATCTAGAATTTACATGGGCAGGAACGACATTGCTTTCCGGTCCCCCTAGTATATGCGCCGATTTTGCTCCAATCGTCAGTAGGAAACTAAGAATGTCAATGCGTTCCGTGCCGACTGTACGTAATGGAGCATGCCACACTTGTGTCAAAGGAGTCGCGAACGTGATGCGTTCGTGAATAGTGTGCATCAGAGGTGTGCGTAATGAAAAATAATTTTTTCGTTAAGCGTTAATCGTTAATTTTCGAGAAAAAAACGCGTTAACCCGTTAATGCGTTAACACGTTAATTTTGCACATCGTTAAAAATTTTCAAATCATTACTTGACCACAACGAAAATCCGACACCAGAGGTTCCAGAAAAGTAGCATACACCTTCTAATGACTTCAGTAGGACGTCGTGGAAAGCAGTAGGGCTCCAGAAGCCGTAGGCACGGCCTCGTGGATAATATGTAGCTAGGGCTTCAAATGACGTCGTCACGACGTCGTGAAAGGTGGGTGGGGCTCCATATGACGTCATCATGACGTCGTGGAAATGGGTGAGGCTTCAGATGGCGCGGTCAGGACTTCGCGGAAAATGGGTAGGCTTTCAGATGATGTCATGGAAAGTATAACTTAAGGCTCTTTCATAGTTTGCCGGCCGACGTCGGACGACTCGTTATCAAGTTTGATAAGTTAAGATAGATAAGATGGGTAGGGTAGGGTAGATAGATATTATACATTCGATAACGAGTCATCCGACGTCGGTCGGGCAAGTGTGAATAAGGCCTTAGGTTGCTAGGATGAGTCCGCGCGGAGTAAGCAGCGGAGCGGTCGGTGATGGCAAAATACAACAGTGATAAGGAGATTTTGACTTGATAAGCCCGATAAGCCTTGCTTCGACCGGCTCAGAATCAGCGGCCCAGGCTATAGGTAGGGCTTCAGGTGACGTCAGCAGCACATCATGAAAAGAAAGCAGGGCTTCAGATGACGACGTGAGGACGACGTGGAAGGTGGAGGAGCGCTCAGATGGCGTCAAGAGGACGTTGTGAAAAATAGGCGTGCGTCGCCTCCTAGAAAGTCAGTAGCGCTTTATGTAGAACGTGTGACGCATGGTAGAAACTGTGCTTCTGGTGGAGTGTGCGCCGCGTGGCGCACTGCACTGTAGAGCGTGTGCCGCTTGTAAGAAAGTGTGTGGCTTTCAATCCCCGCTCCCAACCCTCATTTGATAGGTTATTCAGCCGTAGAGAGGTAGATTAGGCCTTATATTTCCTTTTTGGAACACGAATTCGAATTCTTCGATACAAAATAGATAGAGATTGGAATGGGCACATCGAGGTCAGCGATATGCTTCACAGCAACGGAGATTTGACCGCGCCGCAAGCCGACGCGACGTGCGCGGCCCCAGTTTTTAAATCTGTCATTGAAGCAGATCAGTCAGTACCATAATTCCACTGCAATTAACGAACTCAAATTAACGTGATTTCAGGACTTTTTCGTAAAGCGTTAATCGTTAATTTTCCAAAATAAACCGCGTTGACCCGTTAATGCGTTAACACGTTAACGTTATAACGCACAGCCCTGCAGTGTGCATTATCACAGTCCGTGCTCAACCCGTACATAAAAGAAACAATGTAGACAGGTGGATGTTGCATCCAAAAACGGGTTTCACACATATATAACACAAAATCTATCATAGATCTCAGTAAACATAAATCAAAGCAATGGTCCATACCGAGCAATATGTATATGAGATATTTCAAAGACGATTGTGGTGATAATAATGGTAATAACGTTAATGTCGACTTAAAGTTGTGTACTTCTGTTGATCTTTGCTCAGGAAAACTCCTGGAGCTATATAACGCTCTAAATGCGAACGGGTCTATAAAACTTGACAAAATGGGGGTGCAACAAACATATCAACCAACACTTCAAATAAAATAATAGAGTCTTCCAAGTTACATCAATCACTCATCAATGCCATCTTCCAGCATACGCCCTCGTGAACCACTTCGCATGTTGACGGCATTCGTTGACATCTAGATATTGTTTAGAAAAGTTTTGATATAGTCTAAGTGTAGGTAGGTCTCCTCACCGAGTGTGACAACGATCTATAGGAACCGCTACGATTCTTCAGTCTCATCTTGGCTAGCGCATTCTCAGCGGCATCGGCACGTTCTTCGGCGTCTTCCAAGGTGTGTTGCAGTTGACGATACTTGGCCAGGTTCTGGGCGGCTAGAGACTCCTGAAGCGATTTGATCTCATATTATACTGCATATTAGCTTTTCAGTCTTAAGGCCTTTTTTTAAGTTCAATCGCCGCGCGATTACGTTACGGGGACCCAAATCGATCGGGTCGCGACGCGGCATCGCGTACCCTTTAGGGGTCGTTGATACTCGCGCCGCGAGCGGCGCTACGATCGATCATGCTGCTCCGCGTGATCAATAATGTAGGATTGTACTGTGTCGCGCCGCCCCCGGCGGGAGTATAAATAACCCTTCAGAGACGATAGCGCCGAACATTGGTGTCCCCCCACGATTGGCAATCGCTTCGCGACATGTGGGCATAAGAATGGGGAGCGGTGCGATCGGTATGGGATCTGAGTGGGACTCGTTTTTTAAAGTCATTTGAGCCACTGTTTTTTTATCTGATATTTATGTTGTTTTAACTCGATGTTGTTTTATATTATGTGTCGCTGCGCTTGTGTTTTTGAGTGAAAGGTTCATGATTGACTTTTTTTGTTTAGGCTAAATTTCGACACAAGCGAGCATGGCGCCCCAAAACTTCAGCATAGTGTGCCCTATCCGACCCGTTCAAGTCGAATATCTAAACCCATACCGCATCCTCCACTTGTCGCTTGTACGTCTTGATTTTCTGTTGGAGTTTCTCAATAAGATCATACATACGCTCTGATGACTTCTTATCCTCGTCCACCTGAAAAAAAAAACGTGGACTTCACAGACGGACTCCTGCCTATGCGGAGGAGCCACTGTTGGACTAATACGAATATGAAAGACTAACCTGGAACTGAAGTTCTCTGCAGCGCCTATCCTTATTCCGGAGATTCTTAGCAGCTTCCGCATGTCGGCGACTTTCGGCCTCCAGTTCGGATTCCAGCTCGCGGCATCTGCAAATTTTCATAAGCCATCTGACAAACATCACCCGCTTTTCTGTACTGTTGTGGTGTGGTACGGGTCACGGTCGTTGGTGGCTGAAGGGTAAGGGCTCCTGTCATAGTCGGCCAAAGGCCGGACTGAGCCGTTCTCTCCCACCCCTACTGATCGTGCGCCGGCCTATTGTGTCCACTGCAAGCCAATGGATTACACACGCGTACTCGACCCACCGCGGCCTGCTCATTCCGACCACAACTGAGGGATTTTCCATCTCAGGAAGCAAAGCGTTGACTACGTATCGACCGGAACGGCCACAGCTGCATCGGGACGGACCAGGCGGGCCCTGTCCCGCTGAATCGGGTTGTTTTCTTTACACGATTCTTATGATGTAGATGCCTATCGACCAGGCTGGCTACGGCTTCAGGCGATGGGCCGACTATGATGGGGGCCTAGGGGCTGGAAGAACGAAACACCTCCCTCGCCGTTCTGCCAGCCTAAGGGCCCTATAGAGTTCCGCTGCTGAAATGCGCGGCGGCATATAAGGGGTCGTTTATATTTCCATCGCCGAGCGGCGCGTCGAAGTGCAATTTTAAGGGCTTTTAGAGTTCTATCGCTGCGCGGCGCCACTTCATGTTTCATAGGTGAATTGACGAGCGGCGCGTTATCGATCGATGCTCACACACAGCATCTAATCACGCCGCGCTGCGATGGAACTCTAAAGCGGACCTTACAAAATCAATAGTGCCGCATCGCGTGATCAATGTTGCAGAAATGCGTTGCGTCACACCGCTCGGCGGCGGATGTATAAACGACCCCTAATAGAGGAGCAACAATCACGCGGCGCGGCACAATCGATTTCCCTTGATTGCAGGCATCGCCCGACGAGAGAAGCCTGATCGGGCCCTAAGACTATCGCGTATGCAGTACCCATAAGTGAGAAAAATGAAGAATAGGGTAGAATTCGAGCCCAATATAAGGAGGCAACACTTGTACCCGTCAGAATATGTCTCAAGCACCTTTCTAAAGTCCCGTGGAAACGCCCAAACGTTTTTGCACTTAATGCCCCTACGGTAAGACAGTGGGATTGGCGGACCGCCGGCATTTGCTTGGCGAGCAGCAGATCGTTGCGTAGGAGATCGCCTACACAACGGTCTGAGGTGAGGAACCCACCCCACCTCCTGCCGCCGTGGGGACGTGCCCCTCAGCTGCCGAAGATATGCTAGCCTCTGTAGGGTGACATCAGGTCACTTTCCAGGGCCGGCATCAAAGTGCCGAGTGAGCACTCATTGGACTGAATCGCCTCATATACCGGCTCAGCTTATCAATGAAATCAGAGATCAAACTTTAACATGTGAAAACGTGAGTAGTCGTCAACTCTCTCAAGTGCTAGTCATGTGACGACTAAGCGCCCAGCGAAGGCCACTGGGCGGTTAAGCGCCAGCCAAGTGCCGATTGGTGGATAATTGCGTTTTCATGCGCTTGGTGATTTCGAGGTATGATTGCCCTTGCCAGCTGAATGCAATTTATCACGCAGCTTTCAGTCAGCTGGCACATTTTCGCCAGCGGTCCGCCGCTATCTCTAATTGAGATGCCAAGGATGAGCCAGCTGTCGGCCTCGTAATTGCCAAATGCCAGCTGAATGCCTGTTAATACCCAGCTGTTAGGTAACTGGCACATATTCGCCAGCCGTCCGTCGCTGGCATTAAATGACATGCCGAGTATATGCCAACTGTTGGCCTCGTGATTGCCATTGTCCAGCTAAATGCCAGCTATCCTCCAGCTGTTGAGCAACTGGCGAATTTTCGCCGGAGGTCCGCTGCTCCCAATATCTGAGGGTGAAGGCAATCGCGAAGCCAGGGTAGGTCCGTTAAACTAGTTCCATGCCGTCAACACCCAACGCCTCCATCCTTTTCAAACAATGTAAACTTGGAAGTGCTCACTTCGCGTCCATCTTCGCCAGGGCCCTCTTACCGCCCTTCATCGACTGAGCTTCAGCATCATCCAGACGTGCTTGCATTTCCTGAATACTTTCCATCTGAGAATCACCGCAAAAATGCATGATTCGGTAAGTTCACTTGCCTTGAGTTGTGACTCCAGCGCTTTACGCACTCTGTCAAGGTTCGCTACTTGTTCCTGCTCAGCTCGCAACTGATCGCTTATACTTCCAGCCTCTATGGCGCTCTAAAAACATAAATGTACTTTGAGGGCCCATAGTAAGCCTTTCGGGTAGAGCAATTGGTTCTAAAGTCGAAACTCCTGTAGGCGAGTACGCAAACGTAATTCTTCCTCACCTTTCGTGCTCGGTCGTCGGCGCTCTTCAATTCACTTACAGCGTCTTCCATTTCGGAGTGAAGTTGCTGAAAAGGATATAGGATCAAGAAATCAAATTTTAAGCTAGCATCATCAAGCAAGCGAAATATGAAAACAATGAAAGTTTTAAAAATTTTTGCATATTTGATGTCTTTTAATGGCATGGGAGATGATCACAGAATATCACAAAACAGCTGACAAGGGAACCACACTAAGTCAAAGTGACCATTCCAGATGAAATGTACTTTTCGAGAACCATTCCCGGACGAAAAGTCCGAATATGCCCATCGCAGCTGCCTAGACCCACTCTGAAAAAAGTTATAGGAATTTTTTCTCTGATTTTTGTACCTAAAAGTATCCTCAAAAAAGCGCTTTATTTTTACGGAAATCCGGAAAAGGACCTCATAATAGTGTTCAGCGCCCAAAACTACCCCACTAAGCAAAGTTTGGGTGAAGGAATATTTTCCAAACTTTGCGCAGACTAACAGCGTTTTGGACTTATACGGATTTTCGGTTGGGCGTTTATTTATACTAATTAGAGGGCTCTCGAAGGGTTTCAGAAAAATATTCCAGATTTGACTAAAAATTCGGTTTGGGGGGTTATTTGTGACGCTGATCACGAAAATGAGACTCATTTATCGATTTTCCTAAGTTTTCGACTGCATTCGTTCACAGATTCCGATCGGGGGAGAATTTGATGGCAAATCGCGACTTTTGACGATTTCCAGAGTGCTACTATAGTCTATGCTCAAGTTATTTCTCTGGGGGTTATTTGGAGTGCTAAACTCGAATCTGATGTCAGTTTATCGATTTTTGACAGCTTACGGTAGATTACGGTGGATATACGGTAGTTTGGTCAAAGTCTCAGATTTGTCTCAAAGTTGCTATTTGGGGGTTATTTGGGGTGCTGAATACGAATTCGATGTCCATTTGCCGATTCTCGAATTATTAAGGTAGGTTTTGCCTTTTAAAAAAACCTTAACATTTCGACAAGCGAACCCTAGATTCATGTTCAGCGCCCCAGGTTACCCCTACATACATGTTTTTAGCAAAATCCGCAGAAAAATAAAAAAAAACACCCTAAAAATTCATGGGGGGTACCCTTACCTTGCCGCGAAGCTTTGAAAAACGCTCATAACTTTTTTCAGAGTGGGTCTAGGCAGCTGCGATGGGCATATTCGGACTTTTCGTCCGAAAATGCTTCTAGAAAAGTGCTTTTGATTTGGAATTCGATATGACTTATTGTGGTTCCCTTAAGTGTTGAACAAAAAAATTAGGGGTCAGGAAAGACCCGAACTTGCATCGCAGCGCTTTTCGAGTGGAAAATTTGAAAAGTTGCTTGTTCAAAATTCTCAACTGACAGTTCATTCATCTATGATTTTTGGAAAGGATATATTCAGATAAAATCAGGATATATTCAATTATTTGGAAAGTAATGTTGAATATTCATGCCTAATACATATGTTCGTTTAAAAAGAGCAAAAACTCGAATTTATCCGTTCGATCACCCTCTCAAAAATCATCACAATCAGGTAGAACTCGTTAATAGCCTAATAGCCCAAACAGTATCACTTAACCCGTCCTTGCTCTTGCTAATGGCAACAGACCAGAGGCATGATCCTCAGCGTGACCTCAGGGTGTCACAGATTGATCGTTTCCGTCCCCTTCCGAAACGACCGTCGTCCGAGGTGTTCGCATTTTCACGGTTGTTTTTCAAATTCGTCACTCGTATTTCAGTTCGATTTTTTCTCACATATTGCTTCCCTGCCTGAGATTCAACTGCTTCTTCTTCGATTTTTCGAGTAGATGCGTTTAATCTGATACATTTTCATCCGAAATATTAGGTTGAATCACGAATTCCCGGAATACTGAGTGGCTCATTTTTTTTTCTGCAGTGTTTGTGTTTAAAGTGTGTCTGAATGGGACCTTCCGCCCACGCGATCGGCGTGGGTGCGAAGCGGACCCATTTCGTATGAACCTTCCCATGGTTGCAAACAGCTAATCGGGTATTATTCACCATTTTTCGAGTATTCCTGCTATTCGATTCCCATGTTCAAAAAATGCCTTCGCCACGGCTGCTTGACACGCGCGCCGACCGCGGGGCGGTCATTCTCATTCGGACCATGTTTATGGTACCGATGGACATTCGACGCTAGCTTCCGAATGATCGAATTAGTCGAGAAACGTCATTCGAAAATCCATTATGGTTTTTTTCTTGAAAATGACTGTTGAAAACTCCTAATGAGTGAGTTTCTCCTCTTTTATGTTAATTTCTAAATACGGAACCCTAAAGTATCCAAAATGAGGAAAAAATTCGAATAAGGCCTCTGAAAGTTTACAAGTAGATGAATAAATTCGAAAAAAATTCTTTATTCAACCAGGATGAATAGCATAAGATCTATTCGAAACTCAAAAAATTTCCTCGAAGTTTGGAAAATTTAAAGAAAACAGGAAATACTAACCGAAGATTTTTTTAAACTAAAAATTTAAAATGTCGCGAAGCCGTCGATAATCAGAGAAATCGAATATTTCACCTTCGCAGATTGGGTGTATATTCTGGACAAACCGAATATTAAGATTTTTATATAGGTCACCTCTGAATAAAATTGACTAATTAAAGTTTTCGAATGAGCGAACAATTCGTAATCTAAATACAAACGAAATGAAAGTGGATGAATATATCGAACCACGGATTTTGTGATTTTCGATTGACCAATTTCTCTCGGAGGAGGTCTTTTTCAAACTCCGAATTGAAAAATCGTTTTTTTTTCAATCCGAATAGATGTTTGGGCCAACTTCTGTACAGTGTTTCTTTAACTTTTCAAAAAGATTTTCCCTGGATATTTGGAGGATCTCGAAAAAATCGAAAAAAAAGGAAAATGAATTAGGAAAAAAATTCTAATAAACTTTTCTATTGAAGAATTTTCGGCGGATCAACTGAATCGAAATTTCAAATGAAGCGAATCTTTAAAAAGTTGAAGTGCAAATTAATCAAAATAAATACAGTATGGAAAATAGCCAAAAATTTTCATTTAACGGTAAGATCCAAAATTTGAAAAATCGACCACCTTTATTGTGATTCCGAAAAAAAGTATTCGGAAGATAATATCTAGTTCGATTTCTCGACTGGACTGTTGGAGTACTGTGCTTCTCTGGGCCAAATTCCGGTCTGCAATTACGTCTCGACACGCTTTGCGGCCGCACGCGCTCGAGTCAGTCGAGTTTCCAGCGCCAAAGCCGATTCGATGTGGCTTTTTTATACAGTTTTCTCCAGTTTTGTTTAGTTTCCAGTTTCTCAAACCTACCTAAGCTGCAACGCTGGAAACTCTCTCGACTCGAAAGCGCGCGGTCGCAAAGCGTGTCGGGGACCGGAATTTGGCCCAGAGAAGCACAGGAGTCAAGTCAATTGAATTTCAGAATGCATGGATGTTCAAGAAAAAAAATAAAACGTAGAAAAGTAGGAATCGGAAATATTTTTAAGAAAACTAAAGTTTATCGGCTTTCAAGTTCTAATCCCGAGAATATTCATGAATTCAAATACCCGTAGTCTATGAATCAACCTACCGGGCAAATTAATTTTCCGAACAGACTGAACATTCGAAAAATAGAATGAATTTTCGAGTGAATCAAGTAAAATAATTAAATGGATAACACACATTTCCCGTATGTATAAAAAACTGGAGAAAAACTATTTTTTTGAATTTTTTTCTCTATTTTGTGGTTAATCGCAATTTAAAAAGCCAATTTTACCGAATTCCTCCATAACTGAATTTTAATATGTTCTAATCCTGACTATATATGAAAAAAATAAAATGTTCGGAGTCTATGGATAAATCGAATTTCCGAGCTTACCGAATATTCGAGGAACAGAACAATTTGAATTTCCGAATGTATCAAATATTCAAGTAAAATGAATGAATTAAATTCCTTAATGATTCAAAAGCTGAAAAAAAAACTTATTTTTTTAGGAATTTCTTTTCTAATTATTAATTATTCTCCATATAGAAAAAGCCAACTTTTCCGATAATCATAATCCGAAATCAAAGTCCCGATTCCTGAATGTTTAGGTTCCTGGCAAAAGTAAAGATTTGGCATGGCCATTTTTTCGAAAAGTTAGAAATATACTCAGTTAAAAGGGGAAGGTAAAGAAAAATGAAAAAAGGTTTTGAAATATTCCTGAGAACGATTTGGCCTAGAATGATTTGATTTTCGGGAAATGTAGTGAAATATTTGAAAGTATGATTTGGCAGTCGAGTTTGAACCAACTATTGATAAGGGTTGTGCAAAACGAGAGATCGCATTGTATGAGCTTATCCGTAGAACATATCAAAGCAAAATCACGCGTGATATGGAACAAACAGTTGATTTTACTTCAATTAATACGTGAAGACTGCGGCATTCCAGCTCCCGAAGGTGCTTTTACTGCTTGCCTTATCACGCGTGATTTTGCTTCGATATGTTCTACGGATAAGCTCATACAATGCGATCTCTCGTTTTGCACAACCCTTATCAATAGTTGGTTCAAACTCGACTGCCAAATCATACTTTCAACTATTTCACTTCATTTTCCGCTAAACAAATTATTCTACGCCAAATCGTTCTCAGGAATATTTCAAAACTTTTTCCATTTTTCTTCACCTTCCCCTTTTAACTGAGTATATTTCTAAAATTTCGAAAAAACGGCCATGCCAAATCTTTACTTTTGCCAGGAACCTAAACTTTCAGGAATTTCATTTATTTTTCCTAAAGGTTCCCTTTTTAACATGATTTATGCCTGATGGTGTTAATTCAAAGTAAACCCACTGGTGCCCTGCCCCCCCCCCCCCCTTCTATGACGTCGTGCACACTCTCACTGATGTCCTGCACACTTTCTATGACATCCTGCACACTCCCACTGATGTTCCGCACACTTTCTACGGCGTCCGGCGCACTCTCATTTGGGTACCACACACTTTCTACGGTGTTCTGCGTACACCCATTTGGGTCACAAGCATCACTTTTTTCATTTTTTCCGCAGGGCTACCGCAACCCTCCTTTAAAAAATTTTCATGTGTTAGCTTGGATATGAGCTCATCGTATTAGCCAACAATCATGTTCGTACAATATCGAACTCCTCAGCCACTTCCCAGCGGCTTCTCGAAGAGAGCGGTGTGTGGATGAATGCTACCGCTCCTCTGCCCTTTTATACCCCGCATGTTATCAGTGTGTGTTATCGTCGTTCGTTATCATGCTTTGTTCAAGAATGGTTCCGGTAGCCTTGCGGGAAAAATGATCGGCATGGGCGTGCTTGTATTTGGGTCCCACACACTTTCTACGGCGTCCGACGCACCGTCATTTGGGTCCCATACACTTTCTACGGCGTACTGCGCACTCTCATTTGGATCCCACACACTTTCTACGGCGTCCCGCGCACCCTCATTTGGGTCCCACACAATTTTTACAACGTTCTGCGCACCCCATTTGGCTCCCGCGTACTTTATACGGCGTCCGGCGCACTCCCACTTGGGACCCGCACACTATCTACGGCGTTCTGTGGCGCACTTGTGAGTCACACTGTGCGGCGTTCCAAAAAGTACTTCCAAGATCCCGCCGTATTGATTGAAGCGTTGCCCCGTCTCAAGGAGCGTTCAATCCTGAGCAAAATCCTATCAGTAACGGTGTTTACTTCATTAGTTCATTTTTACGAATGAGTAAACGTCGGATGGTTTATAATAACATGTTTACGTGTTTTCGTCTTTTCTGAGGCCCTGGTCATAGTTGGTGCTATTTGCATCTGCATCCCCCCCGCACCCCCAACACCCCCAACACCACCCCGGTCGATACGTATGTTTAAAATGATGGAGTGAGGTTGAGAAAATCACTCGATGCATCCAACTAGATATGACGATGATTACGTGGCCAACAGGATTGCACCTGTTCAGAGAAATAGTGAAGGCGAGTATGGTGAAGTCACGGAGGTAGCAGTAAGGTTAGCTTTCTAGTGATACGCAATGTTTTATCTTCGACCCGCCCACCCGGTGATTTTCTCATCCACGTATTGCATGGATATCGACCGCGTCGGATACATTGAGTGATTTTCTCAACCTCACTCCATCATTTTAAACATACGTATCGACCGGGGGGTGCGGGGGGTGTTGGGGGTGCAGGGGGAGCGGGGGATACACCGAGTGATTTTCTCAGCTTCACCTCACCATGTTGTTCATACGTATCGACCGGGTGGGTGTTGGGGGGTGTTGGGGGGTGCGGGGGGGATACACCGAGTGATTTTTGCATCCCATTTCCAATGCATTCTGTGTGTATCGACCGGGCTGGAGGCGTCGGCTCATCCAACTATGACCGGGGCCTGACCCTCGATTTTGAGGTTCCACAAAAATTGAGCAACAAACTTCAAAATTTGACAGGAGCTAGGTGCAATCATAACCAACTTTCTGGCCAAAAATGAGCTTCTTAGCTCAACGATAAGTGTTCCAACAAGATCGTGAACGCCAACTGAATAAAAAAAAAGGAGATGAACCCTTTTTTCGACCATCCTGACTATATATGAAAAAATCAAACGTTCGGAGTCTACTACTGTGCTTTTCTGGGCCAAATTCCGCTCCGCGATTGCGTCTCGACACGCTTCGCGGCCGCACGCGCTCAAGTCAGTCGAATTTCCAGTGCCAAAGCCGACTAGATGAGGCTTTTCAATACAGTTTTCTCCTATTTTTTGTTTTGGTTTCCAGTATCCAAAACCCATCTAGAGTCAACAGATCGGCGGCTGCGGCGCTGGAAACACTTCAGACTTGAACGCGCGCGGCCGCGAAGCGTGTCGAGACGCATTTGCGGACCGGAATTTCACCCAAATAAGCACAGTATGGATGAATCGAATGATCGAAATTCCCAGCAAGTTAATTTTCCGAACTTACCGAATATTTGAGAAACAGAACAATTTGAATTTCCGAATGTATCAAATATTCAAGTAAAATGACTGAATAAAATTCCTTAATGATTCAAAAATTGAAAAAAGCGTATTTTTTTAGGAATTTCTTTTCTAATTATTAATTATTCTCCATATAGAAAAAGCCAACTTTTCCAATTTTTTACATATCCGAATTCTCATATAGTCATTCCATTTAATCCCAAATGTAATCTGCAGAGAATCTATCTGCAGCCCGTCTTTGCACGTCTATTAGAAATTTTCAAATTTTATTTTTTTCCTGGCCCAGGTGATTCATATTCTCCATTATTTTTTGGCAATTAGGAATTTTCTAAGAGTTTAAAAATGCTCTACTTAACAGAAGATGACTAATTTCTTTAAGGAAATCCCGTCCAATTCTTGCACAACGCAGCGCAGCCGCGTTGCGTCTGCCTCAATTCAGCTTCGTCCTTCTCATTTTTGAAAAGTTTCACCTGTATCTCTCCCTCTAGCTTCCTCTTAAGTGCGCTAAGTGATGCGTTAGCATTCGACAAAGCTGTCGCAGACTCTTTGCTGTCGGCTGCTTCAAACTCCGCTTGGCGACGAGCTCTTTCAGCCTGAAAAAGCTAATCTCTAAGGATCCTCAAGAGCGCCTAAGGCCATCTAACCTGTTCATAGGCCACAGCCAGCTCGTCCTTCTCCTGCTGCACAATCTGAGATCGTCGCTCTGCCACCATAGCCTGTTCACGGGCTTCCTCTCGTAGCCGCTGCTCCTCTTCCACTTGTAGCTGGAACAGGTACGATCAGACTCCATCACATTCAATTAGGGCATTATAGATTGCTGAGGCGGCGTTCACACTTCTGTCGCCGAGCGAGGCGGCAAGTGCAGTCCTATACTATTGATCACGCCTCGCTGCAGGTTCAATATAACAGATATGCACTAAACCGCGCCGCTCGGCGGCGAGAGTATAAACGACTCCTTACCTGGAGATCTCGAGCCGCATCCTGATACCGCTTCATGTTCTTCTGTGCATCCGCATTGGCCTTGTTAGCATGGTCAAGGGCGATTTCTAGTTCCTGAATGTAAGCTAGGGCCGACTTTAGGCATTACGCACAAACAAGAATATGTACAGTTGTGCCCAGTGGTGATCATCTAGCTGCGTACAGCGCGAGCGGTTGCGGTGCGTCGCCTAATAGACTATATGTGCGCCCCTCCCGCAGCCGGGTGAACACCCCGGTACATGACCATACCACATAGCACCTACGTTGATGTCACTCTCCAGCTTCTTCTTCATTCTCAGCAGCTCAGCTCGTCCACGGGATTCACTTTCTAGAGATGCCTGCATGCTTTCCAGAGCCCGATGGTGATTCTTGCGGGTGTTCTCGAATTCTTCCTCCTGAAACGGTGTGGTGATCCATCGGTGTCTCGATGGAGCAGAATGAGGTCTTACCTTCTCCTGGAGACGCTTCTCAATCTCAGATCGCATTTGTGAGACTTCGACCTGCGCCCTAAGCACTTTCGACTCCTCAGCTTCCAGAGCAGCTTCAGACTCGTCAAGAGCTTGCTGAAATCAGTTGAATGATTCTTTGCTACGTTCTAATCTTTTTTTAGAGCAAAATTCTTTTCTTAGAGGAAGGGGGCTGCATCAGATGCATACCCTTGAAAGAATTCTCTTACCTTACATCATGGTAAATGTACCTATACAGGGATTTATTGTGCTTGTCTGGGCCAAATTCCGGTCCGCAATTGCGTCTCGACACGCTTTGCGACCGCACGCGGTGGAGTCAGTCGAGTTTCCCGCGCCAAAGCCGACTCGATATGGCTTTTTTATACAGTTTTCTCCAATTTTATTTATTTTACAGATACTGAAACCCACATAGGATCCACAGATCGGCGGCTGTGGCGGTGGAAGCTCTTCTGACTCTTGAGCGTGCGGCCCCAAAGCGTGTCGAGAAGCAATTGCGGACCGGAATTTGGCCCAGAGAAGCACAGTACCTGTTATCAATTATGGGCTCATCCATCACGCGAGAGGTTTTGGCCCTCACCCTCTATTCGGGACCAGATGACGGATAAAAACGGACGGTAATTGATAATATCTATCCTCCTTTTCCGAGTGAAATTTATTTCCGTTCATCGCGTGCGTCTTCGCGCGTAAGCTGTTTCTCCTTCTCCCCACACTTTTGCGCAGTCTCTACCCTCGCTCCGCACAAGCGCTCGAGGAAACAGAGTGAATTTGGCTAGGAATCAGAGGATACATTGCTCTCTGAGCGCGCTCAGCAGCCGGATAAATTTTCGTCGTTTTGATAGCATGCGGTGTATGTACGTCCTTAATCTCACTTGACGCAAAAATTCTCCCGTATTTCGAAACAATTGTAATGTCATGTTACCCAATGCCGATGAGTCACTTTTTCCATGACTCAAATTTTCCTTTGTTGAAAATTTGCTATTCTTCCAAGAAAGGCCACCAGTTCTCCTATAAGGCCTAGTGCATACTTGCCGCGATGCGCGACAGCGACAGTGCATGTAAACCATATTGATTTTCTGTCGATATCTATGTCGAACACGATGTCGAGTCGCTCATCGCGGGAAGCTTGCGCTAGGCCTAAGGACTATGCTCGCCACGCCACGGCTAGATTCGGACGAGTTTCCCTTCTCGGGATGATCACAACTGGAGCACGTTATAGTGCATCGCCCTGTTTATTCGATTCCCGACCGATGATGATACTTCCAACCAGGGATGTGCGGCAATTGCCGTTTGTCGTTTGCCGGCCATTTTGGGACTTTTTTTGTCGTTTGCCAGAATTTTTGTCATTTTTCCGGCAAAACTCGGCAAAACACATTGTAAGGAAACTTGCATGCCACGTTATGAGACACTACATACCAGGGGTGTGCGTTAATGAGAAACATTTTTCTCGTTAAGCTTTAATCGTTGATTTTCGAGAAAAAACCGCGTTAACCCGTTAATGCGTTAACACGTTAACGTTATAACGCACAGCCCTGCTAGATACGCATAATGTGAAACAATTCTCCAAAATTATTTTCTCTGTCAGCTCGCGTTATGTTGCAGTTTTGCGCGAACTTAACGCGAGATGACCACACAGTTGTATTATGACTCATTTCATATGAGTTACTCGCAGTCGGTTCTAGTTTTGTCAGAGCGCGGCTACCGATCGCGGAGCCGCAGCGGCCCCACCGCGGAGTCATAGCTGCACAAACGCGGAGCCGCAGAGGCACTACCGCAAAGTCGCAGCGGCACTACGGCGGAGCCGCAAGGGCACTACCGCGGCTGCGGCACTACCGCGGAGTCGCAGCGGCACTATCGCGGAGCCGCCACGGCATTGCCGCTGCGACTCCGCCATAGTGCCGCTTCGGTGCCTGTAGGAGCCGAAGCGGCAGCGGCGATTTCTTTGATTTCCATGAGGTCCCTCTGTGTCTTGTTTTTGTTCAACTGATGTCTTGAAATGAAACTACTCCCTTGATTTAGAATCACTCGATTGTTGACATAAAAATTGAAAAAAAAGGAAAAAAAATTAAGCGGCACATGTAAATAACTTTCGGGCCAATCTAAGGGATCAGGTTTTTTGCCGATTGCCGTTTGCCGAAATCTCAAAATTGTTTGCCGCACATCCCTGCTTCCAACCCATTGCTGCGTTCGTAATAATCCGTATATTTATGGTGTTCTACTATTTTCTAGTGTTTTCCACTACTCCGCGGTTCTGTCGTTGTGGTTATTTTAAGGTTTATTCCCCGCTCTGCGGAGCGTATAGTTCTTTCACAAGAAGTCCAAATTTTAGAAAAGTTCATGCATTTCCTGTTCGATTTACTCATGGTTAATCAATTACATATAGTGAACTAAATTACTTGGGTGACGTATATCCTTTACTTCGGAGTGAAGTGCAATTCCTTTGCTTGCATGCGTGTGCGCATGTACGCTGTGTCTTCTTCTCCGCCACACTTTCTGACTGTCTCCCCTAGCTCCGCACACGCACCCGAAGGAATAGAGTTAATTTGGCTTCGAACTCGAGGATACAAACCTAGATAATGGTGACTTGTAATTGTCGAAATCTCCAGGTGTATACGTGAGTGCTAGAAGACTGGGGATTTGACCCAAAGTATGCAAGGTAAAAAGAGGTGGTTCAGTAAATTTATGTCGCAACGTGGTCAGAGAAGCTCCTTGAAGGCACCTCCTCATAGAACAACATGGAATGGAAACTAACACAGAGCCGAACAAACAATCTTTACCGTGAGCCCCGCCCACCAGGTGAACGGAGCAGAGGTCGTCGAGGACGATAAGGTGCACGCTAACGAGGCTTCGATTCTATCGCCCCGAGTTATGTAGAGCACGGTCTTCCGCGCCCATCCACCGCGCGAGACGGCCTCACCGCTTTAAGGCGGGTGAACTGTGGTGAAACAATTTTCGAATATAAATCTTGAGCTTTCTAGTAATGTTCAAATTTTCACGAACAGTTTTGATCACTCGATATACAGTCACTGTCAAAAATAGATGATTTCACGGTTTTCTGGAGTCTCCAACAAACTTCAATCTCCCTCTCTCAAATTTGTTAGGCATACGAAATGAACAAAGGTACATCCATATTATAGATATTTTCATGGAACGAGTAGAGCTGAGGATCCGTTATCGGACCACATCGAGTAGTTACTACTCGATGTGGTCCGATAACGGATCCACTGGAAGTTCAGTGAAAGGTTTTCCCCACAAGCTCGCTTTGAACTCATGAACGTCTTCCAAGTTTCTCACCTGCAGCTCTTCCTTCTCCAGTTCCAAACGCCTTCTCATCTTCTGCAGGTCATGCACACTCTTGCCGCCTTCACCCAGTTGATCAGTGATGTCCTTGAGTTCCTGCGCAAGAGCTTTGTTTTCTCGACGGACTCCTTCGATCTGAAAATCTTTCAATTTCGGTTAAGTATGTAGGCGTAATCCCCGAACTTCAATAAACTCCAAGTCTCACTAACATGTTCGCCTGCCTCCTCGAGCTGATTGCGAAGTCGCATGGCTTCAGTAGCAGCTGATCGGGTGTCGCGCTGACTCGCTTCTACCTCCTGCACGAGTGCCTCACACTTCCGTCTCCATTCTTCAATGATCTTATCAAAACCTTTCTGCTTCTTCTCCAAGGAGTTCGCTAACGCATTAGCCTGAATGATAATATTACTCTGATTGAAAGCTACATTGCTAGAAGAATGAATCACCAAAACTAACCCGATCGGCGTCAACTTGCGCGTCCTCCAGCTCATGTACTAGTCGCTGTCTCGTTTTCTCCAATGAGCTGATCTTCTGGTTAGCGCTCTCGAGCTGCTCTTGAACCTCTTGTACCTGAAAAAAAGTCAAGGAACTACCTCGAGCGTACATGTCTTCGAAGTGATACTACCTTGTGCGACAGTCTTCGTCGAGCCTCTTCTAGCTCCTCGGTTCTATTCATACCTTCACCCTCGAATCGTGCCCGCCATTGTTGTGTCTCAGCGTTTGCTTTGCTTAATTCATACAATGAGAATTTTCCTTTCGGATGAAAGTGTGCAAGTACACTTTACCTGATAAGGCGTTGAAGCTCGGTCTTGGTATCCTGTTCCTCCTCCAGCGTTTCACGCAGTTGTTCACACTCCAATTGGTAATTGGATAACTAAATGCGGTGTGTGGTCAATAGAGAGCATCGACCGACAGCCACAAAAGTTTTGAAAGACGAATAACCAGCTAGCCAACAGCGGTAGATCCATCAGCGGTCAATCAATCCGCGAGCGTCCGCTGTAGGAAGCTTTACCAGCATTGTGATCTGGTCCACACCATCCCATGGTGAGGATTTCAAAACGTGCACAGGCAGATTTTGGTCCAAGACATGTTGCGTGGGTGGTAGTCTTCATGTACCACCGCATGAAGAGGCGGCCGGAAAGCTCTCTGCCCTCGATAGACGGCATTCACACCTGTGAAGGGTTCGTTGTCTCCGACATGATGGAACGTGGCCTTTAAGCTTCGGTGACGTCCAGTAGCGACCCTTTGCTCCTTTCCGTCGTTTTCACCTCCCCCGTCAAGCGTTGCCACCTCAACGGCTATCACATTATTACGTCAGATCCATCAGGTCAAGGCGGCACGTTCAAGCCGAGTCTTTGCAGAAGGCTCAAGGCAGTCCGTTGTCCACAATCGAGACCATCATTGATAACAAATATCGTTAAATCCTGTTATGTGGCAGTGTCATAGGAGTTGTGCCCGCATGCCTGTTGGACATCTCGGGCGAGTACAAGGACATCAATTTTTCGGCGTAACGAAACACCCAGAGCTGGAGTCGTGGCGTTCATCATAGCGTCAAGTAGCGGTGAAAAATGGGATATCGATTGTGTGGAGAGAAATGGGATAAGGCGGCTTCAGCAGAGACGAAGGGGATCGCAGTGTCTGAATTTTCATGTGGTCACGGCTCGGCGTCAGAGCCTTCAAGAATGAACAAAAACTTTTTGTTGCGGGATACTGGGATTGGTGCGGCTTCAGAATCAGGCTATGTCCTCAACGTTAACATGACGCTCTGCGTCAGGTTGCCCGTCAATACAACTCTGCAGGCCCCCAATAAGAAGAGCCTTTGAAGGTAAGACAGGAGTCCCGGATGGCAACAATGGCTTCCTAGCCGGCTTGATGTTTGCTGACGAAAGCGCCGTTGTAGCTGATGCCGACGATGAGGCTGCGAGCACTATCTCTACTTTTTTAGAAGTAGCCAAATGTATGGTCTGAAGACCGACAGGAGCAAGACGAAGGTCTCTACGACTGATGGATCCCGAGCCGTTATCCAATTTGAGGGGATACCTTTGAATAAGTGGAGAATTCAAAGATTTGGGACATATGACAGAGCTAGCAAAGCGTAGTGTACGGCAGAGATCCGCAACAGATTAGAACAGGCTTCACCAGCGTTCGCCTCCCTGATATTGTCCCTGATATAGGAGCAACATTTCAATAAAAATGAGGACCCTGCTTTTTTTGGAAATTGATGCTACCAATCCTATATGAGTCCGAAGCATGGGCTTTATTGAAGTTGGACATCAGCAAGCTGGAAGTGTTTCAAAAGAAGGATCTGCGGCAAATTTTGGGCATATTTGTTCGCGATCGCATCTGTAACACCGATATTCATGAGAGATGCAGAAACTAGCCATCCATTCAGCAGAAAATTCAGTCGCGTAGGTTTATATGGATCGGCTACGTGCGCAGGATTGATTAGAGCAGATTGCCGTACAGACTTTTTTTGGAAAAAATCGAGCCGCAGAGTGAAAGATTGAAGGAACAGCCCGAAAGGAAGCATGGCTCAAGCAAGTCATCGTCGATCTGAAATCCATCCGATGCAAAGTGATCGATGCCAAGAACGTTTCCAGAGAACGACAGGAATGGGAGCGTGTCATTCAGGCTATCCAAACATCAGTGGCACCCATAGCAGTGTATAGGTTGAGAGGTCCACCTGATCCACCAGATGCTAGCTAGGGGATATGTAAAGTGAGTAAGTAAGCACGATGATTGCTGATTTACACGCCTATGGGGCGTACCATCATGGGGACAATTAGCTATGGGGTGGACCCTGGGACAAACGCTGGAAAGAAAGACTCTTGTGGCTTCGCTCTAGAAGGCATCTCGGTAGCTCTTAGTTTCATCCGAAGACGCTGGTGTAATGTCAATTCAGCTACGCTCCAAGAAGAACTCAAATCTATGTAAGAACTGGAACAAGTAATGAACAATTCCTTGGAGAAGTAATGGTCTTATATGGTCGACCGAGAAAAAAAGCACACCTGCATCTGGAGCTGCTGCTTCTCCCTAGTCTCCTGCTCAATCTGCTTCCGAGATTCCTCTGCCTGCGCATGTAGCTGTTGCTTAATGCGAGTGAGAGCGGCAAGCTGAGACTCGGCATCCTCGAGTTGTCTGAATAAATCACATAGAAACTGAAAAAAAGGAGAACATTTTTCAGGTCAGCGAGAATGATCAACCTATACCATGGAATGTTGTACGCTGTTCTTCACCCACCTGTTCAGTTCGCTGTTCTCTGATTGGAGTTTGCCTCTATACATGGATAACTCTTGAATGTTTCTGGCCTGCTCGTCATTCTTCAGAGTCATATCCGTTAGTTGCACCTCAAGCTGCTTGGCAAGACGTTCCATATTCTGAAAAAGTCAATGGAGCAACCAATTCAGGTGCCAGCCTGCAGAAGGAAACACACCTGCCGTTGTTTAGCTTCACTATCAACAGCCGACTGAAGTTCTTCGATATCACGCTGAAGCTGCACTTTTTCCTTCTCGAGTCTGAAGTTAGTCAGAATCATGACAGTACCAATATGATTATGGCTTCAGCACAGCCACCACCTTGTGGTATATTCTACACAGCAATGTATCACCGCTATCTGGGTTGATGACACCTTCAGGGCATCTCGCCCGGATGTCAAAACCAGTCTCGAAAACTCACTTGGCCCTCATTTTCTGCACCGTGTCAAGCTGATCTGTGAGTTCAGCAACGCCTTCCGAGTGTTTCTTCCTTAGAGCAGCCATCGCCGTCTCACTGCTAATGGCCGCCTCCTCCAGATCACGTCGGAGTTTCGCCAACTGAATCAGTATATGTGCATGATCGTCTTATGAAAAAAATTGAACTACGCCTCACTAACCTCAGCCTCTCTCTTCTTATTGAGCTCCATCTGCGCCTGGGTGGCTCCACCGGCCTCGTCGAGTCGATCGCCGAGTTCTTCGAGCTCGAGCTGCATCTCGTTTCTGGCTTTCTCTGCCTTGCTTCGGCTTTGGCGTTCTGCCTCCAGCTCCTCCTCGAGTTCTTGAATACGTGCCTGAAGCTCCTTGATCTGTCGCTGTAGTTTGGCGACGAGCGACTGTTCATCTTCAAGGCGTGAAGTCAACGATTGGATTTCGGCATCCTTCCTAAAGAGCGAGGTCTCTCATGGGGAGTTTAAACGGATGAGATTCAGTCGGATCAACGATATTCCAATGTTACTGATGTTGACTGCAGCTTTGCACGAGGCGATATAAAGCTTTATTTGACTGACCTTTCGGCGGTTTCGCCTTCTTCAGAGTCTAATAAAGTCCAATCAATCATGGATCAATAGAAGTAAGGAGGAGCGCCGATGGAACAGAAATTTCGCCCCAAATCGGAAGGCAAGTCTGATCAAACTTGCCTTCTTATACGGGGCGACTTTTCTGTTCCCCCGGCGCTCCTCCGTTGAGGAAATTCCGTAAGCATCAGCCTAACCACGCAGCTAGCTCTCGTGCCGCGCCGTTGATTGATACGGACAAAATCTATGGATGACGAGACAGGCGAGCGTGCAGTTTTGCTCTGAGGCGACTGCATACGGATAGGTCGGTACTTCTACTGATCTATGATTTCTTGAGGACTTGAATAGAGTCAGAAGAAGGCAAAACCACCGGAGCGTCAGTCGAATAAACCCTCACACCACCTCGTGGAAAGCTGCAGTCAACATCAACAATATTCTCCTAATGCCCAAGTCTATCGAGAGTCGTACATGGCAACTGGTTTTCCAATAGATTGGGTCATGGAAAATACTCACTTCTTAATAACAGTTTCCTGGTCATGCCTTTGACGAGTGATCTCCTCAATCGTTTCATGGGCAATCTTCAAAAAAACCGTGGTTATTCGAACTGCCCACTGGAGCTCCCTGCAAATCTAGAGCCCACCTTCAACTCTCCTTCGACCTTACGCTTCTGTTTCTCGATGTCTTGGCGGTTGCGCTTTTCGCGCTCCAAGGTGTCTTCTAGCTCATCTAACGTTGATTCGAGCTTCGACCTCAGTTTGTTCATGTGGTTCATCTTATCCTCTTGTGCTTGGATGTCCTCCAGGAGCTTGCGGTTGATCTGAATGTTCAAGACTATAAGGTTCTGGAATTTTATCGGAGTGTTTCTCAAACCCTTCAGGTACTGTGGCCGCAACATATTTGTGAACGGTTCCCTTTTACGAGGTCAAACAACGGATCAGTTCAACCCGACTCATTCTGTCGGGTCTTTCCTGGGTTTTAAGCGAGATATGCTTGAACCTTAGGAAAACCTACTGTGTAGAGCTCATAAGGTGCGCGCCCCCGAATTGTGCTCAGATCGAGGATAACGTGGTGACGCACGCAACGCTGGCGCTTTCAGGCACAGTTTGCGGGCTGACCGCAAGCGATTAGCTTTGAACGTGTTGTTCGCGATAAGAGGTTTGAAGGCGTTGTCTTCTCTTTGTCGACCACCCACTAATCAGTTTTTCTAGGCGGGTAGCCTCCTGGCCAGAATATGGCCGTCCGTTGGCCAAGTTTCACCCAGCTGGCTACCCGCATCAAGCGTGACTGGTGCTCGGATGGCTAAGAGAACCAGAAACCGTTCTCGTGTACTCGAAGGGAACATGCGCCGGACAATGCTTTTCAATCTTTGAAATGAGAAAGCGACGGCAGGCATCCCCGCCGTCCTTCAGAACTCGTTTCCTAGAGGGTAAGAGGAAGAAAATAGCCGAAGAAATAAGAGAGTTGTTGATGATATCATACATGCCCAGGGAAGTCTGAGAACGGAAATGCACGTAATATGCCTAGATTCACGGCAGCTGCAGTCTCGAATCAAGTAGTGTTTCCCTGTAATCTTGAGATCACTTGCAAACGTATTAAACGCGTGCTTTATCGGTACTTGTTCCGTGGCATTCGATTTACTCTGCCACTCATGGTTGTCACCTGGAGCCCACGATTCCTTTGTGTTGTGACACTGAAGGCAAGATAGCTAGCAGTTGTCACCTCGAAGCCAAATTTCGTCATGTTTTGCACTTTCTGTTGTGGTGGGGCAGCGACAAGCCAACACCAGACTTCTTGCTGCTCAACAGATGACGAAAATGAGGGAGAGTGTGAGAGAACGCAGGCAGAGTGCTAAAGTGCATCCACCACACTGCACCCATCTGCAGATCCGGCGAATGCGCGAATCTTTTATCGACGAACTCATCTCCATTACTTATACTACGCAGTTTTTAGAGTAGGGTTTCGAGAAGTGATTAGTCTTCTAAAGCCCCCGTCAGAGCTGGTCGATAGACTGAGTCCCACCCGGTCGATACGCACCGAAAAAGTGACAGACGGGTGCAGGGAAATCAACGCACTGAGTGAGTCCGACTGCGACCGTCTGCTAGCGTCCGCAGTCCACCCAGATGATATGGGTGTTCTACATGCCCACAGGGCAGGGCCAATGCATCCGAGGTTAGTTTTTCTGCCCCGGACTCGGCCGGGTTTTCGACCATGTCTGACGGGGGCCTAAATCTGACTGATTCCGTTCTGAATTTTCTTAGATAAACGCTTTTTTCCTAGAATATTCGATTCCCCGTTTTACGGCCGAATTCCTGCACGAGATTGTGGTCTCCAAGCATGCGAATATAATTTTAAAACATATCGGAAAATCGAATATTTCCCGGAACACTGATTTTTTTTTTGATTTCGCACAGACTTTCTTCATTTCCCATGTTTCACAGTTTCTCGAAAAATTCCTGAAAAACGATTCGTCTTGAAAAACTCTGATTGATACCGTTTTTTTTTCTTGGCCGGTTTGGTGCCGGTAGTCAGAGAGTTGGGAAAATTGGATTACAAATATTCGATTCTCTGATATTTTTTTGCCGATTCGGGGCCCGAGTTTTGTGTATCCAAGAATCCAAATATATTTTTAAAGAATTGTCGGAGAATTGGATGGTTCATGTAACTCAATATTTTTTGAAGTTCCATTTTTTTTTCGACAAAAGATGTTTCTTCCTTCCTTGAGACTTTCGAAAAAATGTGAAAGAGAGTTGATTGTTGTCACCTGGAGGTGACCTGCAGATCGAGCGGCGGAGTCATGCCACACCACACACTCACGACCTCCAGTAGACATGCCAGAGACCTCGAGGTGACATGTACTTAATGTCAAACCGAGGTGTGTGTAATTTCACGTGGAGGTCGTGATGATGTGGTGGAGCATGACTCCGCCGCTCGATCTGCAGGTCACCCCCAGGCGACAACCACGAGTTTCAGACACAATTGATAGGTCTTCCACGGCACAACAGACCATATATCGTCCAAGACATTCTATTAGGAAGGCGCACTCACAAGGGAACCACAATAAATCATAGTGACCATTCCAAATGAAATGTACTTTTCTAGAACCATTTTCGATCAAAAAGTCCGAATATACCCATCGCAGCTGCCTAGAGCCACTCTGAAAAAAGTTATGAGCGTTTTTCAAAGCTTCGCGGCAAGGTAAGGGTACCCCCCATGCAATTTTTAGGGTGTCTTTAAATTTTTGCTCCTTATTTTCCTAAAAACATGTATGCAGGGGTAATCTGGGGTGTTGAACATGAATCTTAGATTTGCTTGCCCAAATTTTAGGGTTTACTGTAGGTTACGGTAGGTAACATGCCATTTAGGAGGCAAAACTTACCTAAATGTTCCGATAATCGACAAATGGACATCAAATTCGTATTCATCAACCCAAATAACCCCCACATAGAAACTTCGAGACAAATCTGAGACTTCGATCAAACTACCGTATACCCACCGTAATCTACCGTAAGCTGCCGAAAATCGATAAACCGACATCAGACTCGTGTTCAGCACTCCAAATCACCCCTAGAGTAATAACTTGAGCATATTCTATAGAAGCACTCCGGAAATCGTCAAAAGTCGCGATTTGCCATCAAATTCTCTCCCGATGGGAATCTGTGAACGAATACAGTCGAAAACTTCGGAAAATCGATAAATGAACCTCGGATTCGTGATCAGCACCCCAAATAACCCCCCAGAGCGAATTTTTAATCAAATCTGAAACATTTTTCTGAGACGCTTCGAGAGCCCTCTAATTGGTATAAATAAACGCCCAACCGAAAATCCGTACAATTGGTATAAATAAACGCCCAACCGAAAATCCGTACAAGTCCAAAACGCTGTTAGTCTGCGCAAAGTTGGGAAAATGTTCCTTCAACCTAACTTTGCTTAGTGGGGTAGTTTTGGGCGCTGAACACGATTATGAGGTCCGTTTCCGAATTTTCGTAAAAATAATGCCTTTTTTGGAGGGTACAATAAGTACGAAAATCAGAGAAAAAATGCCTATAACTTTTTTCAGAGTGGGTCTAGGCATCTGCGATGGGCATATTCGGACTTTTCGTCCGAAAATGGTTCTAGAAAAGTACATTTCATTTGGAATGGTCACTATGACCTATTGTGGTTCCCTTGTCAGCAGTGCCACTTTTCCCACCTTGCAGCGTCGCGGCTTTCTAATTGAATGACACATACCATAACTCATCCGTGACTATATAGTGTGCGTATCAAATTTAGTCTGGTGAATGGACAAGGCGCGATGATTGCAGCTGGCCGTGCAGCGTTGGCGGCATCACCGGACAACGGGGTTTCGATCGCGTGCGACGGGCGATCTACAGTTGACCGCAATGTTAAAAGGACATGGTGCGGTTGCGGACTCGCACTAAAACTACGGTAGAATCTGGCACTTTGCCAAATTTCGTCATCGATCGGCGCCACAGCTGATATTATCGTGAGCAGAGAGAGAGAGACGACGGTTGGCGGCAATCGATGACGAAATCTGGCAAAGCGCCAGATTCTACCGTAATTTAGTGCGAGTCCGCAACCGCACCATGTCCTTTTAACATTGCGATCAACTGTACCTTCGCGGCTCCGTCGATGCGTCACACTAAATTGAATGCGAAGACTCCACCATGAGGACCACTCTGCCGATATAAGAAAAAAGAGGAGAAAAGAAACTCCAGCGGGCCGTGACGAGTTGACCACTCTCGTGCAGCCATATAGAGATGGGTTACCCTTATTACGAAATCCCGATAAGTCACAAATAGAGACCACGTGCATTGTGTGTAGTATGACGCGTAACCGACGGGGACGCACCCATAGCTTCGTTGGGTGGAGCCATGTACTCCATCAGCCTTCACCCCTGGGCAGGTGATGTGGGGAACCTTCACCATTGGGAAAACCGGTGAAACGCCCCGAAAAAGAATGAAAGTGGCCCAACACTCATGCAAGTCATTTTCAAGATTGGGTGGGTATCTTTGCCGGTTTTTCGCTCATAACTTTTTTACCCTAGAAGATAGCCCTTTGGTGAAGGTTGTTTTTGGAATCCCCATAAAATTCTTCATCGACTAGCGTTTTCAGTTTCAAAAAATACGTTCTCCTTCACCAGCCGATTTCAGTTTATAAAGTGCATTTTTCGCTTAAAGTTATCCGTTTTTCGTCCATAACTTTTTTGTGCTTGGAGATAGACCTTTGGTGAAGGTTGTTATCGAAATCTCGATGGAATTCTGCATCGACTGGTTTTTCCAGTTTGGAAAAATATTTTCTCGATCCTTCAGCCTAATTCATTTTACGAAACAACAGTTTTTCGCCTATAACTCTTTAACAGTTGAAGATATGATTTAGTTGAAGGTCGTTTTTGAAATCTACGTAAAATTCTGCGTCGAACGATATATCGGGTTCCTAACTTTGTTTGCTCCATAAGCCAGCCATGTCGGTGGAGCCGAGCTCCATAGTTATCTCCATAGGGTGCTCTCGCCTCTATGGTGTAAGTAGGAGACGCAGAGTTCTCCTGGAGCCTACAACGGGGCTCGGCTCCACCGACCTGGCTGACTTGTGGAGCAAGCAAAGTTAGGAATCCGATATATCATTCGACGCAGACAGAATTTTACGCAGATTTCAAAAACAACCTTCACCAGAACCCTGTCTTCAACGGTTAAAGAGTTATAGGCGAAAAACCGGTGTTTCGTAAAATGAATTAGGCTGAAGGATCGAGAAAATATTTTTCCAACTTGGAAACACTAGTCGAACCATAATTCCATCGCGATTCCAAAATCGTCTTCACCAGGGATCTTTCTCCTTGCTTAAAAAAGTTATGGACGAAAAACCGATTGCTTTTGATGAAAGAAACGTTACTTCATAAATTGAAATCTGCTGAAAGACTGGAAAGGTATTTTTCTCAACATGAAAACATTATTCGACGCAAAATTCCATGAAGACTTTAGAAACAGCTCCGTTCAAAGATTCGTCTTGAAGGGCAAACACATTTTGAGCGAAGAACGGGTAGTTTTTCAAAAACCGCTTGGAAAATTTTTCCGAAAAAATTTTGACTCCAAGACAGCGCAAAGGAAATTTTTCATGACCTAGGCAGATCACTCCATTAAGAATAGTGAATTTCAAAAGGAGGTCAGCTAACGAAAAAAATGTTCCAAAATTAAAGATAAAAAAATATACTGAATGCAAAAAAAGAGGGTTGAGAAAACGTCAAATTTTGAAGTTGCAAGTGCATAGGGAACCTTCACCATTCCTCACTCAGGTATCCTAAACAACCTTCACCTCTCGGACCGCTGTCTCCACCCCAACGAACCTATGGACGTACCCCAGTACCAGAGGTTGACAGTTGTGCCGCAAACAATATTGCCCGGTTTTGAAATAGTTGCGAAATATGCGCCCTATTGATGGGCAAAATTCCGATTTCTGCTGGTTTTTGGCCTTTTGATTTTCGAAAAATGCCTCCAAAAAAGCGTAAAGAATCGGAATAATCACAAGATTACAACATAGGAAGGTCAAAAATGTTCTACTCGCTTAACCTGCTGTGGGTTCTCAAGGGTGATGAACCTTAATCTGAGGTTTGTTTTCACCTCCCGAATGAGAGGGGGATGAGACCCACATATCTACTGCAAACGGCGCAGGACCCGCCGCTATGATCGCGCCTCGTCCATTCGTTAGGCCAAATTTGGCGAAGAGCCTTTAACTACTACAGTATTTTTTGCCTATTAGCAAACATAAACAATAGGTTAGGTACAATACCCGCGCTAAGTTTTGTAAAAAACTGGGAGCATTTGCCAAACTTGGCAAAAAAGCTCCCGATTCTTGTAACTTTTTTGAACAAGTCCTTTTCGGTTTCTGAAAACGCTATCATATTCACAGCTCAAATTCCTATCTAACAATGTTCTTTGTGAACCGAAGTTCCCTGGAATCGCTTTGTTTTTGAATGAATTTGTTTTTGCGGTCGTTTTCAAAAAAATAAACGTCGCGCGCAGCAAGGTGCGGGGAAACTTTGAGTTGTAATGGTACAAGTAATAGAAGAGCGATCTCCACGTTTCCTTCATGTATAAGATGCAGGTGGGACATTCTTGAGAGTCGTGCACGTAGATTTTTTCAGCTCCTTCATTTAACAATTTAGGGTTTACGCAACACAAGTCAGACTTTTCAGGAGGTTCCTAAACGTGTTTAATTAAAGATCTCCGAAGTACTACCCGCACGAATCTCTAGACTGTCCCACCTGAATCTATCACATGAAACGTGGAGATTGCTTTTCTATTACTTGTACAATTACTACTCAAATTTTCGCCGCACCTTGACGCGCCCGACGTTTTTGAAAAACGACCGCAAAAACAAATTCATTCAAGAATAAAGCGTTTTCAGTGAACTTCGGTTCACAAAGTACATTATTAGATAGAAAGTTGAGCTGTGAATATGATAGCGTTTTCAGAGTCCGAAAAAGTCCTTGCTCAAAAAAGTTACAGGCATCGAACGCTTTTTTGCCAAGTTTGGCAAATGCTCCCGGTTTTTACAAAACTTAGCGCGGGTATTGTACATTTACAAAGGGTTGTAAGTATCTAAGCAGGTAAACGTATTTCCGATTTGCCGATTTCCGATGGTCTTTGGCGTTCCGGTGTTCGAATTCTGGTTAAAAAGTTCCCTCTCAATTCCGATCTGAACGCAAATTCAAAAAACATATTCCGGAAATTTAGCTTCCTGGCAAAAGTAACGATTTGGAAATGTAATTTAGAAGTCAGAAAAAGTTACAAAAATACCTTGGAATATTTTGAAAAACGATTTGGCGTAAGGTATCCTGGAGTAATAAAAAAGCTAGGAAATGAAGTGAAATAACTAAAATTACGATTTGGTGGTCAATGACAGGCGAGGGATTTACAGGCATGTGGATCGAATACACACCGCGGGTGTGGCTAAGGAGCAGTTCGGCTGGCACACGCGACGCGCGACGGAAAAACGCTGTGCGCGCTCATCGTCCTTGGGGCGCGTTAACCGAGGACTTTCGAAAAAAGTAGCGTCTTCCCATTGTAGCTGTCCCCTTTAATCATTTTATAGCAATTTATTCATGTTTTTTTTTGCTTATAATGTGCTTTTTTAGACGCAATGCTTCTCATACCATCGTTTCAGTGGAATTCGCACGTTTTATACAAGTTTTTTTAGAGTTCTTTTTGTTTGCTTCTTGGAGCAGAATGGGAGATGATGATATTCATTCCGACGCCGACCCTACGTCTGACGCATCAACCTACATAAACAAACTGTAAAAAAACGATTAGGGGGAACGGCTAGAATGGAACAATAACAACTTTTTCGAGTGCCCTCGGTTAACGCGCCCAAGCACGATGAGCGCGCACAGCGTTTTACCGTCGCGCGCGTCTTGTGTACCAGCCGAACTGCTCCTTAGCCACACCCGCAGTGTGGATTCGATCCACATGCCGGATTTACAAGCTTCTCCGTGAAACTTATCAAAGCAAAATCAAGCGCGATATGGCTTGTAGCGTTGCGTTCACCTAGCTTGACCTATGCTAAATCCCTGATTACAGCTTTCAGAAATATCTAAATGTTTCCGTAGCGCGCCTGATTTTGTTTTGGAACGTTCAGCGGAAGCGCTTGTTAAATCCGATCCCTCGTCTGTCATTGACCACCAAATCGTATTTTTAATTATTTCCTTTCAATTCCTAGCTTTTTTATTACTCCAGGCTACTTTACGCCAAATCATTTTTTCAAATAATCCAAGAAATTTTTGAAACTTTTTTTGACTTCTAAATGACATTGCCAAATCTTTAATTTTGCCAGGAAGCAAAATTCTCGGAAATTTCACATACTTTTCCCAAAGGATTTCTTTCTGACTTGAATTATTTCCACGATTTCCATTTAAGAATGATAAAACATCTAACAGACGATATTGTCGTATTAGTACAACTTTGGAAACTTATGACCCACAACCGTAAAAAATACACTCATTGCCGCATTCTGTGCAACATGTGAAAACTCGATATGATTGATCATTAATATCTGATGATGAGATTAATATCTGATGATGAGAAGAGGAGCATGATGAGAAGAATTTCGGGAACAAATGACTTAGAGCCATCAACAATCAAAAATTATTGCAGCGTTTTGTGCAACAGGCGAGAAAATCGATATTATTGGTTGGTATTCATCGATAACGACTGATCAGGAAAGAAACCAACCAAGAAAACCTATCCCATCAGCAATCACCACTTCTCGCCGCATTTTCTGCACAAAGCGCGAAAATCGATAATAATGATTATCGATCGATGACGTGTCATAAGTATGGATTCTGACAAGTTCAGTACTTACCCTCGACGACCTGTGTTAATCAGCTGCAGATTCACCCACACACGCTGCAGATTCACCCACACTCCCTGGTCTCCACAGGCGTAGCATGTCCAACCAGTTTTCGTGCTCCATGGCTAATTTAGTATGTAAACCCACGATTCTAAGGTGCTCTTCGAAGTTTAAGTATTCCAAAAATGAGCTTCGTAGCTCAATTTTAGGTGTACCAACAAGATCGTGAACCCCGTCTGGAAAAAGAAAAGGAGATTAACAACAGCAACGAGCGGGTTTTCACTTTTTTTTCTCGAGAACAAGTAAACCACTTCAAAACATTTTCGAGGGTGAATACCAAATTTAAGCGCTGATTCTAATGCAATTTGGAGTTGAGTTCTACGTTCACTCTGAACTGAGATTTCGAAAAAGGGGTTGCGCGCGAGAAAAAAAAACCAAATCTGGTGCGCGCTTCGGGCGCACCACAATTCTAAGAACGTGGATGCCGAGCGAATGAAATGCAAAGACTTATTGTTTCAAAATTTCGTACGAACAAGGGGTACGTTCCAAGAATGCTTCCATGATGCCGTGGGAGGGCAAATAGCCTTTCCATGGACAAACCTGTAGCCCATGGCCACGAATTATAACTGTAAATTGCTTCCACGCGGCCGTGGCTACGTTTCCATGGAAGCCTTTTACCATGGGAATGTTCTTGGAACGCACCCCAGATTTCTTCCGACAACTTTTTGGACGAACGAACACAAAGGAAGCGAACTGAGCAAAAATGAACGAGGACAAACGGGAAATAATTCAAGGCGAAACAGACCTTGGGCGTTGACAGCGGGGCTTCAGTGGAGTTACGGAACGGTTTCAGGATAGTATAACGACTACTTCAGCGCCGGAGAGCTGCTATCGGCGGAGCTGGCTGAGCTCGTCTTTTTCGGGTATTTTGTATGATGACAGAGCTCTTTTTGAAATTCTCAAGAATTCTTCTCCGTAAACGTGAGCCGGACAGATGAAAATTACTGCAGCCGGAAGGTACGGAAGCTAGAGTTGGACTTCGTACACTCGATTTTTTGTGTCATGCCTATATGTTTTGTTGCAGAGTAAGACATGAGAGGGCTCAAAAGAAGGAGCTCTCAATGCTGATACCAAATAATTCTTCAGATTCTCAAATAGACCACTTTGAACAGCGGTATGAGAATAGGGCACAAAAACTCGTTTTCGTGCCGCAATAATTATGACAGGTATTGTAATGAGGCCACCACTGTACGCAAGTATAAACGCTGTGTATGACTCTACCTCTTCCTGATATTTCTTCTCCTTGTTGATTTTCGAGACGAGTTCGTCCTGTGAAGCGATCTCGTCCTGAAAAAAGCATGTTTTTGAAAATGTTATCCTTCACCGTTTCTAGCTACACTCTCTAGCCCATTGAGTCTCGCACTCGCCTGCAAACTACGAATTTGGTGATCTTTGCTCTGCTTCTCGGCCTCCTGCTTTTTGATCGTTGTTTCCAGATCAGATACCGTCTTTTTCAGCTTATCGTTGTTATCTTCGACCTGAAGATGATGGACCTTCTTAGGTGCTTCTGGAGGTTACTATCAAGAGAAACTTGTCATACCTTCTTCTTCATCTTGGCGAGGGCAGCGTTTCTATCCTCTTGATCAGCTAGTTGATCGTTCAAATCAGCAGCCTATCACGAAATGCTTGGGTAGGGTGGTTAATTTGCAATGGATGTGTAAGAGTGTAATAGGACTACGATACCGATACCGTACCTGCTTCTCAATGTCAGCCTTTTGTGCAAGCATCTTGGCGCTGCGCTCCTCGATTTCAGCGTTGCCGTCGCGTTCTTGCTCAAGTTGGAGGAGAACAGCTTGCTTCTCTGCCTAAACTCTCTTCTGTTAGGTTGATGTTTTGATAAGACCAGGTAATTAATTGCACTCACCAGTAGGCGAGCATTTTCAGACTCCAAGTCTTTTCGCTTCCGTTCCTCGGCTTGGTGACTTTCCTCCAGTTCTTTGTATCTGAAAGATTAGCAGAACAATTTAAAGATATTAGTTACTTCAGACACAACTTACTTCTTTGCTAAGGCTTCCATTTCCTCGTCCTTCTTGCTACCCTTGATAAGTGGTTTGACGCGGCCATACAGCTTGAACCAGTGCCATGTTCGGAGTGTGCACCACGCACGGACATTCCTTTGGACGATGATGAGACCTACCCTGAAGAAAAGAGTTTTCCGATGCATTCAAACTGTCTCCCATAGGTCAGAATCACTTCGTCAACCCACTTTTGGTCGAGTCTCCTCTTGTAATCGCACATGGCAAGATAGTGTCGGCAAGCACTTTGGAACTTTGAGATAATCACCGACAACGCTTCATCGCGGAGTTCTTCGAGGTGGGCAAGTACTCCGGCTTTGAAGAACACCTGAACACTACTCATATTCTTGTATATGCGACAGACTTGTGGTAATGCCATCACATGCACGTTAAAATGTTAACTTCCTGCTCGATGAAACTGGATGGAGGGCAAGCCGTGTGACCACAAGCACGGCATTACTGTCGCATCAACGCCGCGACTACCTTCCGGAGGTTGTAGTCCTGGTCAACCAGTGCCTTCTATAGAGCAGAACTATCTATAGTGCTCACATTTTTTGCAGTCTATTCAGGAGGTGGAAGAGAGTGGAATACGAGCATTCAAAACTACCGCGGTCGAAACATTGTCCCTGGAAGATACACCTTACCGAGAAAAAAAACATACTAAGAGTACACTAACTTCCTGGAAAGGAAGTGAACCACTGTCTTAACGGTCTGCATTGTCCAGTACACTCATGGGCTATCATCTGGACAATGGTGGCCTACAGTATCTACCAGAAATGTGTTGAGACAGCATATCGCTGTCAACGTGACTGTATGGTGACGCTGGAGTTGCACTGTGTGAGCTTCAGGGGCCTTCGCCTCGTGGCAATGTCTCTTAAACAGTGTCAGCAGCTATCCACAAAGCAATAGACTGATTTGTGTTAGACACACCTCTACACTATGGACAGTCTTCAAATTAAAGGCAAGGTTGTGAAAGTGTTAATTGAGTAGATCATAGAAGAGACCCGGGTAAGAAAGTCCAGTCACGCTGCCATGCAATCCTCCTGAAAACAGAAATTACGAGAAAATGTTAGGTGTGTTAAGAAAAGACAGATCCATTGTTAGAAATCCTATACTAAAATCACGGTAATCAAGTAAACATTCTCTCAACCAACCTTGGTAAGACCGCATTGGAATTCCTCCTGTTTGATGGATCCCTTCTTGGTAAGCACGGCGGAGATCTTCTCACCGGCTTCCTTGTCCGTCTTCGAGGACTTGGCCGCATCGGGAGCGAGCACAGCATATCTGTGAACTAACTACCATAGGCAAGGCGTTTGAAAGTGTAGGAATCCAACACACCTCTGCTTGAAGTCGGCATATGGCATACGATTGGGGAAACCTTTACGGCAGATACGAATACCTTCCAGCACACCATTGCAGGTCAGTTGATTGAGCACAAGATTAGCTTCAATCAGACCTGAAACAACACAGGAGGGCGGTCTTGGAACAATGAGGAGGGGACTCGAACGCCCAGATTTCTGACCCACCGCTCTTCTTCTGCTCATTCGGAATGATGCATCTGATGAAGTGCGGATGCGTTTGGTTGAGCATATGAATCAGATTGTTCAACGATTCACGGTACATCATCGATACCGTCATGAACGATGCCGATTTACCCTAAAAACAGTCCTGGTTTGGCGCATCCCTTTGGCGAACCCAACAGGATTTAAGGTTTGGGTAATTTTTGGTTGAATGGTACTAGACCGTCTGCAGAGAACGGAACGTTCCTTGCCACTGCATGGCACGCATACTACATACAATAATTATTCATTTGAGACAAAAACACCTACGTCCGCGATTGAAATACAGGGGCGTACCTTCTTCTTGCCTGGCGCTGCCTTCTTGCCTAGACTAGCGATGTCCTCCTGGGTGTTGTAGTCGGACCAGAGGTCGCTCATCAATTGGTTGCCTGTGTTAGCCTTCAACACAGTTACAGCTGTGTCATTCAGCGGATCCTAAATGATCTTAATGAGGGGAATATGGGACAGAACCAAGTTGATGTATCTCCTTACCTTGTTTTTCTCCAGCCATCCCTTGACATTGTAGCGGACAGTGCCGGCATAGTGAACAATGGCCAAGTGGGCCTCAGCCTACAATGTGTTACGCTGAAGTGCCGCCTACGTAATGTATCGTTGGGAACATTCGCTGCAGATTCTACCTGTTTTCCTTTTGGAGGGCGAGGTTTCTGGAAGTTGGGGTGTTTTCCAAGATGCTGGTCGTTCAGCTTGGACGCGAGCGTGAGATCGGTGGCCTTCGGCACGATACACTCCTCGTCAAGCATTGAAATGACTCCCAGAGGCTGAAGTGAGTTGTAAGAAAGGATTGTGTATGCAGGAGAAGAATATGTTAAGCCACACCTTTTCAATAAGCTCTATACAGGATTGTAGATCCAGACCGAAATCAATGAACTCCCATTTAATCCCTTCGCGAGAATACTCTTCCTGTTCGAGAACGAACATGTGGTGATTGAAGAATTGTTGCAGCTTCTCGTTTACGAAGTTGATCCAGAGCTGTTCGAACGAGTTGTGCTAAAGAGAAAGCCTTTTTCACTGGGGGATCCAGAAATGAAAACAACGGGTGTGGTGAAAGCTATGTGTACATATGCTCATCCTCACTATGAAACATCAGCAGGGATAAATTTGTCCCAATGAGACTGTCTGCTCACGCGGTCGACGTGCGTGTCTAGCGGCTCTCATGAAGGCATGTCGGTTGAGCTTTCCCAAGACTCAGATACAGTTGACTGGGGTATTACTAACTATCCTCTGATATTCCGACTCAACGATTTGCAGATCCAAAAAAATGCCTTCACGACGCTCGCTCAACCATCCCGACTACCGCGTGAGCAGACAGTCTCATTCGAACAGACTTTACGTATTCATCCCTTGTTATGGATATGAGGTGGTTCTAAAACGAGAAGAGAACTCTAGATCAATATCAAGCCCACAGGACCAGCTTGTATCCAAAGAAGCACACCTTTCGATATCGAGGTGCTCGTCACAAATGACGAAGGTACAGCTTGATAATGAGGACTTACGTCGAAAATCTCGAAACCAGCAATATCCAACACTCCGATGAAGTAGTCGCGTGACTTATCTTGTGCATCCAGTGTCTTATTGCACCTAAAAGAAGGTTCGAATACTGCTTCAGATATACGAACTGTGCACAGCTTTCGAAAACCGTGCAGCAGATTGAGAGGGATCCGAGTTGGGAGTGCATAGCGAAGGTGTACCTTTTGATGAGCCATGCGAACATCCTCGCAAACAGTGCTTTTGCAAGAGCTCCGACCGCCCAGTTCACCTGAAACGTGAACACAATTCAACTTAGACATAGTCCAGTCTAGTCAAAGTGTTTGGAAACAATTTCGGTCTCAACGAACCTGCTCCAAGTTCTGTCCTTTGTTCACCCATTCGGTTCCGACTTTTACTCTTGGCTTCAACAGCGAGCTGATGAACTTCTCGTAGTCTACTTGGTACAGCTTACAGGCCAACTCTCCTTCTGGAATTCTTGTGGACTTCATTATAGTCGTTTCACGATAACTTGCAGACTAACCAGTCACCCTTCACTATTTTATCTGGGTGGCGCTCTACGCCGACCATAGATGCTCTCAAGTCCGGCATCCTTCAGGAATAAAAGACCGGGCTCGGAGACAGGGCTCTCTACACACCGAGGGAGGAGTTTTCCCGCCTTTTGAGTGTCTAATTCCACTCCGGACTACTTCGAACGCATTCAGTGGCGTGACGTTTCAAACTGCAAAAACGGGACAACTCCTCCCTCGTTGTGTAGACAGCCCCCGTCCCCCGGGCTCGAGATTGGAGGTTGGGATCCTGAATAGCCTCCCAATGCTCAGCGTGGGTAAGAAAGGGGAGAACATTCACACTATTTCGGAGTAATTATACTTCCGCCGATCATGTTACGTGTACGCATGTATGCTACGTCTCCTCCCAACACCTTCTCGCTGTCTCTACCCTCGCTCCGCACACGCACACGGAATAAACAGAGTAGACACACAGAAAGATAATTTTTTATGAAATCCGGATCCTAATCAATTTTTTTTCTGAAACCTCTTTCAATTGATGCATTTCTGAGGGGATATGGAAGGGTCTGAAATTATTGATTCCTCAGAAAAAAGTCTTATTTTCCAATAAAAATTGTGATTAAAGGATTCATCGAGACTCAAACTGTTGCAATAACAAGAGTTGATAAAGAAAAACGAAAAAATAGAAAATTTTTCATAGGGTTTCGCGGTATTTTCTCTAAATTAAGATTTTTAGAGAATTCGAACAACTCAAAATTCGTGGAAATTTAAGAGAGATTAATTTTTCAAATTTCAAAAATGAATGTAGGCTTCTTGATGGACACTCTCAAATAACCATCACTGTGGGTGAAGTTGTAGCCAAACCTGTCTGGCATAATAACCTGCTGAGGTGCGTCTACCGTAGCCTACAGTAATCCTTCTGAAATCGAATAAGTATCATCATACTCTCCCTAGGCTGAAAATGTGAGCTAAAAACAAGAAGTTGATAATATTAAGATGGGTGTATACCTACACGCAGCTCTGGATATTGACATCGAAAAGATGAAATTTAGACTTTTCTTATATTTTCGGTGATTAATATGTATGCTGATAAATGATTTCGTGAGCCGTAGCATACCTTTTCCATTGTCCAATTCAGCCTGTTCCTCTCGCGGTCTCTGTTTGAATGTGAGCTCACCCATATGCATTATACCTGAAAATTTTCTTTATAAGCCGTTTCTCGATGAAAGTTGTGCGTTTAAGTCTTCCGAAAACTTCACTGGAAAACCATCTGTTAGAGTTCGAGGTGAAAGCTCAAAACGATACCTGCTGTGATTGCAAAAAGCTCGTCCTTTTCCTTCTGGGAGAATTTCATGATGTCAAATGCTTCCTGGAAGCACAGGTCATTCACAAAGTTCTGGAAAAATCCATATAAACGTTAAACTGGCATACATCTGTGATAAGCATTTCCTCCTTATCATCAACTCCATCGATGGTGGTTTCTGCCTGAGCCACAAAATGATACTCTTTTATAGGGCGAGTCAGAAGAAGTCGTTCTAGAAAAAGAGTTTCGGGAGTACGATTACTTTATAGTCAACAATCAATAAGTAGTAGCACACCTTTGAGTCCCTTGACGGCTCCGGAATAAATCTGATAGAAGATGTGGTAGCAGCGCTCACCTGGCGCCTGCTTGATAACTCTAGACTTCTCCAGAAGATCTCAAAACAAGAATCCTTACAGTCAATACAATCAAGGTAGTAATACCAAAGAATACAGTTATTTCAAAAAAAGTTACGTACAGTGTTCAATATCTCCTCCGGCAACTTTACCGGCTTTGTTGAAATGTATACGAATAAACTTTCCGAAACGAGACGAGTTATTGTTTCGAACGGTTTTCGCATTTCCTGGAAATTGAAGATGAACAAATATACAGACATACAGTGCGTTTCAAAAGTATAGACGCATCTCCAAATAAGCCATTACTGGGTCTGGGTCGAAATCGTCATGGAAGATATGATTACTAGTGAACTCTCCATGCTGGGAAAACCTAGTGTACTTTTCACAGGAACTCTGCCGTTCTTTGAGGTAGGGCGATAGGGATTAGTACTATCCTGACTAATAAGAGAGCAAGGAGAATTTCGGAAGACATTAGAGATCAGTTTTTCGTTCAGAAAATTCGCGATAAATGTCGATTTGTTTCTATCACATAAACGGGCAGGTAGACAAACGCAGAAAGAGAGTGTGCGTGAAAAGGGAGTGAAGTGATTGTAAAATTCAGGCAGTACAAGCAGGCAAAGGGGCAAAGAGACAGGCAAGGAAAAAAAACATAGACAGAGAGACAGATCGAAAGGTTGGGTTGCTGAAGGGAAGATCTAGTATAGAACAGGAAGGAAGACATATGCATCAACACGGAGATATAAAAACATAAGAACAAGCATATTAACTTCACGTGAACGATGAGACTTATGAATATACGGATAAAGACATATGGATATGCACGATATAGAGGAATATACAGACAGATGCATGGACTAAACAAGGAGACGCGCGCTCAAAGTAGCACATCGGCAAGCGAAGAGACGGGCAAATGTAGCGTCAAGCATACAAGTACACGGATCATGAGACAGACTGATACACAGTTGTGAAGACAGACTAACAGACCGATAGATAGTCTGTTAGACAGACATACAGACGCTGAAAGAGGGACAGGACAGAAGAACAGACAGACAGACAAAGGCGGAAATACTTCAGGGATGCAGACATATGGACGAACAGACAGACTGTGAAGTACCTACACATAAAGGAATATAGGCATGCGTTAGTGATAGGCCAGACAGATAGAAACAGTCTTGAGCGATTCTCGGCCCAAACTGCCTGACAGTTCTGCTCGTTCTCGCATAATGTGGTGGGCTACTGTTGCGAGAAGGGCCACTATTGTTGCTTTTTGGGCAACTGCTCTTGCTGTCTGGGTTACTCCAGTTCGCTCGAACTGCTACAGAAGTGGCTCGGAGATTGGGAGAATGAGCCGAACTGTCAGGCGGCTCCGGGTCATGTTCGGTGCGGCTCAGGGCCGAGAATCGCCTGAGCAGAATCAGTCGATCAGGTATACAGATTGGTAGAACGACAGACAGTAAGGCGAGACAAAAATACGTTGGGGAAATGGAAAGCCAGATAGAGACATGGACACAGGAAGAGAGCGATGGAGAGGCATGCAGAGAGACAAGCTGTTAAAAGGTTTGTGGCAATGTGAAGAGACGGAGAGAGAACGAGACTAAGAGAAAGCAAGAGAGGGAGAAAGAAGCAAGGCTAGAGCGAGAGGTTAGGAGAAAGGGAGCGTGAGAGAGTGAAGAGAGTGAGAGCGCAGGAGCATGAGGGGGAGACGGGGACAGGGCGAGAGGCGGATAAAAGAACAATTGCAGCGCTATACACACAAGAACAAGGACCAAGAAGCAGACAGGTACACAGACGTGAAGACAGACCAACACAAAGATAGACGGATAGACAGACATACAGATTTACACACCGACAAACGACCAGGCAGACATGCCAACAGAAGGATAGACGGACAGACAGAGAGACAAAGACAAAAATACTTTACGAATGACAACATATGGAGTCACGGAGAGACTGCGAAAAAAACTAGACATAAAGACGTGTAGGCACCAGACCGATGGAAACACACAATCAGGCAGCAGGTATACAGACAGATAGAAACACAGACAGACAGTCAGACGAGGCAAATTCACGTGGGAAATCGGAAAGTCATAGAGACATAGACACAGAGAGAGAGATCGGAGGAGAGGCATGCAGACAGATAGGCCCGGTAAAGGTATGGGGCTAGGTGAAGAGGTAGAGAGAGAACGAGAGTTAGAGAAAGCAAGATAGTGAGAGAGAAGGAGAGCAGAAGAGAGGGAGGAAGGGAGAAAGATATAGCGTGAGAGAGTGGGAGAGAGTGAGTGAGAGGGCGAGATGGCGAAAGGGCGTGGGAGCGAGAGGGCGAGAGGAAGAGAAAGAAACAGTAAGGAAGCGTTGCTATGTATGAGAAAACATATGAATTGAAAAAAAAACTCGTGGCATCCGATATGTATAAATGAAAGAAAATAGCTAAGGTACGCACAAAAATTAATGACAACAAATTTTACTTAAAATCAAGCCGAATAATACCGTTTGCCCACGCGGCCGGCGTGCGTATTGCGCGGTAGAATTTTTCCGACGAGCCTTCCCACGGCTATAAAAAGCTGTCTGGGATGATATTCATTATTGGTCTGATTCAACTGTCAATCGATTTTCTGGTCCGAAAGCGGCCGCTCAACACGCACTGTCGACCGCGTGGGCAGACAGTTACATTTTAACAGACTCTATATGTTTACACAAGGTGCTGAGTTGATCGCAAAACGCTTGGCTCCGGGCGAGATTGAACCAGCATATTCCCTTTCCGGGGGAGCGCCTTATCACACTGCACCACCGAAGCCCCAGCGCCGCTCTCACTCAACTGCTCGGTAAATCTTCACCGAAGCAATCATCCTTTCACCCGGAGCCAAGCGCTTTGCGATCAACTCAGCACCTTGTGTAGACATACCATAACGTGCACTGCGACGTTGAACTGCAGTTACGGCAAAAAACATCCAAAAAAAAATTGTGTAAGACTCATCATGATTCATGAAAATTGCAATGTTTCAACTTAATAATGACCTACAAAGAAGCTTTGCATTGAAATCAATGTGCGATTTCAAATTGAATAAGAAAAAGAAAATTCCTTTCTCTGAGCCCATGAAGTTATTGGCGATACCCAAAAGCATTGAAAAAAATTGTATTCTTTCCAGAAAAATCTCACCAAATGCCTCAAGAACGGGGTTGGTCTGGACGATCTGGTCCTCTAATGAGACATTCGACTTGTCCTTCTTGTTCTTTTTACTGCAAATATGTGTATCATTAAGGTTCTTCAGCACAGACCACATATATTTTTTAAGCCAGGAAACTTTATTTCCCGACTCTCTGCACAAAAAGAGCTGCTTGAGTGGCAGAGTGTCAGATATGTAGCCACCTTGTCTCAGGGAAATTCGAGAAAAGCTCACGTCTGCGATGCTCCAACCATGGCGAAGTAGGAGATGACCTTCTTAGTATTTTCCGTCTTTCCGGCTCCAGACTCACCAGTGATTAGCATGGATTGATTCTCGTGATCTGGAAAACTCTGATAATTTTCAATTGATTCCAAACTTCGTTTTTTGAAGAAAAACCCACCATTTTGCATGTTACGGTAAGCCTCATCGGCTACGGCGAACAGATGAGGCGGCATCTCATTTCGACGTCGGCCCATATACATCTGGCAGACGGACTCAGAGTAGATTGGCAGACGCTTGTACGGATTTATTACGACACAGAAAAGACCGGAATAGGTCTAAAGGCGCAAATCAATAATTTCAATCAATTTTTCGATTTTCCTGAAAGTTGCCGTAGCTCACATAAATCATCATTGAAAAATATCTTTGACGAAGATTGTGTAGCACAGAGGCATCGTTCAGGAAGGTGAGATTTGCCATATCTTCGGTCTTCTCGAACTTTGGCGGATTCATCTGTTGAGCGTCATCTTTTTTGATGGTTTTCTGAAAGAAGATCAATTTCCGTGTCAATCTGCAGAAAATGCGAGCTCTATCCTTCAATGGAGACTGCAAACCCCTACCTCAGATGAACGGGGACTAACTAGTTTTAAATGCGTGTCGAATATACATTCAACTCGAATATTCGGCTGCTTCTTGCACAGTGACGAACTTTATTGTGCTCCGGACCGCAGAAGCACGTGCTCCAACAAATAGGGCATTCTCAGATGATTCTCGGCCCCGAGCCGCACCAAACAGGAATCGGAGTCGCCTGACAGTTCGGCTCGTTCTTCCGGGACCGGATTCATCAATGAAAGTTAGCGCTGGTAGACTGGGTAAGGGTAGCTTCCTACCGAATTTCGCGCGAATGACGCGATTCACGAAACTTGCTACCCACTGTAGCAACCTACCAAAGCCTACCCAGCGCGAATCTCGGGTAGGGTCCTACCAGCGGCGCCCCACCCCGCGAGGTTTCGCGCTCTGATGCTAAATTTACGCTCTCGTCCTTTGAACAGCTGTTTTCAAACCCCTTGTATGACGGATTTCCATCACTTTTGTCTTTATTTGGATAAAATGTTGTGTTTTCATCCACGAAATCCGCAACTTTCTTGTTAATACTCATTATTTATCGTTGAGGTTCAATTAGTTTTCAATTATTCGGTTGGTGCAAAAATATTTGTGGGTTTAATCAATAACTTTTCTTAGTCCGGTTGAGTTTTTTTTGGTTTTTGATGCTTCTCCATCTGATACATCATTCTTGTTTCTTCTCACAGAACTGGATCTTTTGTTAACTTAATTTTGCTATGTGTTGTAAGTACTGAATGTTCTTATAGCCTTGATTTCTCTTTTATGCACTGACTTTGAGACACCAAACTTCTTAGTTAAAAACTACTCGGCATCCCCTAATCCTAATTGTCGACCATTTTTTGATTTCCGGTAGTGTAGGATAGATAGAGAAATGCGCTTTTGAATGCCTTATTACAGTTTGCCAAAAAAAAGCTCGTTTGGGCGGAAAGATTTGATTTTGTAAAAACCGTCATTAATTTTCCCCGAACCTAATATGTATCTATGATTTTCCTATAACGCAAAAACTGGGATTCACCGCTTTCAATTTCTGGGCGAAACACTCTTTTAATTTATCCAGAGGACGAGGGCGGGGAAGGATTGATGATGATGATGAGATTTGGAAAAAAACAGGTTCAGAACAATATTAAAAATGAAAAGCCGTGATCTTTTCTTGTTTTTTTTTTCAACCTAAACTATACAAAAAACTAGGTAAAGTCTGCGTGTATCCGAAAGAGACTTCGCGTTCACTGTTGAAGGTTGGCGCAAACTCGGTGCCATATGCTATAACATAGGTGCACCGATTTTGCGCCAACGTTCAACAGTGAACGCGAAGTCTCTTCCGGATCCACGCCGACGTAAAGTATAAGGTATAAAGCATTCGTATAAGTAGTAAGGCAAATGAATGATTACACAATTAGGCCCAAGCGTTTCTAAAACTGCTGATTTTTTTCGCTTTGCTTGTTTATAGTTAGCGTCCCCAAGAAAATGTCCCAAATAATCTACGCATCATCCTCAATCTCAATCTTTAAACAATGTTACATATTAAAGAACATGTAAATATAATCTACGAAAAAAAAAACCGAAAAGGATCGCCACATTTCCCTTAATGATGGATTCTTCATGTGATTCAAATATAGATTTACCTTTTTCATGATTTTTCTGCTTCTTTATGCTTGATAGCGCTACGCACGGTAGCATTGCGCTCGTGAATCACAATGTGATGGTTAGGGTAGCAATCTACTGTGGGTAGCGCTACCACTGGATAGGGCTACCAGGGGCCGGATTCACCAACGAAATTTAGCGCTGGTAAGCTGGGTAAGGGTAGCTTGCTACCGAAATTCGCGCGAATGACGCGATTCACGAAATTTGCTACCCACGGTAGCAGCCTACCAAGCGTACCCTGCGCGAATCTCGGGTAGGGTCCTACCAGCGGCGTCCTACCCAGCGAGATTTCGCGCTCTGATGCTGAATTTGCGCGCTCGACGTTTGAACAGCTGTTTTCAAGCCGCTTGTATAACGGATTTCCGGCAATTTTTATATCTATTTGGTCAAGATGTTGTGTTTTCATCGCCAATTTCCTCTTCTCAATACTCGTTATTTATCGTCAAGGCTTGATTATTTTTGAATTATTTGGTTTTAGCAAAAATAATTGGGTTTCGATAAATGATTTTTCTTGAGCGGTTGATTTTTTTGTGGATTTTTATGCTTCTGTATCTGATACTTCTTGTATTTTCTCATAAAACTCTATTGTCTGAAATAAAATTTGATGTGTGTTCTAAGTAGTGAATATTCTTGCTGCCTTCAATTTCTCTTTCACGCAATGACTTGGAGACACCAAACTTAATTAAAAACTACACGAAATCCCTTAATCCGCAAAGCTTATTTTGCTTTTCTTAGATGGGTGGGGGAAGATAGATGAAGAAATGCGCTTTTGAATACCATAACAAATGTTGCAAAAAGAGCTAGTTTCGGCGAAGAAGTAGGATTCAGTAAAAACCGCAATTATATTTGCACGAAGCTGATGTGTACATATCTATGATTTTACTTTTGTGCGAGAATTGGGTTATCACAGCTTCTAATTTTCAGACACAACACTCTTTAATTTACCCAAACGACGAGGGCGGCTAAGGATTGATGAGGACGAGAATAGGAAAAAATACAGATTGAAAACATCATCGAAAAAGAACAGCCGTGATCCACTCGCGGTTTTTTTCCTAACCTAAAAACTATACTCCAACTGGGTGAGTATAAGGTATAAAGCGTTCGCATAGGTACTACGGCAAATCAGATGATTACACATTTAGGCTCAAGCTTTTCTGTTACGGCTGGTTTTTTGTATCTTTTGTTTCTAGTTGTTGGCATTTTCCACGTAAAATATCGTCTTGGGTAATTTTATGGAACGCCGCAATCCAGCTACATATGAGAAATCATTTGAGAGTCCCAAAAAAAATCCCGATTAATATACACATCATCCTCATATTCAATTTTTAAATTACATATGTTACAGATTAAAGAAAGTATCAATAAAATCTACCGAAAAAACCCAAAACCATAGCCGCGTTTCCTATACCGCTGAATTCTTCATGTGATTCGAACATAGATTTACTTTATTCATGGTTTTTTTTTTGCTTTTTTATACTTTAGGTTTTGTGAGTTCCCAGAAGTTTATGCTTTTGGAAAGCGATTACGAGCGATGTGCAGTAGCCGTCGCTTGTAAAACACGGCGGCGTCGCCACACATAACGCTTTTAGGCGTAACTGCTTGGTAGTGCTACCCGCGGTAGCATTGCGCTCGTGAATCACGATGCGATGGTTAGGGTAGCAATCTACCGTGGGTAGAGCTACCACTGGGTAGGGCTACCGGCACTGCTGCGTTTTTGAATCCGGCCCCAGCATTGCCGCGTTGAGGAATCCTGCCCCCCGATCTCCGGGCCACTGCTGTTGCAGTTCGAGCTCCTCCATGTCCGCCTGCACAGCAACTGCAGTGGCTCGAAAATCATCAGCAGTGGCCCGGACAGCAACAGCAGGGAACTCGCAATTCCGCTCGCGCTAGTCCTTTCTAATCAATCGATACGTGTTTGATACACGCGAGGAAAGGACTAGCGCGAGCGGATTTTGGAGCCGAGAAGGGCTCTTTCGGGCTCGTTTTTTTCTTTCGGCTCTATTGCTCCAATAAGACCCCGATCTTTCGATTCCCGGTGAAGAAAAAACGAAGACGAAATTTATTCTGGACACTGCCTTTAAAGTTTTTGTTCTTATTTTGAGAAAGTTACAAAAACAAAGTCAGTAGTCCCACCTCGTTTCCTTTACTGGTTACCACCACTAAAGTGTCACCCTTCGTCGATTTGATCTCGGCCGCAATGAATCCCTCTTCAGCGTCGGCGATCCAGATATTCTTCTTAGAGTCGAACTTTTTGGTTGTGGCCGCTAGTTGCTGAAATGTTGTCAGGTTGACGTGGTCAGATCCAATGAAACTTCGGAAAACTTTTGTTCTAGTGTATCAAATGTCAGTTCCAACATAGGGCTTCTCAAAGATCGAGCTTGAGTTCGACGAAATTTTCTTGCCAACCTGCTCTTGGGATTGTCGTAGAAACTGCCAGCCGGGGTCGTTATCCATGATGTTGCTCGGTCCGATTTAAGTGAGCTGCTGGAAGATGTATAGTTTATATTTCACCAGTCCTGAGAGCACTTCGCGTTCGGAAAAGAGGTTGAGGAGGTACAGAAGAATACAAAAATACATCAGAATATAAGCGATTTAGGTGGGGTAAGCATGTGACCAGTTTCTCTTCGAGTTAGTCATTTAAACGCATTCTGAGCTTGGGTACAACTAGGAAGAAGTATGGCATTTCTTGACGCAGACCAGAATTATGGAAATAATAATCGCATTGTCAAAACACTCACAAATGAAATGTACTTTCCTAGAAGCATTTTTGGACGAAAAGTCCGAATATGCCCATCGCAGCTGCCTAGACCCACTCTGAAAAAAAAGTTATGAGCGTTTTTTCTGTGATTTTCGTACCTATTGTACCCTCCAAAAAGCGCATTATCTTTACGCAATTCCGGAAACGGACCTCATAATCGTGTTCAGCGCCCAAAACTAGCCCACTAAGCAAAGTTAGGTTGAAGGAACATTTTCCAAACTTTGCGCAGACTAACAGCGTTTTGGACTTGTACGGATTTTCGGTTGGGCGTTTATTTTTACCAATTAGAGGGCTCTCGAAGCGTTTTAGAAAAATTTTCCAGATTCAAATAAAAATTCGTTCTGGGGGGTTATTTGGGGTGCTGATCACGAACCTGATGTTCACTTGTCGTTTTTCCGAAGTTTTCGACTATAATTGTTCAAAGCTTCCCACTGGCAGAGAAAATTGACGGCAAAATCAACTTTTGATGATTTCCGGAATGTGACGACAGATGTAGCCCAAATCGTACCTGTGGGGGTTATCTGGAGTGCTGAACACGAATCTGATGTCAGTTTATCGATTTTTGTCAGCTTACGGTAGATTACGGTGGGTAAACGGTAGTTTGGTCGAAGTCTCAGATTTGTCTCAAAGTTTCTATGTGGGGGTTGTTTGGGGTGCTAAATACGAATTCGATGTCCATTTGTCGATTATCTGAATATTGAGGTAGGTTTTGCCCTCTAAATGGCATGTTACCTACCGTAACCTACAGTAAACCTCAAAATTTTTAGAAGCAAACCCCAGATTCGGGTTTAGCACCCCAGATTACCCCTACGTACATGTTTTTAGCAAAATCCGGAGAAAAATTTAAAAACACCCTAAAAATTCATTGGGGGGTACCCTTACCTTGCCGCGAGGCTTTAAAAAACGCTTATAACTTTTTTCAGAGTGGGTCTAGGCAGCTACGATAGGCATATTCGGACTTTCCGTCCAAAAATGGTTCTAGAAACGTACATTTCATTTGGAATGGTCACTATGACTTATTGTGGTTCCCTTGTCAGTTGGAAACACATAAGGTAAGGATACTTACACAAATAAAGCTATTCCCAATGAAATAAGATTTCGTGGACAAATGTCTGAGGACATATTCGGATTTTAACGCCTACGAGTGAAGCGCTAAAAAAGCTTAAAACTCCGTTAAGGGAAGTGTTTTGCAGCTGCAACATGAAAGTTCGAATTCTATGTTAAAAGTTGGTCATGGGAACGTAAATTCCATTTGAAATGACCTTTTTATGTAAGTATCCTTCTCTTGTCAGCAGCGAGCATGGCTCTGTGGATAGAGCCGCTGTATGTCAGTGACACGTTCTCAGGTTCGATACCTGTTGCGTGAGAACATTTGCAATGCTCTTCACAGAGACTTCTTTTGCAAAGCTCTTTCTTCCTTATTGGAGCCGGATCAATGTTCGACATCCCAATAAAAAATTGGTGGTCAGGATGATACAGTATTCGACTGTATCTGAAAGCTCCTGTATTCGAAGGATCAATTGTTTGATCATATTTCGAAAATTGGGGTTTTTCGAAAAGTTTAACATCCGAATGATCTCGAAAGAACCATTCTGTGCTTTTCAGTAGCTCATCGCAGGGGAAGGCAAGATTTCGCAGAAAAAATTCAGACAAGAATCGAAAACGATTACGATCGATGTAGGTCTATGACATCGTTGAAAAGCATCACGAGAAACCCAATATTCACGGAATCTTTGATGAACGAGGAAATTCGAGTAATGCCTTCAAAAGGTTCGATAAATTCAAAAAACCTGTTCCCGATTCCGTGAGTTTTCAGCAATATTCAAGTATTTATTCAAACTTTCAAATAGTTTCGGAATAATTTCAGAACACAATCAAACGGTTTCTTTATTGACAGAATATTCAATCGTCATGACCTAGAATTGGTTGAATATTCAGAAATCGATTTTTCTGATTTTCAAGATTAACCGTTTATTTGGAATTTTCAGATAAAGTGAAAATTCCGAGTGTCTGAATGGATCAAAAATCCGTGAAAAAATTCAGATCTTCGAATGAAAAGAACATTTTAATGAAAGGGGAAATTCATTCTTGGAATTCAGTGTTTTGCCCCCTACTTCCAGAATGACCCAGAACTTTCCTTCGTATATGTATGGTCAGACTAAAGTCTGTATACATATATCATTAACAACTTGAATGACAATCAAGCAGGAAAACTCAGCCATTCAGTTGGATTAAGCGATTGAATCAAATAAAAACAATATCTGCAAAAAAACGCACATGGAAACGAAGAGCCGGATAAATCGAATTTGTGAGGCGACAAGGAAGCAGAGAAGACTGGATGCGGATAACGTAAATTAATCAGCAATTTCATAACGCTTAAAGACTCGTCAGTGGAGGGATCCTCACTTGATTCTTTTTGCTCAGTCCCGCACTTGGGCCTAACTAAGCTCTAAGTTTTGACCATTGGAGTTGGGAAAGCCGGAGTGTTATCCCTGCCTATAAATGGCTCTGAGTGGTGAAAAAAAGCGAATTTCAAGTCTTCAGCAAGGTGCGAGACATTAGTTTTCGATTAAACGAATTCACCTGAAGAACCCTATCGAAACTGCAGAACAAAACAGAATAAAAGACTTCATGAAAATTGCTTCCTCCACACTTTTTCAAATTAAGAATCTTCCGGTTATGCCTGAAGACGATGGATATTCAAGACTTCGATCCGTTTACTGATTAAAGTCAGCATACACGCTCAAAAATGATATCAATTTTATGGAATGAATCGAAGGTCTTAAGCTGTTAATATCCAGAGATAACGAAAAAACCGGAAAAAATCAACTGAAATGAAGATGTAACGGTTCGTTCTATATTGGCCCAGGAGTGGACGAGTTGTATCGCATTGGCTGAAATAGCGGAGAAAGCGACACATTTGTTGGGTTAACGACGCTGATGTACTCGTACGGCCCTTTCTGGAACTCTCACGACCTTAGAAACGTAAAAAATGAGCCGAAATGACCGTAATCGAGCATTGAACATCTGTATTGAGGGGCGGAGCCCGTATCGATGGGCGGGGAAAGGATGATTTTGTGACTCAGTACGGCTCAAATACGGTCATTTTAACTCGTCTTCAACTCTTCCAACTTCGTGAGGGCTCTTCTAGGGCCCGTAAGACCCCGTTAATGTAGTTATCTCAACAACTTTTGCGAGCGTGTATGCTGCCTTTGAAGAAAACAAAACATAGATCTTGATCTCCTTGATGAACATTGATCAACAGGTTTTTCGAAAATCGATTGATTTAAAATTCTTACAGAATCGAATATTCGAAAAAAACTAAATGATTCTCTTTCCCGAATGCTTTCAATATTGGGAAAGTCGCGAAATTCGAAATCTCATAGGTCTCAAACATTCGAACATTTAAATGACTTTGACTTATGGGGAAAGTTTACGGGAAAGTTTTTTCAGTCTTATTTCAGTGATTATTGGGTTAGGTCCCAAGTCGAATGCAAAATGGAAGAATGTTAGTGGTGCAAACCAATGCGAGAGTCTCTAGTGGACTTAGTATGACCGAATCTTATACTTTTGCAGACAATATACGATGAATTATTATTAATATTCGAATATTCGTGTATCCGGGTGTTTGAGTGAGTTATTCGGAAAATTAAATTTTTGAGTTTTTCGAGTATTCGATGCATTCAGAAGTTTAAAGAGTTTTTTGAATGCTCGATTTATTCATTGGATCAATTTAGTCGTCTTTCAAATATTCAATTAAATCTGTAATTCAAAGTATTCGGTTTCTCAGAATATTCGATTATCCAATTCGGTTTTTTGGACATTTGGTCTCTTCAGAAAAAAAAGAATTTTCTGATCCTCTGATTACTCGGCCAGTTGCGGATTACGACTTACATAAGGATACTCAGCCACTGTAGAAATGTTTCGAACTATTTTTGAAATTTTGGGCAAAAGTTCGAAAATTTGATTTTTTATTCAAATATTTGGATGAATTTTCCAAATCCTCATTCGAATCAAGTGGAGGAAATGTTTTCGAAAGTATTTCCTAATTCGTAAAATTTTGGGAAATCTTACTGCAATTTATTCTTCCATTTGGTAGATTTAAAAAAGCGATTTCCGGAAAAAATATTCATACTATTTTTTTTTCAAAAGGCGCATCCTTATTATTCATTTCAAGTGCTCTAAAAATAGGATATTTTTCCACCGCAGTGTTCGGATAAGGTTATGAAACTTTCCAAATGGATGAATAAATTTGAGATCCCGCCAACACACTGAATAGGAAATTCATCAGAATAATCGAACAACTTATTCGTCTATCCAAATAAATATTGAATAGGACAGGGATACCATTGAACAATTATTATTGATCGCAGAATATCCCTCCCACGAATCGCGCCAGCAGCAGTGCATAATAGCCCCATCGATTTTCTACTCAAATGGCTTGAACATTATGCTCAGGCGATTCGCGGCCCCGAGCCGCCTGACAGTTCGGCTCGTGTTGCCCTATTTTCCGGACCACTGCTGTTGCTATCCGAGCCACTGCTGTTGCCGTCCGCGCGAATCGTAGGAGCCCGGACAGCAATAGCGGCGGCCCGAACAGCAACAACAGTGGCCCGGAGATTAAGAAAACTTGAGCCGAACTGTCAGGCGGCTCGGGGCTCAAAATCGCCTGAGTGTACAGTGGCCACGAATTGCACTGATACTCTGCGTTCCTTGTTATACGTTGGCGCAAACTTGGTGCGCATTTGCTATGGCCTAGTTCATACTAGCCGCGACGTGCGACAGCGACAGTGCATTTGAGCCGTATCGACTTTCTGTCAATATCTATCCCAAACACGATGTCGCGTCGCCCGTCGCGGGAAGTATGCACTAGGCGTATAACATACGTGCACCAAGTTTGCGCCAACGCATAACAAGAAAGGCAAAGTATCAGTGCCAACTGTACTCTGCTTATAATGGAGTGCACAAACTTATGGTCCGCCAAGTGTCCTCGACTGGCCCTCTACTACTGTAGCCAACGCGTTTTCGGTCACCCAGGGGCGGCATGCATGAACGCTGCGAAGGAGGTCAGGGAGCCGCTCCGCGTTCTCCGTGCGAAGCGTCGAGCCAGAGGTGACCCGAAAAACATGCCGTCCCCTTTGTGTAAGGACGCAACCTCACCACGCACGTTGAACTCCCCGCCTAACTGTTTTTGTTTTTAATTTTAATCGTGCTTAACTTCTGTCTTTTTTGATTCTTCTTCATAGTTAATTATTTTTTGAATAATTTTCCCGTTTGGCTCTAAAGTTTCATGGAAATAAAGTCGTTCTAGATGAGGACCAAATCAAAAAACAGCTGTTAGGCGTGGAGTTTGCTGTGTGTAGTGAGCTTGCGTGTCAACGTCAAGCCAACGGCATGTTTTTGGGGTCACCTCTGGCTCGACGCCTCGCACGGAGGACGCGGAGCGGCTCCCTGACCTTCTTCGCAGTGTTCATGCATGCCGCCCCAGGTAAGCACCGGCGGCCCCATAAGCGATCGATACGTCACTGTTGCCCCTCCCCCCCCCCCTCGGCGCCCAGTATGTTCTCCTCCATTCGAAATCACCTGACAAGGGAGGTATACAGAGCGTATGTCGGATCTGCGGAAACGAACTATTTTGTCAGTATCACTTGTGGATCAATAGTAAAACTCTGCAGTAACCCGCCCCCGAGCAGCTGGTTCCAAAAGGTTATGAGCGTTTTATAAGTTTCGCGAGATAGTAAGGGTACCCATCAAAAATTTTTTGGGGTGTTTTTGAAAAAATTCTCGGTTTTTGCTAGAAATTTGTATGTAGGGGTAATCTATTGTGCTGAAAACGAATCTGGGGTACGTTTATCGGAATTCTGAGCTTTACTGTAGGTTACGGTAGGTAATATGCCATTTAGGAGGCAAAACCTACCTAGATGGTTTGAAAAACGGCAAATTGACATCAAATTCTTATTCACCACGAAAACCCCCGCATACAAAATTTGAGTCAAATCTGAGACCTTGATCGAACTATCGTATACCTACCGTAATCTACCGCAATCTGTACAAAACTGGCAAACGGATCTCAGATTCGTGTTAAGCACATAAAACTACCCCCAGAGAATGATTTTTAAACACATCTATCGAAGAAATACGGAAATCTCGAAAGTGGCGTTTTGCCCTTAGAATTTTCCCCCGCTGGGATGCTTCAAGCGAATTAGGCCGAAAACTTTGGAAAATCGACAAATCGACAAACAAACGTTGGAGTCGCGATTAGCGCCCCAAAAAACACACCTGGGAGGGTTTTAAGTCAAATCTGGAGCATTTTTCTGAAAGGCTTTCAGAACCCCTAATCGATAAAACTCACCGCCCAACCGAGAATCCGTACAAAAGAAAACAGAAAGCAATATCCTATTTTCCGTTTCGTTCCTAAACACTATACAGAAAAAAGGCAAAGGTGTATGGTCCTTCCTGGAACTCGTCAGTAGTGACGAAAGGACCATCTTATGATGTATATGGGATTAAGAAAATAGCTCACCTTTAATATGGTCTGTTGCGAAGAAATTAGACTTTATGAAATAAATATATTTCATAGTAAAAGGCTTTATATCTATAGATAGCAGAGGAATAATAGCCCCGAATTGTCAGCTTAGGTAGGAAAGAGTGGTAAGCGTAACGTGTATATCTGGGTGGAGCATGACCCAACCACATATTTATATACTCTGTTTATCTTGAATTGCACAAAACACGGTCCGCCAATAGTCCTCTAATTGGCCCGCTAGTACCGTAGTGTACGTCCACGACGAGTTCTCGGCAGACCCGGGTGTGCACCCGGTGTGCAGAGCGATCGATTCGTCGGGCCAGGGGCTCTCTACACACGGAGAGAGGAGCACGGACGAGATTTATCGCTGACGCGACGCGCGCGGCGGAACTTCTGTCTCCATCTCTAGAGCGCGTTTACCAAAAGCTCGCGAGATTTCACGCCATTCCATGTTTTGATTGATTCTTACATGACTTTAATCACGCTGATAGTGAAGCTATCTGTGATATGTCCTTACAACAATCATGGCCCGCGTGCTAGATAAAAATACCAGCGATGCTATCATAAATAGTATGTCTGAAAGCATGATTAGTAAGCTATTAAGATGGTTACAATGGCACGAAAACATACAAGATTTATTGAAGTGAGCGTGCAGGATAAGATAGTGAGAGGAACAACCAAGTAACATAAAGAAAGGGTCATGTGAGAATCAATCAAAACGTGGAATGTCATGAAATCCCGCGAGCTTTTGGCAAACGCGCTCTAGTGATAGGGATAGAATTTCCGCCGCGCGCGTCGCGTCAGCAAGAAATCTTGTACGTGCTCCTCCCTCCGTGTGTAGAGAGACCCTGACCCCGATTCGTCAATGCCGTCACTCGGCCACCCACCCTGCCACTGTGCCGTCGTGTCCGTTGAGAACGCGTCGTGGACGTACACTGCGGTACTAGCGGGCCAATTAGAAGACTATTGGCGGACCGTGTTTTGTGCAATTCAAGATAAACAGAGTATATATGCCCTTACTTAATTTTGGCGCCAATGATCCTAGGTGTGGGTCAACCATTGAGGTCGAATGATAGGTTCTTCATATGGAGTACGGTATGTGTGGAAAGATCACAAGTATACTTGAAGGGTCTACTATATTGTGTTATAATGCTAATATTCCTAAAAAAGCTTAAGTTATGGTGTCAATAGGAAAACAAAACGCTGGTATCGAGATCGTATTTATACGTTATGAAGGGATTCTTATGTATACATTTAAGAATACTACTATTAATACAATATATTATCTTCATATATCAGTGAGTAAATAAAGTCTCCATTATTAGTGAATAAATGTTTAGTAGTGCGGATTCTGTCCAAAAAATCTTTTTTATGACTGCAAGTTCCAGCTATTCTGAGCACTTCTGTATAAATCGTAGCTTTTTTAATCTGCCCTGATATACATGAATTAAATTGAGGAAGTCTAATAATGTCAAAATTATAGTCGTCTGTTTTATTATACATTTTCGTATAAATTTTAGTATCTATGATATTGATTTCCAAGTCTAGATAGCAGCAATGTGTGATATTCGCATGTGTTTTATCTGTTTTCAAAACATTATTATAAACTTTTGCTAGTATGTTCGTAAAGAAGTTTTCATTTTTATTATGTATTATTCATATATCATCCATGTATCGGAAAGGTGCCATATACAAAGCTATGTTAGCGTTTCTCATGTTGAACTTATGCTCTAATAGACTCAATGTCAGATCAGCCAATACTGTGCTCACATTACTACCTTGTGGTACACCGTGGGTTTGTGTGAAGATATTATCACCGCACTTTGTGTAACTGTTATGTATTATGTGGTCAACTAAATAAATGATGTCGTTAATGTCATAATATCTATATTTTTCATTCCTATAATCGTCACAGCAGAAGATAGTTTTGTACCCATTAAATGCTATGAACTTTTTATTAGCGTTTCTGAAACAAATATGTAAGATTTCTTTGACGTTTTTTCTTACTAAATCATGTGGAAGATTAGTATTAGTAAAATCCGCAGAGTACAGATTTAATGAGCCTCCAATGTCGTACAAGTCTAAAACGCTGTCAGTCTGCACAAAGCTTGGAAAATGGCCCTACCCCCAAACCTTTGCTCAGGGGGTAGTTTTGGGCGCTGAACGCAATCATGATGTTGATTTCCGGATTTTTCAGCGATTAATGCGCGTTTTGAAAGATACAAATCCACAAAAAAGACTGTTTTGGGCTTATAACTTCTCCGTACCTGCGGCTCGGGACGGGGTACTGCGCAGTTTCACTATATATGCCCAAGAGATCCTAGCAATACAGTTCGTTTCCGCAGATTCGACATACGCTTTATATACTTCCCTTGTGAGGGAAGTATATACCTTCTGGTCAAAATGTCCATTCCAAATGAAATATTTTTTCTAGGACCATTTTTGACCCGAAGTTCAAATATGGCTTCCGCAGACATCTTAAATCACTTCGGAAAAGTTTTAGGCGTTAAAAAGGCTCGTGGCAATATAAGGCAGCATAAAATTTTTCGGGTACTTTGAAAAAAGTTCTGATTTTGCTCAAAACTTGTATGTAGAGATAATGTAGGGTACTGAACACGAATCTGGAGTCCGCTTGTCGAAATTCTGAGGTTTACTGCAGGTTAATGTATATAACAAGCCATTATTAAATTTAGGGAGCCAATCCTGCCTTAATAATTCGAAAATCGATAGATGGACATCAAATTCGTATTCGGCACCCCCAAATAACCTCCGCATAGGAATTTGGAAACAAATCTGAGACTTTAAACAAACTACCAAAGACCCACCGTAATCTACCGGAAGCTATCAAAAATCGATCAACTGACCTCAGATTCATGTTAAAGGCAGTGTTCACGATGAAAAAAGTTTTCGAAATTCCACTAGGATTGGGTAGTGGAAGAACACTCTGTAACGTTAACGTCGAAAGAACGCATGAAAACGAGCCAGGAAGAGCCCCAAAAGAGCCCGAAGTTGCAACTTCGAGCGCATTGAAAACCCCAAAAGCGCATCACACGCCCAGCGACGTGAACAAATGAATGCTTGAGATCGTGAGACGAGCGATGATTTTCAATCATTAGCCCCGTTCTTCCCTTCATTCTCAGCTTCTCTTTCTACTCAGGTCAGCTCGCATAGATCGGCTGCAAAAGACGGAAGTTACAAGCCTCGGACAACACGTCCACCATGTTTCCATAGCTCCATCTTTGAGGGGCCATACCTGCGTTAACAGAAGGTCTTGTATGATTTCAGAGACACCATTGGAATCAGCATGGGGCCGTTTTCAAGACAGGCTGAAAAACAGAAAAACGTTTTCATCGTGAACACTGCCTTTAAGCACTTCAAATAACCCGCAGTTAAACGACCCGAGCCACATCGATCGTAGCATTCCGGAAACCGTCAGAAGTCGCGTTTTGCCCCCGAGGTTTCCTCCTGATGGGGAAAACGAAGTTATTCGAAAACTATAGATATAAATAGCCCTATACAACCCCAACACCGGAAGTGCTATGCCCGCCCCGCCCACTTCCTCATGATCCACTGAAGGAGTGGGCAGGGCGAGCATAGCACCTTCAAAGTCCGTGGCCGTGTAGGGCTAGTAACTGCTCGTATCCAGCGGTCTTTTTGACCCAGGAACTCTAGACTTCCGGTGATAACTCGTAGATCGTCTTTATCGTGCACACTGCTTTTAAGTCAAAACCAAATGATTTTCTCTAAACGATTTCCGAACCCCCTAAGTGATATACGTAAGCGCTCAAGCAACAAACTGTGCAAGTCCAAAACGCTATTACTCTATGCTTAGTTTGAAGACTGACCGTTTACACAAACCTCGTGAAAGGGGTTGTTCTGGTAGCTGAACACGAATATACCGCCCGTTTCCAGATTTTTGGAAGATTGCTGCCCGTTTTCTTTTTTTTTGGGGGGGGGTACAATAGGTACGGAAACAAGGAGGTCCAAAAATGGTTCAAAAATTCAAAATAGTTTCATTTTGAATGGCTAGGCTTACAAAAAGTGTAGTTCCCTTGTTGCAGACATCTGCGCGACGCACACGCCCAACGCGTAGGGGGGGGGGGCATTCCAATTCGGACAGACTTTATATCAGATTCAAGAGCGGGCCCCTGTTTCCTTTCAGAACTTGCTTGCCAGAAAAGTCCACGGAAAAATCGCCATAGGCCTTCTCGAAGGTGCGCAATTTTAACAGCTACACATTCTGATCATTGAAAAATAAACTCGAACAAAATAACAAAAAAAAACAGGGACTTTGAACAGAAGGTAGGATGAATTGCAATGATTGAAACTCTTCTCTTCATATCCAGAAAAAATCCGTCACAAAGTTTTTAAAGGAATCAGATCGTCAATGAGTGAAGGATTCCGCTCAGAGCTCGGCTGGAAGAAATCAGATTAGTAATCGGACTCGAATCGATGAATAAATGCAGCGTGAATCACTGAAGAAACATATCTTTAATGCGATGATGTCGAAGCTTACCAATTCATCTGACAGAATAACTTATATCAGATAAATATTTAGAAAAATTTAATTAAAAAAAGCCAGCGAAATTCGAAAATGAACTCAACTTCTAATCATAGAGTCAAATTCATGTGCAAACCCACAGCTGAAGTATGAAAGCTCAGAAGAAACTTTTACAGTAAAAAAATACAGTAAAAATACAGTGGTGTAGGATAAAATGGGTCAGGACAAGCTGGCAAGAGGCGGTAGGGGGGAGGGAATGTGGGTGGAGGAGACGAGAGCCCCCGACAAGAGCCAGAAATCCCGGCGAGCTTCGTCAACGAGATTTGCTTAGTGCCTCTACAGATCTCTCGAACTCACCCTCTCTCCGGTTTCCGTCCGCCAATCTGCACCAGAAGCAGCATCAGCTCAATATAAATAATAAGTTTGGAGAGCAAACGCGCTCCGGGGTTGTCTGTGGCCCTGCGGCGATACAGGCAAAAGTCAATAAACATGAATGTATCGATTCAATTGAAATCGATTCACATCAATCGATTCATAAGACTGATATGAGAGCCGGAGACGCATGTGATTGACGGCGGATATTTACTTGACGACGACCAGTTTAGCCGCAGCCCGAGCAGCTTTCATAACAGCTCTCTCCCCTATGTGTGCACTTTGTGGGGGCGACGGCGGGATAAGCAGTGAATGTTACGGTATGCTGGAATTTGTGCGTATTTCGAGGTACACCACGTGGGAATGTTCGGGAAAAAATCGACACTCCCTCTGCACTCAAGGGGAAGGCAAATAGGAGGAAAAATTAGGTTTTGTTGGAATGTTGGGCGGCGCGTTAGTTTATTCTCAGATGGAACTTTACAGTTTGCCCCCTGCAATGGGAACACATTTTAAAAGTCATTCTGATGTTCACGATAAGAATCGTTTTTCTGCTTTCCCGCCTGTCTTGAAAACGGTCTCATGCTGATTCCAATGATGTTTCTGAAATCGTACAAGACCTTCTAGGAACGGAGTTATGGCCCCTCAAAAATCGAGCAAGGGAAGCATGGTGGACGAGTTGTCCGAAGCTTGTAATTTCCGTCTTTTGCAGCCGATGTATGCGAGCTGACAAGAGTAAAGAGAGAAGTTGAGAATGAAGGGAAGAACGGGGCTATTGATCGGAAACCATCGCTCATCTCACAATCTCGAGCATCCATTTGTTCACGTCGGTAGGCGTGGAAAGTGCATCTGGGGTGTGACGAGCTGACGGGTGTCCAACTTTGGGGCCGTAGGGGACCGTTCCGAGCTCATTTTCTTAGTTTTTTCAACGTTATTGTTGCGCTAGGCCCCCAGCTGCCGATCCCCACCAAAAAATCAGACATCGTTTTTATCGTGGACACTGCCTTTAAAGGCACAGTCCAACCTCAGAGGTAATTTTTGATATTAGGGTCCGGTCGCCGCCTACAGCAACCATGCCAAGCGCAAAATCTCAATTCGCTCAAATAAGCGAGAAAAAGCCAGGAAAAAGTCGGCCACGCCCCCTTGAAAGAAAAATTGGGTTACGCCCACTGGCAGGTTTCCGACCTCAATAGGGAAGAGACGCGCGATTGATTTTATTCAAACTCTATGTTCTTCCATTTGTTTTCAGTCTGGCTTTATATTGTGACCTGCTTCAGAATGATGGCTGCGAATAACGAGAAAAAAACAGGCTCGAGACAACTCGTCCGCGGATTTTTAGCCGTTTAAAATCGAGATTTTTGAGGCGCCATAACTCCGTTTGTAGTGAGCTCTGAGCGATTCTACGGACACCATTGTGATCAGCGTGAAATTTTCTCCAAGATAGGCAGGAAAACAAAAAATCGATTCTGAGGTTGGACTGTGTCTTTAAAGGCAGCATACACGCTCGTAAATGTGTTTAAGATAACTATGGAAGTAGAATCGTATGGCTCAGAGCACGACGCTTACGCATTTTGAAGCGTCAAAAACGACCCACACTGCCCCTACACGAGTAAAAAGTTGGCCCCGCCTCTGTATTTCTCCGCCTCCTGTATTTGCATGTTCCTCCAAAACAGGGGTGCTGGGCCGTTCCCTTCGTCGTCGATGTACAATAGTGGACGAAAATCTATTGACATCGCCATTTTTCAAAATATCTTTGCTCCCCTTGGGGCTATCAATTTCATCATTTGACACGATATTTTCGGTCGTAATACCGATATAATTTATAAAGTATGCTGCAGGACAACATTGCAAATTTATTCGTCGATGAGGGAGAAAATATTTAGCATTCGCAATTAGAGACTTTTTTTCTCTTCTACAAATCGGTTCGTCGTTTTCGATATTCTACATATTACAAGGTGCACACCCACGCCGCTTCGCGGCGTACTTGTTGGCGTGCATACAGCGCTATGCATCGAGTCTTTGCGTCGCAGAAGAGTGTTAAAGGCAGGGTTCGCGATAAAAACAACTTTCGAGCTGTCTTCATAAGAATGTAGATTTTGCCATCACAAAGTAAAAATAAGTGAAAAACCCGGAAATTCGCGGGAAAAACGCTCAAAAACAAAGATTAACGGCTAATTACCGGTGTCGGCCGGCCCCCTAAATAACGCGATTTTCATGAATGCTTGCTTATACGACATTTATTTTGCTGCTAAAGTAATCAGTAGTCTCCAGAAATGTTCAGAAATTACTTTAGAAGTAAAATGAAAGTTGACAAAGCAGGTTTTTACCCAAATCTAAATGATTGGGGGCGGGAGGACACCAAGCCATAACTTGCCTCTGAGCGTTTTTTCTCCAATTTTTCATTTATTTTCACTTTTGTGATGGCCAGATCTACAATCCCATGGGTATAGCATAACAACCGATTTTATCGAGAACCCTGCCTTTAAGACCTTAGGGCTGCCGACGACAATGGTCAAGTACTAGTAGTTAACCTGAAAAGCAATTATTTGCGGTGTAGAGTGTAATGTGTTCACATTTCTCGTAATCTTAACCTCTGAAGACTCCAACCACTAAGACCAGTCAACCACTTTGTGTAATCCCGGAGTTCAGTTCACTCGGGATTTCACGAAGCAAACGTTGAGCTCTTCAAGTTCACTCGATCCTCCTGATGTAGACCTCTGTGTCTGAAAACTGGATTGGGCTAATCCCTATAGCGTGCGGATACTTCAATGAAGAGCGGTGTACTACGAAACTACACCCAGCGCATGTGACTAGCTCGTGACATTTACATTCCTGCTCGTGCTCTGAGTTTTTTTTTTGATGACGAGTTGGGAGGGGTACGCTTTCCATAGCCATTAAGAAGCCTGAAATCCATTCAGTGGGCTGCAAAAAGATATTTGCTGAATGAAGAATCCGCGCACTAAATCTATGATTTACATTTGCGGCCGAAGCTTAGGTCCGAGGACAAAAACTGACTTTGAGGGTTTCACTAAATTAGGGTAGTGTCTAACTGGAATTTTCGATTAAAACCCAAATATTCGTATGAATGCTTTCGAGTGGAATAGAGGATAGATTTCCGAATTCATTCAATCATTTAAAGGAATAGGACAATGGATTCGAAACATATCATCCGGAGGGAATTTCAGAAATGTGACCTCCTAAAATTTCCCAGAGGTGCACTCCCAGAGTTGAAGGGGCGAAAATCGAAAAAATTCATTAGATCGCTAAATCTCAAAACTGATGATTCACTCATCCATTGGAAAATAGCGTCAAATACGGTTGCTTGGTGATCACTTCCATTGACTACGCAGATTTTCCCGCACCCAGCAATAATAGATACTGATATAGGTCTCTTGCCTCGAGCACATTCTCTGCCAAAATTCTCAGGATCTTTTAGACAAGTTACCTATGACTCTAACGCAAGTTGCATGCTGGCTTCATGCAACTTAATCTGAATTCGCAATTTGCATGCAACTTGACACTTTTTGCGTGTAACCTGATTTTCTCGGCATGATTTGCGATTAAAGACACGTGTAACTTGCATCAGGCTCACGTATAACTTGCACATCATTGCAAGTAATCTGCAATTTTGCCACATATGACTTGACGCCCACAAGCGATGCAGAGAGCTCGCCGGGCGCCGTCTGGGACCTTCAGTCATTGGGCGGGACCAAGTACCTCAATCTTGGGTAATTGAAGCGTCAACGATGCCGACATCATAGTCCTTCCTCGAGAATGTGTCGTATACTTAACTTGGAAATGCTCCGTCGCATTACTGTCAAACTCTAAGAAGGATTGTTACACGCAATATCTCATGTAACATACTCGTCAACAGTCTAATTACATACAACTTTCCACGGCCTAGATAAGTTGCATGTGCGAAAAGTAACACACCCAAGTTACACGCGAGTACTTCATGTCACACGTAAGGCAACTCACACCGCGCAACATACTTACAATGTTGAAGGTAACACGCAACTTAAAATTGTGGATATGAGTGGCGGGAAACGTATTCAAGGTCCTTAACTCGCATGTAACTTGTTCAAGAAATCCTGAGCTCTCGCCACTGGCCTATTACGTCAGTCTTCGCTCCGCCTGTCATAGATCAAGGGCGAGAAACTGGGCGGGAACAACCCTCCCAGCAAGTGGTCTGAATGAGAGCCCAATCACGAAAAAATGAGGTCATTGAAGAGAAACCATAAAGGAAACTGTAACTTTTGGGTATTGCAATATTAATTACTACCCTATGAAATTTCCTATGTTCGGAAAAAATTTTGCTCAACGGACTGAGCTCAGACATTCGGCGCAGCGAACCGCCGGCGAAAATTCGCCAGTTGCTCAACAGCTGGGGGATAGCTGGCATTTAGCTGGCCAATGGCAATCACGAGGCCAACAGTTGGCATACACTCGGCATGTCATTTAATGCCAGCGACGGACGGCTGGCGAATATGTGCCAGTTGCCTAACAGCTGGGTGATAACAGGCATTCAGCTGGCAAATGGCAATTACCAGGCCGATAGCTGGCTCATCCTTGGCATCTCAATTAGAGCTAGCGGCGGACCGCGGGCGAAACTGTGCCAGCTGCCTGAAATCTGCGTTATAACTTGCATTCAGCTGCAAGGGCAAACAAACCTCAAAATTACCGAGCGCATAAAAAGCGCAGTTATCCAACAATCGGCACTCGGCTGGCGCATAATCGCCCAGTGGCTTTCGCTTGGCACTGAGTCGTCACATGGCTGGCACTCGAGAGAGTTGACGACTACTCACGTTTTAACATGTTATAGTTTGATCTCTGATTTCATTGATAAGTCCAGCCGGTTTACAAGGCGATTAAGTCCAATGAGTGTTCACTCGGCACTTTGATGCCGGCCCTGGAAGGTGACCTGAAGTCACTCTACAGAGGCTAGCATAATTGCGGCGGCTGAGGGGCAAGTCCCCACTGCTAGGGGGAGGGGGTGGGATGGGTCCCCCTTCTCAGACCGTTGCGTAGGCGATCTCCTAAGCAACGATCTGCGGTGAGGGACCCACCTCGACTCATCGGTCTGCCAAGAGACTGGCGGACCGCTGGCAAATGATTGCTCAACAGCGGGCTGCCAGGTATTAGCAAGAGACTGCCAGCGGCCGGCCAACGTCCTGGCGGACCGCTGGCAGGGTTTTGGCGGACCGCCGGCTAATGGATGTCCGACACCGGGAATGGGTTTTGCGTGCCAGGAATTTGCCGGCGGTCCGCCAATCCTAATGTCTGAGTAGTTGCCCTTTCTAGCTTTTAAGATTTTCAGACCTCAACTTGGTGACCTTTCTCGATATTGATCATCATACATGCAGGCAGTGTTCAATATGACTTCACCCTTGAATCGATAATCTGATATTATTTCTCTATTTACATAAATATTTGAGAGGTTTCTAGGAATAGAAAAGCTTCCAATACTGGTCTCCAACTGTCTTAAAGGCGATTTGATTTGAGGTTCAATACCCGCGCTAAGTTTTGTAAAAACAGGGAGCATTTGCCAAACTTGGCAAAAAAACGTCCGAAGCTGGTACCTTTTTTGAATGGAGACTTATTTAGATTCTAAAAGCGCTATCATATTCACAGCTCAAACCTCTACTTAATAATGAACTTTGTGGACCAGAGATTCCTAAAAACGCTTTGATTTTGAATGAAATTGTTTTTGCGGTTGTTTTTCAAAAACGTCGCGCGCGGCAAGGTGCGGCGGAATGTTGAGTACTAATTGTACAAGTAATAGATGAGCAATCTCTATGTTTTTCGGTGAATTAGATGCAGGTGGGACAATCTTAGGATTTGTGCAGGCAGAATTCGGGAAATCCTTCATTAAGCGCGCTTGGGAACTTCCTGAAAAGTCGGACTTGTGTTGCGAAAGCCCCAAACCGTTCCATGAAGGAGTTCGAGAATTCTACCTGACCAATCTCAACATTGTCGCACCTGCATCTAATTCATGAAGAAAACATAGATGTTGCTCTTCTATTACTTGTACAATTACTACTCAACGTTTCGCCTCAGCTTGCCGCGGGCGACGTTTTTGAAAAACGACTGCAAAAAGAATTTCATTCAAAAACAAAGCGCTTTTATGGAACTTCGGTCCAAAAAGTTCCTTATTAGGTAGAAATTTGAGCTGTGAATATGATAGCATTTTTAGAAAACAAAAAAGTCTTAGTGTAAAATAGTTAGAAGTATCGGACGTTTTTTTGCCAAATTTGGCAAATGCTTGCCGTTTTTACAAATTTTGGCGCGGGTATTGTAAAATTTATACTCTGTCTCCTGCTAATGGCTGCGCCCATTGTTAGCAATCACATCCATAGCACAGTTTCTTTTTTCTTTTCAGTTGCTTTCCCCTATCAACCGGCACCTTATACATATCCCCTATTTCGGAGCCGAATTCAGCCTGTTCCCTCGCGCGCATGTGCTGATCGAAATAGCCTACGCGCGCGCACGCCCGCGGTTGACGAAGGAAAAGGATAATTTGTCTCTCAGAATTTCCCGAAATCGTCTGAAGATTTCTGGAGCATTTCCAGGCGTTGCTACAATTTTTTTTGGATTTCTTTAGAACGCTCTGGGGTTCTCCCACATCTTTCGAGCACGTTTCGAAGCCCAAGAATTTCCTTGTTAGTTCTATCAGCTGTAGAAATTCGCTATATGTGCTAAACACGTGTCCCCGATTTGATTATTCGATTATATATTATTTGAGCTCGATTCAGTCGAAAGTCGGAGCTTCGAAGAAGTCAAATTTCGAGCATATTCGAAAATCGAAAAAAGGAAAAAATCAAATTTCATTCATACCAGGGATGTGCGTTAATGGAAAATATTTTTTTTCATTAAGTGTTCATTCTTAGTTTTGGAGAAAAGGGCCGCATTAACCTGTTAATGCGTTAACAGGTTGAATTTTCCATTTCGGTAAAAATTTAAAAAAACATTATCTGATCACAGCTGAAATCAATAAATCACCAGAGGTACCATTGCAATCAATTCCCTAATCCCACTACATTTAAAGGCAGCATACACGCTCGTGAACGTGGTTGAGGTAACTACGGAAAAAGAATCGTATGGCTCAGAACACAACGCCTACGCATTTCGAAGCGTCAAAAACGACCCACAATGACGCTACAAGAGTGAGAAATTGGCCACGCCCCTGTATCTGCCCGCCCCCTGTATTTGCGTCCTCATCCAAAACAGAGGTGCTAGGCCATTTCCACCGTGGCAACGTTTCTGGTTTACCTAATGTACCTATTTTAGCACCCACAAACATCGCCGACGATGGGAAAGGCCCACCAGCTCTGTTTTGGAGGACTACGCAAATACAGGGGCGGGCAGATACAGGGGCGGGGCCAATTTCTCACTCTTGTAGCGTCATTGTGGGTCCTTTTTGACGCTTCGAAATGCGTAGGCGTTGTGTTCTGAGCCATACGATTCTTTTTCCGTAGTTATGCTCTGTTTATCTTTAAAGGCAGCATACACGCTCGCAAGCATAGTCGAGATAACAGCATAGATAGGTCCGCACGGCCCGTACTATGTCGTCAACGACGTTTGAAGCGCTGAAAACTGTCCAGGACGACAATATTTGACAATGTTTGAGCAATCTTGCCTTCCACGCCCGTATTTTCACACCCCTCCGGGTAACAGAATGAGAATCGATACTTGTGAAAACGTGTGATAACTGAGAGTGATAGCACTATCGAATGGGAGTGCACGAGAGAAATAGCTTGGTTTACTTGAGTATAACATGTCTGCATACCTATTGACTCTCGTCCACTTTCGAGAATGCCGCTCTGCTTTGGCTGATCTCTTGAAATGGAGGATTTTATCAGTGCACAAACATGTTATATTGAGGTAAAACGAGTTTTTTCTCTACTGCACTCCCTTTTTATAGTGCTATCATTCTAAGTTATCACATGTTTTCTCAAGTATCGATTCTCATTCTGTTACTCGAAGGGGTGTGAAAATACGGGCGTGGAAGGTAAGATTGCTCAAACATTGTCAAATACTGTCATCCTGGACAGTTTTCAGCGCTTCAAACGTCGTTGACGACATAGTACGGGCCGTGCGGACCTATCTATGCTGTTATCTCGACTATGCTTGCGAGCGTGTATGCTGCCTTTAATTGCACAAAAAAAGGACCCCCAATAGTCCTCTAATGGGCCGGCTAGTACCGTAGTTTACGTCCACGACGCGTTCTCGGCAGACCTGGGTGTGCACCGGGGTGTGCTGAGCGATCGATTCATCAATGCCGTCACTCGGCCACCCACCCTGCCACTGTGCACACCCGGGTCTGCCGAGAACGCGTCGTGGACGTAAACTACGGTACTAGCCGGCCCATTAGAGGACTATTGGCGGACCGTTTTTTGTGCAATTAAAGATAAACAGAGTATATCTCAATCACGTTCACGAGCGTGTATGCTGCCTTTAACGAACCAAACTAACGTGATTTCAAGACTTCTTCGTTGAGAGTTATAACGTGCAGCCATGGTTCATACTCGAATATTCGAAAAACTGAAAAATCGACTTAGTCGAAAAGTAACTCGATCTAGAAAAATCCAGAGGGCAAGTATAGTGAACAGCCATACTCTGAGGTCCCGAGCATTCTCGTCCCTTTCTCAGGCGGCACCTCAATTCCTCTGGACTTCCCAAACTGGATCACATTGCAAATGTTTGTCGAGCATTCAAATGTTTTTAAAAGCATCTGTAGGTTTCTCCTGGCTCTGCCGAATCGTTCAAGACCATTTCGAACATTCCTGTCCGAGAGCTTATCTTTCTCTAGCGAAGCATCTTCGCATTTGCCATGCATATGTACCTCAGCCCATCTTACCTATGTGTCATCAATCTCTAGAGTGCAGGAAGCCGCGTCGCGGCCATGAGAGGCGTGTCGAGCGTGTGAGGTGATCCCGCTATGGACAAAATTGATCGATACTGCTTTTTTCCATGGCCAACATTCCTGCAATACTTCTCTCTCAGCCATCATTTTTCGTTCCTTCTCATTCCTTTTTTCTCTCCTTATTGTAGGTTCATTAAATGAGTCTATACTTACCTATTGAGCTTGGTTGAGCATTTTCCCTATTCTTCATATCTTTTCTGTCCGTTTTTCGTTTCCATTAGTATGAGGGCACTATTTCGGCAAGAAGGCCAAATCAATAAGGATATCAGTTTTAACATGACATTAGATAACTGAGAAAGAAATGAAGGCATGTTGACCATAAGAAAATCAGCGGCGAGCGATATTGATCGATTTTATCCCCTACGGGGTCACCCCAAACGCTCGATGGGCAAGTTAACCTGTTTAACCTACCCGGGCTAGAGCTCGAACTGTGATGTCTATCTGAATGTGTGTGTAAGCTATGTTGTGTTGTCGGACGCGGGGGGCGCAAATCTATCCTCAGCTGAAACACGCATCTCTCAAGAGCTTCAAGCCGCCGACCGCAGCTAGCGACATCGTAAAATAAACACAGCAGTGGAAAACCGCCGTTGCAAATCGCTAACGCATCGCCAACGACAGTCCAGGATTCTCAGATCTGCCAAAGGAGGGGAGGGTTGAGAAGGCTTGATCAGAGAGGTGCTGGATAATTCAAGATTATTTGAGACTCCGGGGATATACTGGGTTCAAAACTTGAGCCGAATTGATTGATCGAATCATCATCCGATTAAAAAAAGGAGACTTTGGTCGAATATATTTAGTCGATTATTTGAAGGGCTGAAATTTCCGATGAATCAAGAAGTCAAACATTCGAAAAACGTGATTTTCGGATACGTGGAGAAGTCGATGATTCGAAAAAAGGCAATTTCCGACTTATTGAAAGAACTGACATTACGAAAAAAGTTTTTTTGAAGTTTCAAGTTAACCTCTATAGAAGCATCCCTCAAATTTTTTAGTCCAACATTTTTACGTCTCCCCCACAATTTCCGTTTTTTTTCAATTTTCAAGTCCCCTGCTATGCTTGTTTCATATGGAGTTTATTTTGAATATTCGACTTTTCGACTACATGTAGTCGGATTCTGCAATTTTTTGAATATCCGACTTTCCGACGTTAGTCGTATAACGCAATTTTTCGAATATCCGACATTTCTGCTATAACCGGATATCGCATTTTTTTTCGAATATCCGACTTTTCGACTGTAGCGCATTTTGAACTTTTCGAATATCCGACTTTTCGACTACCCTCTATTAAACGTCGTAATTCACATCATTCGAGGCGCGAGCTTCGCGCGCGATGCCTCGGACTCCGTCTGCCCTCCGCTCTCTCATTGTCTCTAACCTCCGCTCTGCAGCAGCACGCGTAGGAACCATGTGAATTTTGCCGTTTTTTAGCCTGTATGTGTAGTCGGATGTTGCAATATTTCGAGAATATGACTACTTTTTGGCTATATCCGAATACCACACTTTTTCTAATATTCGACTTTTTGAATGAAAAGTCGACTTTTTTTATCGGGCTGGAAAAGGAGAATATTGATCCGATTATTCGATTCGGAACAAGTATGATGCCAACCGTTGCCCCGCTGGGTAGTAGCCGCTAGACCGTGGAGTGAGCTTACATACGAAATTATAGATTTTTTTTAAATTTTGTAATCATTTCTCTGAATAGTTTTATTTTAAATTATTTTCATTTGATTATGTTTTGATTATTCTTTTTTGCTTCTAAATTTCATGAGCATGCGCAGGAGTTACTTCTGAGAAAAACCATTTTAGTATAATCCAAATTGAGCAGAATGAAATATGTACCTTCCGGTAGTAAACCTTCATGCTACCAGTAGCGGAAACTGTGACTCGAGTCTAACCCTACATCACGAAATGCATTTCTGGCACCTCATAAGCCCCAAACAGCAGGTGGACCTCAAAAGTTAACTTCTTCTTATTTACTGAAGCTTCGTGCAGGTGGGTTATTTTGGGTTGCTGAACAGAACTATAATGTTCGCTTCCAAATTTTCGGACGGCTATGGTAGGTTATTGTAGGTGCTATGCCTTTTTTCTACCGTAACCTACTGTAGTCGTTCGAATAACCGAAAACGAACATCATATTCCTGTTTAGCACCCTAGATAACCACCCTGGACGGAATTTTAACGAAGAAGAATTGTTTAATTTTTTGGGTCCACCTGCCGTTTTGAGCCTGTAATTTTTTGGCTTGAGTCACCCAGAGTTTTAATTTCTAGTAGCATGGACTTCCGCACGAGGTTAGCTGTTAAGGTTTCCCTTGTTAAGGAGCTGTCGCAAAAATGAGGGACTTTATTATACTATTAGGTCTTCATGTACCGCTCAAATCGCTCAATGCAAGAATCGACGATTTTTAGGTCGAATTTAAAGCTCGACTTTTGAGCGAAATTTTGATCATTCAAAAAATTGTGATTTCAAAGTTATTCGAAAAGTATGTAGATCATCAGAAAAGCTTGATACTCGGATGAGACGAGAAGCCGATTATTCGAAAAAGATCCGAATTCGACTTACTTCGAAATCATTCGAAGAAAAAATCGATTTGTCCAGGTATGCTGGGTTCTATGTAGTTGGTCTGTTTTTTTTTGTGCTTCTTTACTACGCAGGGAGTCTTATGGAATTGAAACCTTATCAAAACGAAAACAATTCGGAACCCGGCGCTCCCTATTAGGTGCCGTTTATACTCCCGCCGCGGGGCAGCGCGGCACAGCGCAATCTCAAGGTCTTGATCACGCTGCCCCGCACGATCAATATTATAGGAATGCACTTTGTCGCGCCATTGGGAGGCGGAAGTATAAACGACCCCTTAGGGCTCGATCGTACTTCCCGCGACTACCGACAGTGACAGTGCACATCAGGCATACATATTGACTTTCGGTCGATATTGATGGCAAGCATGGCGTCGCATCGCTCCTTGCTGAAAGTATGATCCCAGCCTTACACCTTAATCGCCAATGTGAACTTCCAGATTGTTGCACGAACAACAAGCTTACGGCTGTTGAAGTTTCAGGCGAGGATATATTGATGTTTACCTACACACAATGCTAGACAGCTTTTGCTTTTCTTGTTATTCATAGGAGGAGGGGCAAGAAAACGAGGCTAATACTGTGTCGAGATACTTGAACGTATCCAAAAATAGAGGTGGATCGGGCACGCTCAGAACTAGTTTAAGTGTAGCGTTATTTAAATCAGTGGATTCTCTTTAAAGGCACAGTACACCCTCAGGCATGAATTTTGAGATTTTTATTTGATTGTGTAGTAGACCCCTCCTATATAAAACTTACCAAGTGCGAGATCTCAATTCCTCCGAATAAGCGAGATATAAGCGAGCACCACAGGCCCGACCTCCTTCGCTCACCACCACAGGCCCGCCCCCTACCAGATTTTCGAACGCTATAACGCCTTGATGGATGGATGAATTCCAACTAGTCTCCGTTCTTCACAGCATTGCCGGGCTGTCTCCTCATCCTCTTTTGCTCTCGTGCAGCGATTGCAAATGAAGAGAAATACAGGTCTGAGACAACTCGTCCACGAAATTTTCGTCCTAAAAATGCATGCGTTTTCAAGGAGCCATAACTCTGTTCATATGGGGTCTTGGACGATTTCAGAGATACCACTGTGATCAGCGGATGAGCGTCTCCAAGAAAAGCCTACAATCTGAAAAATAATTTTTTGGGTGTTCTGTGCCTTTAAGGCTTTCTACGATAACAAATCTCTTATTTTGATGAATTTTGCCTGAATAAAGACATAACCAATGTAGTGTGCTTCTCTGGGCCAAATTCCAGTCCGCAATTGCTTCTCGACACGCTTTGCGGCCGCACGCGCTCTAGTCAGTCGAGTTTCCAGCGCCAAAGCCGACTCGATATGACTTTTTTTATACAGTTTTCTTCACTTCTGTTTAGCTTACAGTTTCTAAAACCCACCTAGAGTCAACAGATCGGCGGCTGCGGCGCTGGAAACTCTTCCGACTCGGGAGCGTGCGGCCGCAAAGCGTGTCGAGACGCAATTTCGTATAGGAATTTGGCCCAGAGAAGCACAGTACCTAGCGCTCAACCATTTATGAGGTTATGCAGAAAGCGTTGTATGAAACTCACAAAATAGGCCTATGTGGTGATTTCAGAATAGAGAGATTTTCAGAAAGTCTCTCTGAAAATCGAGGATTTTTTTCCGAGCCACATTTCGCAGCATGGCGGGTCTAACATCACAAAAACTTTAAAAATGGGTACTTCTTCTCTTTATTCAAGCGATTTCGGGCCTACGCCCATCTTCAGGTTGATTGGAACATAAAATTTGAAAAATGTGCGGTCAGCATTATTCGATTGTCGCGACGCAGCTACGCGAGAAACATACACAGGCAATGGGTGCGGACCGAGCGCTGGGAATCAAGGCCTCTGCGGGCGGTACGCCAGGAAGTTGCGTGCGGATCGCTGCCCATCGTGGCCTCGCCGGGCGGATCGCTGCCTCTCGTTGTCTCCGCAGGCGGATCGCCGCGTTTTGGCGGGCGGATAGCTGCACCTGGGAAAGTTGATCACGCTAGCGGGCGGATTGCCGGCAAGCTTCAAAGCGGCGATCCGACCGTAACCTGCCAACTATACGCTCACAAGAGCTTTGATAGTCAGCGATCCACCCGCTCAAATTTTACACGGTGAAACTTGTCAATCATTGATGATATGAAAGGCGCTCCATCTCACTGAATGCCCACTCGGTATTTCGAGGCCGATCCTGGAAGATGACGTGGTCCCTCACATGGACACAGTGGTAGGAACCATCGGAATAACCCACATGTGGCATCGAGGGCGGATCGCTGGCTAACGGCGGGCGGATCGCTGGCTAGTGACGGGCGGATCGCTGGCTACTGGCGGGCGGATGGCGGAGGGATGTCGGTCCGCCCGCCAAAAGCCAGCGATCCTCCCACACCTACTGTCTGAGATAGCGTATCCAGGAGAATTGTAAAATTACTACCGATGGAATGATTTTACTCCCGGAGAGAGTGTACGCTCTGGATAATATTGCTATGTAAAAGAAGGATTCGAGTAGGAAACTGAGGCTTCGCAATAATTTTGCTGCTAATCCTTTCGACGGAACAGGGTCAGAAAGTTTTTTTCGCTGGGCCTACCTAAGAATCGGAGTTCAATCCTGGAAAAAGCGTGTAAGATTTCATACCTTTCCTCAAGTATCGAAGGTTCTGAGATGCTTTCTCATTAGAGGCAGTGTTCACGATGAATATCGCACTTGAGTTCGACCAAAAAATGGGACTTTTTTGGTGTTGAGGTAACTAATAGTGAAGAGACAGGAAAGAAAAACGTCCAGAATACGTCAAAATAACGGTTTCTAAATTCAGGGCGAGGACGAGAATCATGGGCCCTGCTGAATTCGGCAAGCGCGCGCTAATCGCGAAATCTGCGCGAATCGATAATGCTAACTGCGGCAGAGTTGCTTGGCTATTTGCCATCAAAACGTGTGCGGCAACACAAGCTCGTCCAATTGGGGGCGGAGCGAGATAGGTAGGCGCACCGGGAGAGCTTTCAAAGCCGTTTGTACTTAATTCTCGCCAGTTTTCGTTGCTTTCTCCAACCCTATCCTCTACAGCACCTGCCAACTTAGTGTTTCACACCGAGACCTCGAGAACGAGATTTATCGTGAACACTGCCTTTAACGAACTGAATGAAAGAGTATTAGTATTAATTCTGGACCTATTTATGACCCGCGCTGTATAGTGAGGTCCGTGGCTTGCTTCCCCGAAAAAAAAACTTTATATCTAACCCGCGGCTGGCGCAGGCTGTTTAAATCTCACCGGCGGCTGGCGGTATGGTAGACAGCTGCGCTCTTTCCCCGTCTGAGTCGATTAGAGGGTCGGCGCAGGCCGCAGATCAGATTCAAATGATTTTTTCAGGAGGCAAGCCATGGACCTAGCTATACTACATATCTTGGTACGGCAGTCGATGTTCTTAGTACTCAGGAATTTCTGAACAAGTTACCTGAGACTTTAGCGCGAGTTATCAGGCCGTCCAATAATTCCTGTCCGAAAATTTTCAAAGTTCTATAATTTTCCTCGGAAGTGTTATAATATCGGGCAAGTGTAAGAACCTTCTAGAAGGTTCTCCAAAGTTCTACGCTAGGGGTATATAAGGCGCAGTCGCCTCGTCTAGCTACCAGTACAAGCTAAAATGGACCAAGGTCGAATTCGTACGTTAGTGTACTACGAGTGGCTGCTGGGCAACGACACGGGCACCGCGGTCGCCAACATCTGCAGAGCGTGCAAGGAGGATGCAGTGTCCCAACGCACAGTCAGCCGCTGGTTCAATCGTTTCGAGAGCGGCGACACGAGCCTCGAGGACAGGAAGCACAGCGGGAGGCCTTCTACGGTGGATGATGACGAAGTCCGTCGCTGTATCAAGGAGAAGCCGGAAGCCACCACCCGTGAACTGGCGACGACGCTCGGCTGCAGCAAGTCCACCATCCACAATCGGCTCAACTTACTCGGCTACCACAAAGTTCTGGCCCGTTGGATCCCCCACCGTCTGACGGACGCCAACAAGCAGAGCCGCGTGGCCGTCTGCCAGTCCCTCCTCCTTCGTCCGCATCGCAAGGAATTTCCCGCGCGGAGAAGAGCCGCCGACGACGTCGAAAGCCGACCTGCACCCGCTGAAGATCATGCTCTGCTGCTGGTGGGACACCAAGGGCATGCTGTACTTTGAGCTGCTCCCGCAAGGCAGGACGGTCACCGCCTCCATCTACACCTATCAGCTCGAGAAACTAGCCGCCGCCATTCGAGAAAAGCGTCCCCGACGGGCCTCGATCCACCTGCTGCACGACAACGCGCGCCCCCACGTGGCGAAGGAGACCCAGCAGAAATTGGCGACGCTCGGCTGGGAGACGGTTGCCCATCCGCCGTATTCCTCGCCCCCTCCAACTACCACTTGTTCCGCCCGCTGAAGCACCATTTGGCCGGAAGAAAATTCACCAACTACGACAACCTCAAATTCGGCATCGCGGATTTCTTCGAGTCGCAGCCCCAGGAGTTCTGGGCGAACGGCATCGACGACCTGCCCAATCGATGGGCCACTGTTATGAATAAATGTGGTGATCATATTGTTGATTAGACTTGTTTTTCAATAAAATTGAAAAAAAAGAATGGTCAAATCTTCGGACAAGAATTATTTGACAACCTGGTACAAGATGTCTTTACGCAACTTACTTAAAGTTCACAAGTAACTTGAAGCGATGTTACGTGTAACTTGACCAGTATTTTGAATAAAGTATCATTCAGGTTGCGCTAATAATACTTAACATTGCGAGTAACTTGCACTGTTGCTGCATGTTACCTTACACCCACGCGCGGCACGGCCGGCACAACAACCCGCAGCATACTCAAGTTACATGTGCGATAAAATAACATATTTAAGTTACACGTCAATACTTTATGTCACATGTAAGTCAACTCGCACCGCTCAACATACTTACTTTTTTGGAGGTCACATGTAACTTAAAGCCATGAAGATAAGCCGCAGGTAACATGCCTAGAGTCCTTAATTCGCATGCAACTTTATCAGAAGTTCCTGAGTAAGACTTTCTATAAGTATACATTAGAATGCAAAACACTCAAGAAAGCCTCTCCTCCCTCGATTTCTCATTGAAATATGCGGACTATGTCATTCAGGGTTTAATCTCTTTAGGAAAGCTGAAGGGCGATTAGTTATTTCTAGCCTATAGACGGAAAATGACCTTTAGACATGTTGACGAAGACAAAAAAGGTGCTAATTGACTCGCCTGGAGTCCTTCAATGAACTTAGGAACGTCCAATTATTGACTGTGATTACATTCGCAGTATTCCGACATTCTGGGTTGGAGATAACTGCATCTTTCCCAGTATCCTCCCCACTTCTTACTTACCCGCTTTGCTCTAGTATCTAGACATCGTCATTTAGCAGAAAGTAAGACCTCGTTGCTCTTTTTGGTCTTGGTTTGCGGTACAGGCTATTAAACGACCAAAATCTGACCGTGGGCTGCGGAACACGCGATGCGCGGCCGCACGCGCTCCAATCGGGACGAGTTTTGGCCGCCCAGCTTCAATCCGCTGTTGAAGCGTTTTTTTTTTAATTTTTGAAATTGTTTTTCGTCAAGCGTTATGTTTATGTTTTAATGCTTTCATGCCCTTTCAGGTTAGAAGAACTGATTCCCTGTATCAAGATCGGCCAGCTATGCAGCCGCGATTCGCTGAGCGGCCAGAAAGTGTTTTTTATTAACTAACATTTCATAAATATAAAACCTAAGTTTAATCTGAGCCTTAAAAAAGCAAAGCTTCTGGCCGAATTTCCGGGCGGTTGGAAAATTTAGAGAGCATAGCTGGCCGACTCTGGAGTAGGGAATCAGCTCTTCTAATCTGAAAGGGCGTTAGGGCATTAAAACATAAACACAACAATGGTAAAAAAGGCAGAAACAAAAGAAAACAGAAAAAAACCACCTCAACAGCTGATGGAAGCTGCGGCGGTCAAAACTCGCCCCGATCGAAGCGCTTGCGGCCACGCAGCGTGTGATCCGCAGCCGACGGTGAGAATTTGACCGTTTTATAGCCTGTACCTCAATGAGATAGAAAATAACGCTACCTTCCCAAACATGAGACAGGTTACAGTCTAGGGCAACGGAAAAAGGCGGTTTCGCGATTGCGTATCCCCCCTAAACATACTGTACGTTGCGTCATAATCGACGAGAAAGTTGTAGATTCTTCCCGAATTCTGAAGAAAACACCGGAAACGTTAAGTTTTTCCACCACCACACATTATCAATACACCTTATACCACGAAAGCGCGATGCTATCGCTTCTCAAGGAGACCTGGGCACTGTCGGTCCCGCAACGAATGCCGACGCACGGTAGAGACGCCGTCGTACTGGTTCGGGCGGCGCAGTCTGAGTCATCAGTCTTCGCACCAGCCGCTACCAAGCGTGTTTTTCTCTAGCGCAGCTCTGTGCTGCTCTTTATTCCTACCTGTGGTGTGCATCTTTTCGGGGCCGCTGGCCTTTAGAACACTACTATTCCACCTGCAGTAGAGCTGGCTCGCGAGGAGCATCTTCAATGAACATGTTTTAGGCTTAGACCTGTATTATCGATAGTGATGCAATATTTTTAGTGCTGCGTTTCTTTCTTGTAATACTTGGTCTTTGTTTCTACTACCTCTCTTCTCCAATATCTCTTCATATTCTACTTGTAGTACAAACTAATCTAAATTAGCTTGTGTACTGTCGTGTATGCAAGGGGGTCGTATATATTTTGCAACACCTACAACACAGTCGGGATATGTGTTAATTAACCCAGGGAAGCTCAAGTTGCTGGCCCAGGGTATCAATACTAGTCATGTGGTATAATTGTGGTCATGTCCTTGTTACAGTATACAGCTTGCCGCGGTGAATAGTACAGTCAGTTATGTTATCTGTAGGGAGTCTGTAGGTTGGATTGCCCGGGACTGACATCTGGTGTCGGACCCTGGGGAGAAAACCACCGCTTCGCAACACCTAATGTCTTTATCATAGATACACGCAGGAATAACGAGAAAAAATGGAATTCTCGTTATTCCTTCATGAATCTATGGACGACTCTCCCAAAAACGGTTTCTATTCAAAAACTCTTATTGGTACCGCTCTGATTTGTTTGTACGAGCGCTTTTTCCTTAGAATATTCGATTTTCCGTTGTTTTCGCCGATTTCCATCCATCTTCTGTTGTATGCAAGCATCCGGGTATTATTCAAAAGCTTATCAAAAATGGAAGAATCACTGTAGCATTCAATCTTTTGATTCTTCATTAAACTAGCATAATTTCCCATATTTCAAACTTTTTTCACGGAAGAGTGACTGTTTTGGGAAACTTTAAAATGGGTAGAGTTTCAATAGCCATCGCCTCTTATTTGTTTTCAGCATCACACAAGGCGATTAATTTCAAAATTTCAAATCGTTTCCGCAAATATCAAAATTAAATGAAAATAAGAAGCAAATCCAATGTAGAGTGAGAATTTGAAAACTAACTTTTGAAACTGAAGTGATGTGGAAGACTTAGCAAAGTTCTAGAAAGTTCTTCATTACTTTATTGTTTGATGTTGAGGTTGTACATTAGTAGCCTGTTGCTTATTAAATGATTAATTTGGAAATAGTTAAAAATTTAATTTTTTGGTGTGGTTATCATGCTAAAGTAACGAATTTTCATATTGAATGATTGGTTTAAAAGTTGCATGTAGTACAGTAAAAACGCGAAAATACGGGGGAGGGAATTGGCTGCTGTCACCTCGAGGTGACCTGCAGATCAAGCGGCGGAGTCATGCCCCACCAAATCGTCACACTCACTCAGACACTCGTGGATGTCGACCCTAGTGCAAAAACACTGCTTTTTGTGGAGCGCGGGTTAAAACACCTATTTAGGTGGAGCGCAGGCTATTTTTCATGGCTATTCAGTGAAACGCCGCCCATTGAATCTGTTGTGGATGTCGACCGCCGAAAATCTCGATGATTTCGGTGTCGACCGCCGAGAATCTCGAAGAGGTGCATAGATGTTGACAGCCGAGAATTTCGAGAACTCAGGCGCCCGTTGACCGCAGTGCAAAAACACTGCTTTTTGTCAAGCGCCGGGAGAAAAGTTTGTTTTCTTCTTGCAGGACGTCGACATGTTTAGACGAAAGTATGACAATGATGCTGGTATGAAAGGCTCCCAATCTGATCGTGTGCCTCAGTCGGCTCTTCGGAGAAGGACTTGGAAGGTGGCCTCTAGTCACTTACCAGAAGCCACTTGTCGCCGAGGGCATCTTTCTACGGCTTGGGGGATGGTTCACAACTGTGGGTCCATCTCCCATAGGTCACAATGGGGTGTACCCCTCGGTGAACGTGGCGGTGGGATTGCCCCTTTTGTGGGAACCTTTAATACGGGTCGACCGCGAGCAGAATGCTGGTCGACCGCAATTGTCTTCGGGCGTCACAACCACATAGCCCGCTGTCAACATCTGATTAGCTCGGTCCCCAGCGAATGGCGCGTCGAGCGCTGGCCGTGCGGTTGTGTCCCCCGACGACACTTGCGGTTGACCGGCATGTAGCTCGTGGTCGACATCCACGAGTGGCTGAGCACATCCAGATGAAATGCCAGAGACCTCCAGGTGATATGGAAGTTCATGTTACATTGCAGTCTCTGGCATGTCACCTGGAGGTCGTAAGGATGTGGTGGGGCATGACTCAAGTGCGTGATATGTAAGTTGCCGCCGGGTGACAATCACGAGTCCCTGAGATAGGAAACATCATCCAGAAAATACCATAAATCTTGGAAAACATTTATGAACAACTTTTCTTGCCTTACTCTTGCCCCAGTACATGTACAATGTAGTCGTGTATGTAGCCTTTTGTGATCTCTTCACGATGAAATTGCCATGACTCGGGGTGATCGTCGCGCTCTGCATGCTGCAACAGCGGGTGTCTGCAATCGCGGAGCGGGATTTCACTCCGATAAGGACAGTAGAGCCATCCACTGTAGCAGGGCGTCCTTGAATCGAAAACGTCTGTTATTGCACCTCTACCCTGGGGGCTGCAAACTACTAATTGTTTCGTTTGTGGATCCAGACGCTTGTTGTAAATATATGTCTCACTGTTCTTTCTGTTTTCCTCTTCTAGAGCTTCCAACTTGTGTCCGTTCAAGCGCCCTTTGTGTCTACTGGAAATATCGCATGTTCTGCGAAGAAGAAACAACCACACGCACTATCATGGTAACAAATTTCGGTGTTCTAAATCAAGCATAGAACAGTAGACAAGATCTTTGAAACTTGAGGATAATATTGTATTTGGCAAATTTGATTGCTCCGTGACAGAATCTTCTTGGCGACCTGGAATCTAATAAAAGAGTGAGCACAGGGCTGTTCCATAGATCGTTTTCCAAGTCAAAAACAGCAAGCATTTACGACCTACACGCTCATCTCGACTTAGTTCGTCCTTTGCATTAATAATTCACGCTGGTACTTATGGTTCGGTGTCACGACACGTAGCTGGTAGTTGGTAGAATGACATTTAGTCACCCAACGATCCCTATGAGAAGAGCTTTATGCCATAATTAGCGAAATGCAAAGCGTAACGTCATGACTTTTCGGTTTTCATTCTTAGAGAAGGTATTTCTTAGAAGAGAGATCCGTGCAAGAAAATATTTGGACAAGAAATTATGCACGAAAGCTATGTCTATTACCATTTTGTTGGTCTTTTCCTAGGAAATGGTCTTTGCGACTTATTAAAGACTTTTTTCTAGTATTTCTCCTGCTCTAATAAAAACTTTATCATCCTGAGGATCCGGACTAATGGATCTTGAAGGTTTTCACGGGCGTCTGCTGAGAACGCGAAAGTACGTAGTACGCAGAATAAGTTGAACCATTGGAGGCGATCACAGGTGGAACAGGTGTGAAAATGTGATAAATCTGGAATTCCGCTATACTAAGCGTAGCAAACTGTTATTTACATAAGGGGAATGTTAAAGGCAGCATTCACAACAATAAGCCGTAATTTAGTTTCTAATGCTTTTGAGTAGCTAAGTCCACTAAGAAAGGGTTATTATGATAAATCCCCACAAAACACTCAAATATCGTAAAAAAACATTTAAAGATATCCCTGAAAAACCTGCCCGTGACTGTTTGCGTGTTTCGGAGAATGCAGACTACGCATCGAATCTGAAGTCAGCTAAATGGGTTAGCACTTCAAAATGCTTAGATAAGTGGCTTTCCTTTCTGTTTCCTGGACTGAAAATTCCTTAAAAAATAAGAGGGGCTATTGCAAATGCTTAGATGTGAAAACCTTCAGCGGTAAAAAATATTCGAAAATTCGGCGCCTGTTCCTACGGTAAAACGGGCGTCGACAACTTTTATAGGACGTGGCCCGATGGGCTGGCTGGCCCACGAGATTTTCCACCCACTTTCCGGTCGTTTTTCATCGCGCTTTCGTTCTCATTTTTCTTATAGGGACTTAGAGCTCAGGTTTTTGCGAAAACGCGCAACTTTTCCATCGTGAACACTGCCTTTAACGTAAATATGTACATGCGAAGAGCAATTTGTTCAGCGTTATTATCTACATAGAATGACATTTATTTACTCCTTCGGAATTTTTCGGAGTTTCGATCTTTAACATAATCCCAAGCCTAAGCCTAAAGGAAACTTGAAGATGAACGATAATAGGGGATAACAACGTAATCATCCATTCGGCTAAGTCACTCAGACTTTGGGAGCAGCGGACCGCTGGCGGAAATTCGCCAGTTGCTCAACAGCTGGTGGACAGCTGGCATTTAGCTGGCCAATGGCAATCACGAGGCCAACACTTGGGATACACTCGGCATGTCATTTAATGCCAGCGACGGACGGCTGGCGAATATGTGCCAGCTGCCTTACAGCTGGGTGATAACTGGCATACAACTGGCAATTGGTAATTACGAGGCCGACAGCTGGCTCATCTTTGGCATCTCAATTAGAGCTATCGGCGGACCGCTGGCGAAAATGTGCCAGCTACCTGAAAGCTGCGTGATAACTCGCATTCAACTGGCAAGTGCAATCATACCTCGAAATTACCAAGCGCATGAAAACGCAGTTACCCACCAATCGGCACTTGGCTGGCGCTTAACCGCCCAGTGGCCTTCGCTTGGCGCTTAGTCGCCACATGATTGGCACTTGAGAGAGTTGACGACTACTCACGTTTTAACATGTTATTGTTTGATCTCTGATTTCACTGATAAGCCGAGCCGGTATATAAAGCGATTCAGTCTACGAGTGTTCACTCGGCACATTGATGCCGGCCCTGGAAGGTGACCTGAAGTCACTCTACAGAGGCTAGCACATTTTTGGCAGCTGAGGGGCAAGTCTCCACGGCTAGGGGGGGGGTGGGATGGGTCCCCCACCTCAGACCGTTTCGTAGGCGATCTCCTACGCAACGATCTGCGGTGAGGGACCCACCTCAGCTCATCGGTCTGCCAAGAGACTGGCGGACCGCTGGCAAATGATTGCCCAACTGCTTTCTGCCAGGTATTAGCCAAGAGACTGCCAGCGGTCGGCCAACGTCCTGGCGGACCGCTGGCAGGGTTTTGGCGCACCGCCGGCTAATGGCTGTCCGGCACCAGGAATGGTTTTTGCTCGCCAAGCAAATGCCGGTGGTCCGCCATTCCCTATGTCTGAGCATCTGCATTCTAGAGGATCATCCTCCATGAGTTCGTTTCGTTCAAAAAAACAAAAAGGCAGCTTGGGAAGAGCACACAAATGAAAATTATCACTCACAAGGGATGGCTGAATAATGAGTGATGCGTGGACTGATTTTGAATTTGGGTGATGAAATGGGATTACGCACTAAGCGAACACGGAAGGGATGCCAACCGGGGATGTGTGGCAATTGCCTTTTGCCGATTATCGTTTGCCGCCCGTATTTGCACGACGTATCCTGTCGATTGTCGTCGTCTACTGTTTTTCCTCTTATTTTTGGACGAAATTCGGCAAAAAAAGCGTAATAGATAACGAACGCCGTGATTTGGACGCAAAGCTCATTGCGGGCAGTCCGCGCTCTAATTGAAAATGATGACCCAGCTCTCGCGTTCCTTCAGTAAAACCTTTGCGTCCTTTAAATAGAACCTTGTAGAAAATGCGCTTGTTTACTTTTTTCGTCTGAACCCTTTTCTGGATCTATGTGGAGTAGAAGGACCTACAAGAAAAGTATGCGAAAAAATCCTATTTTGGGTAGATTATCAGCCCCAAATTTGCGGTCTTTTGATGGTGGACGAGCCGACTCCACATCATCGGTATCGATGATCTCTAGTATCAAGAACGTCAGCTGGTTTGAAATCGACATCTAAAATGAACAATTTTCTTCGGACTCGCCTTCCCGAATATCTATGCCCTCATCATTATAGACTGACTACTTCGAAAACTAGAGGAGGAAACATAAAAATATCTTATCCGGCGGCTAGAACCCCCATACGATCTCATACATTTACAGTCCGTGCGGGTGCTGCTTGTGTGTCTTTGAGAAGCACCGTTCCTCTGCAACCCCACTACTTGCTGTCCTTCAAACGAATGGCCTCAAAAATGATTCTAAGTTACTAGTTTTTATCACTGAGTTGTTATCATTGTGACACTATACTAGAATGATGTATGTAATTGTTTTTATTGTTTATCTAACGTCTGTCTTAAACAGCGTAATGAATTATAATTATACTTATTATTATCTGATCAAAATATTCACTGCAGTGCTTGCTCTTATTGTTCAACTGTTTTTATAAATTAAATTTGCATTTATTTCTGCCTCTGAATGTCACTTAATTCTGACTACTCAGCGTGGGGCTCCGATCTTTCTGGGCGGAGCTGTGCATGTGTACACGTTTCGACATCTTAGGAACCGAATAACTCTAATTGTAATCCGTTTCTTGCCTCGTAAGCTTCGTGGTTTTCAAGACGTTTCCGTACCAAGCTTATTTTTGCGGTTTTCTCGATAACTTTTTTCATCGTGACCACTGCCTTTGATTCAATCGAATTTCTTGAAGTTCTCTTTCAAAACAGCTACGTCGCTGGAGTCCGAGCGTCAACTCAGTGTCGCTGAAATTATCGCTTTGAACAGGCCAAGTAAAGGGTTAGACCATTCCCTGGTTGGATTCCCAATAACGTATCCCCGATCCTGTTGATAGCAGAAGCGGCTTGCCCTGAGACCTGATGCTGCCGTGAAAATTTCGCTTATTACGATATTGTTTATGGTTAGGTAATGAATTGCAGACAGCGCTATCGTCATTACTTGTAGGGCTTCTAATGTAGTCTAGACTGTTGTCATTTTTGGGCTCATTCCCAAAACAGCTTTGCTGAGACTTCCAGCTGTCACGCGTTCCTTTCTGTTGTTCTCCTAATGATTGCACTTTTTGGGACTATTGCCGCATTCATTAGACACTTGCGATTATGAAGGATTCACTGCAAGTTATGCATCATCAGAGCAAGCCCTAGTCACGTTACATCTTGCACATGATTTCATCCTAGGGCAGAAATAAGCTCAGCCTTGGTTCAGCTAATCCCGAAGCACGACGTCCCCTCAGGAATTTTTGAACAAGATACCTGAGACTTTGAAGCAAGTTGCGTGATGGCTTCACGCAACTGACTCCGAATTCACATGTGACTTGAGACGATGTTACGTGTAACTTGCCGTGATTTTTGATTAGTGGCGCGTAACTTGCGTTAGTATTACACATAACTCACACAACATTGCGAGCAACTTGCAATCTTGTTATATGTAACCTAACACCGGCACGTGACGCTGCCTGCGAACAATGCGGCTGGCTCGCCGAGTGCCACCTGGGTCCGCCAGGGGTCGGTGGGCCCTTCAGCGGTTAGGCGGTTCAAGTATCTCTAACTTGGGTAATTGAATCGGCGATGGTGCACTTATCTGAGTACTGCCTCAGGAATAAGTCGTATACTTCCCTTGGAGACGCCTGCTGCATAGATAAGTTGCATGTGCGTTAAAATAACACATCCAAATCACAAGCGAGAACTTTATGTCACATGTAAGTCAACTCGCACCGGGAAACATACTCGCTATGTTCAAGGTCACATGTAACTCGAAGGCAGCATATACGCTCGTAAACGTGTTTGAGATAACTACGGAAATAGAATTGTATGGCTCCAAACACAAAACCTACGCATTTTGAAGCGTCAAAAACGACCTACAATGTCGTTACACGAGTAAGAAGTTGGCTCCGCCCCTGTATTTGCCGTTATTCTCTAGAACAGGCGTGCTGGGCCATCCGCACTGTCGTCGAAGTATGTGTTTTGATTAGTATACTGATTCTTCCACCCACAAACGTTGGCGTCGGTGGGAATGGCCCAGCACTCCTGTTTCGGAGGAGAACAGCAAATACAAGGGGCGGAGAAATACAGGGGCGGGGACAACTTCCTACTCGTGTAGCGGCATTGTGGGTCGTTTTTGACGCTTAAAATGCGTAGACGTAGTGTTCTGATCTATACGATTCTATTTCCGTAGTTATCTCAAACACGTTTTCAGCGTGTATGCTGCCTTTGAAGTTATAAAGATAAGTCGCAGGTAACAAGTTAAGAGTCCTTAATTCGCATGGAACATAATCAGAAATTCCTGAGCACAACTCCATGGCATCGTGCGACTTTTATTTTTCTTGTGTTCAATCGAGCAACTAAGACCAGATGGGTTCAATCCAGAAGCTTGAAGTTTCTAAAATTCACATCTCACTAATTACGGCTCCTTTGTTGATTATAAAACATTTTTCCGTAAAATGTTCATGCGACCGTCAATAAGTTCGATAACAACTTTGGTACAAAGTCCAAGTAGACATGCAGAAAACTCAAATATGACTATGGTTCTGACTCCAAATGCGAAAAAATTAACAAAGGGTTTTGAGAACTCTAAAAAACACAAAATGTGGAGGTGGAGCCGAAAAAAAGATAGAACTCCCTCCCTCCGCCCTCCATAGCTGATGTTGTGGCACAGAACAACGGCACTATTGGTTTCGCGAGAATTCCTGAAAAATCGGTGTGCACAATGATGAAAAAACCCGGTACAAATGAAAAAGCAAAACAAAACTATGAAGAATCACGAGTGTAGCGATAGAGAAGTAGGCAACATATCTAAACGCAATGAACGGGATGAAAATCGAAACTGCAATTCCCGTTATTTTCGCTGATCGCAGTGCGCCGCAAAGCGACCAGCGACAACGTATGACTCAGTCCTAAGCTCTTGAGGTATGAGAACCCTGTCGGACTTGGTCGATAAACCAACTATGTCCGATTGAGTCCGGGGCGGAAAGACCGGCCTCGTTTGCATTGGCCCTGCCGGTGTGCGCGTGCTGAACACCAGTATCGATCGGGTGGATTGTGGACGCAAGCAGACTATCGTAAACGGACTCGGGGTTATCGATCGAGTGGGACTCAGTCGATCGATCTGCTCTGATGTGGATCTGACACTCCATCAGAAAGCGCCAACTGCTCCTGCGATGGTCGCCGCCGTTGTACCGATGCTGGTTCCGCCGCGAATAGTGCTAGATGGCATGCCTGTCGCTCATAGCAGCGAAATAGAATATCATAGACTTGAGGCAGAGATCATTGGCAAGTGTGAACGTGTCTGTAAAATCTCACCATTGACCCATGAATTCATTGTAGTTGAGTCAAAGTCTGGTGAAAGGCTTTTTTTGTGATGTGGTTAACCCAAAATAACTTTTCAGCTTCAATCTGTAAACTTGCAAACATTGAAGTTACGAAAATTTCCGTAGTTCAATCCCGACCACTTCCCAACTCGACTATCAAGTTCCGCCGTCCAGTAGTGTGACTCACTTATGTCGACGCCGTGTGGTCAGTGGTTTTTTTGTTTTCGAATCCTCAACATCTGCAATTTTTCACAACCAGAAGTGGCGTTAAGTGTCTCATCCGCATTTTAAGGGGTGCCATATTTTTTTGGAGAAGCTCCCCCCGTTCATGCCTCATAAGAGGGAGTGAGAGTGAGTTGAGTCGACTCGTTTATGACGATCATCTCACACGAACCACCACCCCCCCCCACTCCTCTCCCTTCGCACATGCAACTCAATTGCCTCGGTTAGCGTTGTGTTTTCGATTCGTAATCCAAGGCGGAATTTTTCGTGGACACACTTTTCTTTGAGGGATGATCGCAATGGGCTCCCTTTTCAACGTCAACGTTAAGATTGCATTGTCTACCTCAAGCTTCGTCTCGAAGCGCACATTTTTAAACGTTTTTTGGGCCTTCACTGGCCAAATTCTCTAGGCAGCTGGCGTCTAGACGTTCTCTTTGTCTGTCTGAACCTCCGATGAAGTTGTCCTGAGGACCACTCATGAAGTTTAGTGATTTTCCCAGCCGTTTCCAAAGGTAGAATATTATGAATCACTTATGGTTTTTGACGTATCTGGCGTTATGCCATATTGGATACCACGCAAGCCATCACAACTCTTACTTGTCTCTTTTGTCTTGTAAATAGTAGATCAAAAATCAGTTCCCACAGTGGAGAACTATTAAAGGCACCCATGATGTTTAGTTGTCTCAAGCCGATCCGGAATCGATATACTACGAACCACCCATAAACTTTAGTCGTCATTTTCCAGCATTTGATGTTCCAGGTAATGCCTACGAAACTCAGTCTCCTGATAAATTTCCCAAACCACAGTCGATATACTGGGGGCCACCCATGAGATCCGCCAACTCCGCCATTGCCGGTCCAAAGCCCGGATGAGAAAGGAGGAGGGTTGGCCCCCCGTACTACCGACGGGCTGGAAAACTTAGGTGGTAATCATGGAAAGTCTCTTAGGAAACAACGAAGAAGCTACCGCATCCGGGGCAGCCGATGCGCCAACACTAGGGATCCAGGGTGTTGGTGAGAAGAATACTACTGGCCAAAATGGAGGACTAATGGTGACACCTAAGAAGGAGCTGAGGATTGGAGCATGGAATGTGCGAACGGGACACTGCGTCGGTCAGAAAGAGATAATAGCAAGAGAGTTGTCAAGGTCCAACATATCGATTGCTGCACTTGCCGAGCTGAGGATGAGCGGATGTGGAACGGTGACCATTCAGGTGCCGGAGAGTAGCGAAAAGATGGTGCTGTACTATTCCGGTGAGGACGGACATCGCAATGGTGTTGGATTTATGCTAGGCAGTCGCGCAGCTGGAAGCGTTGTTTCATTCGAGCCGATTTCTGGCAGGATCGCTGTTCTTGTTTTGAGCGGAACAATCAAGACCCATGTCATGTCCATCTATGCACCAACGGAGCCAAGTTCTGACGTTGACAAGGACGAGTTCTACACCCAACTCCAGGACGTGCTGAATACTATCCCGAAAACCGATGTCACCATTGTAGCGGGTGATTTCAACGCAAGAGTCGGTAGTGACAGAACAGGCTGGGAAGGAGTGTTGGGCAGGTTCAGCGTGGGCGAAATAAACGATAATGGACTACGCCTACTTTCGTTCGCTGCGTTCAACGAGCTTGCCATCGGTAACAGTCAATTCCGGCATTCCAGGAAGCATCAGTTAACATGGAGGAATCCAACTGGACGAGATGTGGCCACCTTGGACTACGTGCTGATAAACTCACGTTTTAGATCATCACTGAAAGATGTTCGAGCCATGAGAGGGCCTGATTGTGGATCCGACCATTATCTCTTGCGTGCAGTAACGCAGCTTCGCTTACGACGACCTAGGCGTGAGGAGCCCCCTAGAAAGAAACTAGACTGGTCACACTTGCTGGCGCCAGGAACAAAAGAAACATTCCAACTCGAGCTGTCGAATCGATTTGCGGTTCTGGAAGATGCCTTGTCTGTGGACGAGCAGGAGAAGCAGACAGTTGAAGTCGCTCTTGAATGCGCAGAGCCTCTCTGCCCTGTTATTCGCCGGCGAACGCAGCCTTGGATATCGGACGATTCTCTCCGTCTTGTGGACGAACGGAAGCGAGTGAAACTAACGGACTTTGGACGGTATCGGCAATTGTGTCAGGAGCTTCGTCGAAAGTTGAAGGAAGAGCGGGAGTCGTATTGGAATAAGGTAGCAGACGAAGTGGAGGAGGCAGTTGGAAGGAGCGACTGTCGCACATTATACAGTACACTCAACCGTCTCAGAAAGAAGACCAAACCCATGAGCGATTCCATCAGGAATACGGATGGGTCTTTTGTGCGATCAGCAGATGAGCGTCTGTTGCGATGGAGGCAGTTCTTCAGTGAACTCTATACTCACGATGCGCCACAAGGTCCACTGGCCCAACCAATACTAGTTGAGGTACCAGAGGAGACAGCGCTTGACTCGGAACTCACTGCGGAAGAAGTGAAAGCGGCAATCAAGTCGCTAAAGAATGGAAAGGCGTCCGGTGTTGAAAATGTCACTGCTGAGGTCATCAAGGCAGGAGGAGATGTTCTACTGCGTCAGTTGCATCAGTTAATCACGCGCATATGGCGGACAGAGAGCGTGCCATCTACCTGAAAAAAGGCTATTGTCGTGCCTATCCATAAGAAGGGCGATGCCAGAGACTGCAAAAACTATCGCGGGATCAGCCTGTTGTCGATTGTTGGTAAAGTCTTAACGAGAACTATCCAGTTCAGACTTCAACGCCATCGGGAGAGTACCTGTCGCGAAGAACAAGCAGGTTTTCGTCCGGGTCGAGGATGCAGCGATCAAATTTTCGCACTTCGTCAAGTTATGGAGGAAAGGATCCGCTGTGGAAAGCGCGTCGTTATCACCTTCATAGACTTCAAGTCGGCATTCGATTGCGTGCACTGGCCCGCCTTATGGAGATCGATGGAATGCGAACACATGCCAGGAAAAATGGTGAAACTTCTGCAGGAAATGTATAGAGGCTCGACTAGCTGTGTCCGCGTCGGAAACAAGCTATCCGAAGAATTCAGGGTCGATGCATGCGTCCGGCAGGGAGATGTGATTTCGCCGCTCCTCTTTAATACCGTGGTCGATGCTATTATGAGAAAGACCTTCGAAAATAGAAGAGGGGTCCAATTTGGCGATAACGATTTTGTCACGGATTTGATGTTTGCGGACGACAGCGCAGTGTTCACCGATACTGTCATGGAAGCCACGCTTTTGTTGAATGATATGGCACAAATCGCGGAATCGTATGGGCTGCGGATTAATAAGGAGAAGACTAAAGTCATGACGTCGGACGGTTCACGTGCTTCTGTGTTCTTCGAGGGAGCTGAGCTTCAGCAAGTCAAGGAGTTCAAGTACCTCGGATCGGTGCTGCAAGAGCGAAAGGTAGTGGCTACATTGGAGATACTGTGCAGGATCGGGCAGGCGTCGGCCGCTTTCGCTTCGCTGGGCTGGTGTTTATGGAAGAAGGGTAATGTGTCAATCAAGACAAAGATCCGGATGTTTCGCGCGCTCATAGTGCCAATCCTACTGTATGGGTCAGAGTCGTGGACGTTGCTGAAGTCGGATCACAGCAGGCTGGAGGTCTTCCAAACGCGGTGTTTGCGGCAAATCCTCGGGATAACTTTAAGAGATCGAATACGGAACGACGTTATCCGAGATACTTGCGACCATCAGCCCACGATCGAAGAACAAATTCGAACGAGAAGGCTGCGATGGTTCGGACACGTATGCAGAATGGAAAGAAACCGACTTCCGCGCAGATTGTTATGGAGAGGGCGCCCTGCACTGTGGAAGGTTGAAAGAGCAGCCCCGAAAAAGACGTGGTTGAAGCAAGTCGAGGCGGATCTGAAGTCCCAACGGTGCAGTGTCCTTAATGCTAGATTAATTGCTGCGAACCGTACTGAATGGAAGCGTATCGTTCAGGCCACAAGAGCTCCTATGGCACCTACAGCAGTGTACTGGTTGAGAGGTCATCCTGCTCCGCCAGCCGCCAGCTAACGGGATGAGTGAGAGTGAGTGACCCATGAGATACGCCTTCATAGTTGGCATACCTGGGACCACCTACTCTTTAAACCTTTCAAAGTATTCCGAGGATTGGTTACCAATGCACCTCATATGAGATTTACTTTCCTCATTTTACCAGGTGATATACTCGAAACCACTCATTAAGCTTTTTCAATTGGTGTCAGCTACCGCAGTTTTAGGTACCACCCATGATGTTTACCCTCTTCAACATGTTTCACAGGGGCCACTCATGTACAGTTTCTTCCTCACTTTTCTCCAAAATGCTGCCACAATTGATAAACCACGGAGTATTCCACTAACCACGGAGTATCACTTCCACTTTCACTCTGGTGCTCCCCAAGTGTGGTCGTCTCAATTTGGCTCTCGTCAGCATCGACTCTCTTCATCGTCAACAGAGAAGAAAAGGCGGAATCGCGTGCGACCCGCGAGAATACAGAATAAGGAAGGAAAAACAGGTCGCCACGTAAAGTGCTTTCGGACATAACCTGTTACTTCAGTTTCGTCATGAGCAGTCCTTCTGCGAACGAATTCAGAGATGGAGAGATGCAGACGATGGTCGAAGAAGTGAATGGAGCCAAGAATGTGCCGAAATGTGTGAAGAAGATACTGGCGACCCTGGCAAATCAGCTAAGCTCTCTCTCTCTGGCTTTTGAAAAGGTGACACAGGAAAGGGATAGTTTGGCGGCTGAAAATGAGGAGCTCCGGGAACGTCTGAGAAGAAGTTAGGCTCGACAGGCGCAAGATCGTAGTATAGTCACAAGGACGCCAACAAGAACTACCACTGCTCCGACACACGAAGAATGCTGTAACGAGAAAGAACGTATGAGATCAGTCGTCATCGCAGGAATTCCTGAACTTTCCTCACCTTCAGTTCGTGATCGCTTACAGTACGACTATAACTGTGTTGCTGATGTTCTCAATCATGTAGGTGTAGAGTGTTTTCCTTCCGACGTATATAGACTAGGGAGGCCAACAATGGCCCGTAGGAGGCTCCTTAAAGTAGTGCTACCAGCGACCAGGTTTCAGCGTCAAGCCGTGGCCGGAGCTCCACGTTTACGTTCCTTCCCACGAGAACGGATTTATTTAAGGGAATCCCTCACTAGTGAGGGAAGAGAACGTAGACGTGAAGAATACTTACTGCGCCGTAGGACCACGTCGATTACCTGCCACTTGTCTAAAACTCAGAGTTCAATCACAGTTGGTTCTATAGTCACCGCTGAAAGTCCCATCA